>LR738713.1:239710255-239762561 GCA_902687465.1 Secale cereale | reverse complement strand
TCCTTCGGGCGCACGGTAGTTTCTGGAACACTGATTTTTTATATAATTTTTCTGGATTTTTCCTGGCAGTTCTCGTAACGTGAAAACCTGAAATACAAAAACAGCCGAAAACAGAAACTGGCACTGGGGTGCACTGAGTTAATAGGTTAGTCCAAATATGATCAAAAGTGTATGGAAGTGTATAAATATCATAGCAATATCACCCAAAAGAGGCATGGAGCAAGCAGAAATTATAGATACGTTTTGGACGTATCAGCGTGTAGTTTTGTTAGTGCGGGGGAGCGGTTCTGCAGCTTGCATGTGTTGTTTCTTCAGAAACAGTCCACTTCTCAGGGGAGCAGCATGATTTTTTTTCGGAACATGACAGAGTAGTACAGTTGGATACCACGGAGGTCCAGAATTTTATTTCTTTGTTCAGATTTACAATGTACTGTGTTGGAATTATGCCCTAGAGGCAATAATAAAAGGATTATTGTTATATTTCCTTGTTCATGATAATTGTCTGTTATTCATGCTTGAATTGTATTGTACGGAAACAGCCATACATGTGTGAATATATAGACCACAATGTGTCCCTGGTAAGCCTCTAGTTACTAGCTCGTTGATCAACAGATGGTCACGATTTCCTGACCATGGACATTGGATGTCATTGATAACGGGATCACATCATTAGGAGAATGATGTGATGGACAAGACCCAATCCTGAGCCTAGCACGAGATCGTATAGTTCGTAATGCTTAAAGCTTTTCCAGTGTCAAGTATTTATTCCTTAGACCATGAGGTTGTGCAACTCCTGGATACCATAGGAATACTTTGGGTGTGCCAAACGTCACAACGTAACTGGGTGGCTATAAAGGTACACAACGGGTATCTCCGAAAGTGTCTGTTGAGTTGGTACGAACCGAGACTGGGATATTGTCACTCCGTATGACGGAGAGGTACCTCTGGGCCCACTCGGTAAGACATCATAATAATGAGCTCAAAGTGACTAAGGAGCTAGTCACGGGATGATGGATTACGGAACGAGTAAAGAGACTTGCCATGACGAGATTGAACCAGGTATCAGGTATACCGACGATCGAATCTCGGGCAAGTACCGTACCGATAGACAAAGGGAATAACATACGGGATTGAGTGAATCCTTGACACAGTGGTTCATCCGATGATATCATCGAGGAACACATGGGAACCAACATGGGTATCTAGATCCCGCTGTTGGTTATTGACCGGAGAGTCGTCTCGGTCATGTCTGCGTGTCTCCCGAACCCGTAGGGTCTACACACTTAAGGTTCGGTGACGCTAGGGTTGTAGAGATACATGCACATGGAAACCCGAATGTTGTTCGGAGTCCCGAATGAGATCCCGGATGTCACGAGGAGTTCCGGAAGGGTCCGGAGGTAAAGAATGATATATAGGAAGTCCAGTTTCGGCCATCGGGTGAATTCCGGGAGTGTCGCGGGACCACCGGAGGGGTCCCGGGGGTCCACCGGGTGGGGCCACCCATTCCGAAGGGCCCCGTAGGCCGCAAGGGGAGGCCAGCCCCTGGTGGGCTGGCGCACCCATATGGGCCCCCCTCCATGCGCCTAGGGTTGAAACCCTAGGGGGAGGGGGCGCCCCCTATGCCTTGGGGGGCATGTCTCCCCCCTCTGGCCGCCGCCCCCTAGGAGATTGCATCTCCTAGGGCCGACGCCCCCCCTAGCCCCTATATATAGTGGGGGGGGAGAGGGCAGCCGCACCCCAAGCCTCTGGCGCCTCTCCCCCCTCCAGTCACACTTCCAACTCCTCCCGTAGGGCGCCGACGAAGCCCTGCAGTTTTTCCTGTTGCATCCACCACCACGCCGTCGTGCTGCTGGATCTCCATCAACCTCACCTCCGCCCTTGCTAGATCAAGACGGAGGAGACGTCGCTGTACCGTACGTGTGTTGAACGCGGAGGTGCCATCCGTTCGGCTCTGGGATCATCGGTGACGAGGATTACGAAGAGTACGACTACTTCACCCACGTTCCTTCGAACGCTTCCGCACGCGATCTACAAAAGGGTATGTAGATGCACTCCATTATGCTTGTTGCTAGATGACACCTTAGATTGATCTTGGTGAAGCGTAGGAATTTTTTTGAATTCTGCTACGAGCCCCAACAGTGGCATCTGAGCTAGGTATTTGCGTAGCATCTTGCACGAGTAGAACACAAACAAGTTGTGGGCGTTGAGTTTGCTCAATTTTCTTGACGTTACTAGTCCAATCTTGATCCGGCGACATTGTGGGATGAAGCGGCCCGGACCGACCTTACACGTACGCTTACGTGAGACTGGTTCCACCGACAGACATGCACTAGTTGCATAAGGTGGCTGGCAGGTGTCTGTCTCTCCCACTTTAGTCGGATCGGATTCGATGACAGGGTCCTTATGAAGGGTAAATAGAAATTGACAAATCATGTTGTGGTTTTGGCGTAGGTAAGAAACGTTCTTGCTAGAGAACCTATAGAAGCCACATAAAACTTGCAACAACAATTAGAGATCGTCTAACTTGTTCTTGCAGCATGTGCTATGTCATGTGGTATGGCCAAGAAGATGTGATGAATGATATATGTGATGTATGAGATTGATCATGTTCTTGTAATAGGAGATCACGACTTGCATGTCGATGAAAATGACAACCGGCAGGAGCCATAGGAGTTGTCTTAATTATTGTATGACCCGCGTGTCACTGAATAACGCCATGTAATTACTTTACTTTATTGCTAAACGTTAGCCATTGTAGTAGAAGTAATAGTTGGCGTGACGACTTCATGAAGACACGATGATGGATATCGTGATGATGGAAATCATGGTGTTGTGCCGGTGACAAAGATGATCATGGTGCCCCGAAGATGGAGATCGAAGGAGCAAGATGATATTGGCCATATCATGTCACTTTATTTGATTGCATGTGATGTTTATCATGTTTATGCATCTTGTTTACTTAGAACGATGGTAGTAAATAAGATGATCTCTCACTAAAAATTTCAAGAATTGTGTTCCCCCTAACTGTGCACCGTTGCTAAGGATCGTTGTTCCGAAGCACCACGTGATGATCGGGTGTGATAGGCTCTAACGTTTGCATACGACGGGTGTAAGCCAGATTTACACACGCAATACACTTAGGGTTCACTTGACGAGCCTAGCATGTACAGACATGGCCTCGGAACACGGAAGACAAAAAGGTCGAACATGAGTCGTATAGAAGATGCGATCAACATGAAGATGTTCATCGTTGATGACTAGTCCGTCTCACGTGATGATCGGACACGGGCTAGTCGATTCGGATCATGTGTCACATAGATGACTAGAGAGATGTCAATCTGAGTGGGAGTTCATTAAAATTTGATTAGATGAACTTAATTATCATGAACTTAGTCTAAATTGTTTACAATATGTCTTGTAGATCAAATGGCCCACGCTCATGTCAACCTCAACTTCAACGTGTTCCTAGAGAAATCCAAGCTGAAAGACGATGGTAGCAACTATACGGACTGGGTCCGTAACCTCAGGATCATCCTCATAGCTGCCAAGAAAACTTATGTCCTAGAAGCACCGCTAGGTGACGCTCCCGCCCCGGCAAACCAAGATGTTATGAACGCTTGGCAGTCGCGTTGTGATGATTACTCCCTGGTTCAGTGCGGCATGCTCTACAGCTTAGAATCGGGGCTCCAAAAGCGTTTTGAGCACCACGGGGCATATGAGATGTTCCAAGAGCTGAAAATGGTTTTCCAGGCTCATGCCCGAGTTGAAATATATGATGTCTCCAATGCATTCTACAACTGTAAGATGGAAGAAAACAGTTCTGTCAGTGAGCACATACTCAAGATTTCTGGGTTGCACAACCGCTTGTCTCAGTTGGGAATGAATCTCCCAGACGAAGCGGTAGTTGACAGAATCCTCCAGTCGCTCCCACCAAGCTACAAGAGCTTCGTGTTGAACTTCAATATGCAAGGGATGGAGAAGTCCATTCCCGAGGTGTATTCAATGCTGAAATCAGCGGAGGTGGAGATCAAGAAAGAGCATCAAGTGTTGATGGTCAATAAAACCACTAAGTTCAAGAAAGGCAAGGGTAAGAAGAACTTCAAGAAGGACGGCAAGGGAGTTGCTGCGCCCGGTAAGCCAGTTACCGGGAAGAAGCGAAAGTATGAACCCAAGCCTGAGACTGAGTGCTTTGATTGCAAGGGAACGGGTCACTGGAAGCGGAGCTGCCCCAAATACTTAGCAGACAAGAAGGCCGTCAACGTCAAAGGTATATGTGATATACATGTTATTGATGTGTACCTTACCAGCGCTCGTAGTAGCTCCTGGGTATTTGATACCGGTGCAGTTCCTCATATTTGTAACTTAAAGCAGGAGCTGCGGAATAAGCGGAGACTGGCGAAGGACGAGGTGACGATGCGCATCGGGAATGGTTCCAAGGTCGATGTGATCGCCGTCGGCACGCTGCCTCTACATCTACCCTCGGGATTAGTTTTAAACCTTAATAATTGTTATTTAGTACCAGTTTTGAGCATGAACATTGTATCTGGATCTTGTTTGATGCGAGATGGCTACTCATTTAAATCCGAGAATGATGGTTGTTCTATTTATTTGAGAGATAAGTTTTATGGTCATGCCCCGCTGGTCAATGGTTTATTTTTGATGAATCTCGATCGTGATGATACACATATTCATAGTGTGAATGCCAAAAGATGTAAAGTTGACAATGATAGTCCCACATACTTGTGGCATTGCCGCCTTGGTCATATTGGTGTCAAACCTATGAAGAAGCTTCATGCAGATGGACTGCTGGAGTCTCTTGATTATGAATCATTTGACACGTGTGAACCATGCCTCTTGGGCAAGATGACCAAGACTCTGTTCTCCGGAACAATGGAGCGAGCAACCAACTTATTGGAAATCATACATACCGATGTGTGCGGTCCAATGAGTGTTGAGGCTCGCGGAGGCTATCATTATGTTCTCACTCTCACAGATGACTTGAGTAGATATGGGTATATCTATTTGATGAAGCACAAATCTGAGACATTTAAAAAGTTCAAAGAATTTCAGAATGAGGTTGAGAATCAACGTGACAGAAAAATAAAGTTCTTGCGATCGGATCGTGGGGGTGAATATTTAAGTCATGAATTTGGCACGCACCTTAGGAACTGTGGAATTGTTTCACAATTGACACCGCCCGGAACACAGTGTCCGAATGTCGAAATCGTACTCTGTTGGACATGGTGCGATCTATGATGTCTCTCACCGACTTACCGCTATCTTTTTGGGGTTATGCTTTAGAGACTGTCGCATTCACTTTAAATAGGGCTCCGTCGAAATCGTTGACACGACACCGTATGAACTTTGGTTTGGCAAGAAACCTAAGCTGTCGTTTCTAAAAGTTTGGGGTTGCGATGCTTATGTCAAGAAACTTCAGCCTGAGAAGCTCGAACCCAAATCGGAAAAATGCGTCTTCATAGGATACCCAAAGGAAACGATTGGGTACACCTTCTACCACAGATCCGAAGGCAAGGTCTTTGTTGCCAAGAATGGATCCTTTCTGGAGAAAGAATTTCTCTCGAAAGAAGTGAGTGGGAGGAAATTAGAACTTGATGCGGTTACAGTCACCCCTCCCGAATCGGAAAGTAGCGCAACGCAGGAAATTGTTCCTGAGGTGCCTGCACCGACAAGGGAGGAAGTTAATGATTATGATCGTGAAGATACAGATCAAGTTACTACTGAACTTCGAAGGTCCACAAGGACACGTTCCGCACCAAAGTGGTACGGCAACCCTGTTATGGAAATCATGTTGTTAGACAACGGTGAACCTTTGAACTATGAAGAAGCGATGGCGGGCCCGGATTCCAATAAATGGCTTGGAGCCATGAAATCCGAGATAGAATCCATGTATGAAAACAAAGTATGGACTTTGGTGGACTTGCCTAATGATCGGCACGCCATAGAAAATAAATGGATATTTCAGAAGAAGACAGACGCAGATGATAATGTGACCATCTATAAGGCTCGGCTTGTCGCTAAGGGTTATCGAAAAGTTCAAGGGATTGACTATGACGAGACTTTCTCTCCCGTAGCGATGCTGAAGTCCATCCGAATCATGTTAGCAATTGCCGCATTCTATGATTATGAGATATGGCAAATGGACGTCAAAATGGCATTCCTTAACGGTTTCCTCAAGGAAGAGCTGTATATGATGTAGTGATACGTCCAAAATGCATCACTATTTTATATCGTAATTCATCCTTATTCATTGATATATTTCACATTACGATGATGTTCTTATGTTGTTTTGGCCTATTTTACACAGTTTGCAACTTTTCGGTGCCGAAGCAGCAGACGCAGGATTCAGCGGTAAAAAGTGGACACTGAGTTGCTGAAGAAGAATACCTCCAAATTACCTGAAAATCGACAGAGGGTATTTTCCAGAAGGATCACGAAGATACACAAAAGAGCAACCAGAGGGGGGCCACAGGGTGCCCAGGCGGCCACCTGGCGCGGCCCCCACCCTGGCCGTGCCGGGAGGGCGCCTGGAACCCCTGGCCCACTCCAGGCTCCCCCCTCTGGCCTATATACTCATCGTCATCCAGAAACCCTAGAAGGAGGGGAGTTTACGGAGTTCCGCCGCCGCTCCGTGGCGGAAACCTACAGAGAAGGAAAGCCATCTCCGGCGGGCAGATTCCGTCGGGGAGATCACCTCCCGGAAGGGGAGATCATCGCCATCGTCATCACCATCGTCACGTGCATCATCGAGATCATCATCAACATCATCCCCAACATCAGCACCATCTCCATCTTCATCCAATCTCATCTCACAATTGCAACTTGTGTTGTAATCCGTACTATCTATCCTCTCTACCCTATCGGTGTTGATTACTACTTTGTGTTGAATGCTATTGAGTTTTGTTGGAGAAATATCATTGTGTCCAGATTGTTTATCATCCATCTATGTCCACTGATCATGATCTCTTTTATGTCTTGTGAGTAGTTACTTTAGTTCTTGAGGACATGGGAGAAGTCTTGTTGTTAGTAGTCATATGATGTTGAAGTAATATGTGTTGTTTGATACTTAAGTTGTGTTGTTATTTTCCTAGTGGTGTTGTGTGAGTCGAACACTCAACACTTCGCCTTATTAAGGACCTAGGGGAATACATTGTGTACAAAGAATGCTTACGGTGGGTTGCCGGAGTGACAGAAACCTGAACCCCTGTTCGCACGCTTTTGCACAAGGGAACAATGGATCATCGATCGTATTGCTATGGTTAGGCTTTTGCCTTAAATACTATCTTGTATTTGCAGATGCTTGCAAGGTGTTTAATGATAAGAGTGCACTCATCTTAGTCTAGAGGGTGTACTAGCATAGATCCACCCACTCAACACTTATCAACACATCACATAGTACCGATACGGAATATGGCGAAAGCACATGACTATCTCTCCCATGTGTCCTCAAGAACACTTTAGCCTTTATAAGTTCAGTTGCTAGGTCTCTCCTTTGCTAAGAAAGGATTGGGCCACTTGTTACTCTCCAGTGCCTTTTACTATGCTCGCTTTTACTTTCCTGTTGCTTATATCAAGAAAACCCCTAAAAAGTTATCTTTCAGTGCTTGCAGTTATTCCTTGCTCAGAATCACTTATCAATACCTTCTGCTCCTCGTTGGGTTCGACACTCTTACTTATCGAAAACGCTGCAATAGATCCCTTACGGTTGTGGGTCATCAAGTACCGTTTTCTGGCGCCGTTGCCGGGGAGTGTAGCGCTATTGGTAAGTGAAGCTGGTAAGGAAGTTTTTATATTTCTATTTTTATTTTGCTGTTGCTGCTCTTTGTCCTTATGGACAACCTTGCTATTGGATCATTGCTTGTGGGATGACGCCCCACATCTGTGGTGGTTGCTCCTCCCCCTACTGAAATTGTGCCCTTTAAAATACTAGCTGGTATTATCGATTATGTTTTGGCTAATCGTTATGCAGGAGACAGACATCCCGGTGAACACTTGCTATATCTGTCACAACTATGTTCATTATTTAAGCTTGCAGGTGTATCAATGGAGTTTGTCATGAGGAAATTGTTCTCCGTATCGCTTATAGATAAAGCTTCAGATTGGTATAAGATTCTCGATAACTCACACTTGCTTGATTGGCAAGAGCTTATGTCTCTCTTTTATACCAAGTTTTATCCTCTTCATGAAATTCATCGAGACAGCAACTATATCTATAACTTTAGGTCTCGTGACGGAGAAAGCATTGCTCAAGCTTGGGGGAGATTGAAGTCCCTAATGCTCAAATGTCCTATTCATGAGCTCCCCAAGAAAATTATACTTACAAATTTTTATGCCAGGCTTTCTCGTCAGGATAAGGAGATGCTGGATGCCTCCTCTAGTGGGATATTTCAGACAAAGAGCGTTGAAGAAAGGTGGTATCTCATTGAAAGGATCCAGAGGAATACCGAAGATTGGGAAATCGATAAAGGTATTGAACCTGCTATAAATTATGAGCATGATTATATTGAGAGCTATGTGAAAACTGATTACTTAATACCTTTTGCTCTAAGATTGGTCTTGATTCCCATCTAATGATTGATTTCTGTAAGGATTTTGCCTCTCACGTTGACTCTTTTAAAAAGAAGAGAGATCAGCATCATGAACCTTTCAAAGAGTTACCTGTTGATATTCATGTTGCTGACCCTATTTTGCCTGCAGTTATATATGAAAAGCCTCCTTTTCCCGAAAGGATAAGGGAGCACTCTCTTGTGACAGGCATAATAAATAAAAGTGAGAGAAGAATTGATGAGCCTGAGGACCAGATCAAGGTCGATCCTCAAGTTGCATTGGTTAAAGACCTTCTTACTAATGATGTTTTGGATTGCAATGTAATTTTTTGTGCTGTTTCCACTAACCTTGTAACAGCCAGGAATAAAGGCCCAATTTCAGGTACTCCAGTAGTATCTGTTAAAATAGGAGATCACAATTATTATGGGCTATGCGATTTGGGATCGAGTGCTAGTGCTATCCCCTATTCACTATATCAAGAGATCATCGGTGAGATTTCACCTTGTGAACTTGAAGAAGTTGATGTTACCATTCATCTTGCAAACAGAGCAACTATCTCTCCTATCGGAATTGTGAGTGACGTTGAACTCATATGTGGAAAGGTAAAATACCCTACCGACTTTCTAGTACTTGGTTCAGTGAGGGACAATTTTTGTCCTATTATTTTTGGTAGACCTTTTCTCAGAACTTGTGGAGCTATAATAGATTGCAAGAAAGGTAAAGTTTCTGTTGAATTCAATGGTGAGCCATATGAATTTAACTTTTCTAAGTTCTCTAAGCAGCCTCGTGGTACCGATTTACCTAGTGATGATAAAATTATTGAAAGTATTGCTTCTATTGCTATTCCCCCTAATGATCCTTTGCAGCAATATATGGAGGACCACGAGAATGATTTGCATATGCAGGAAAGAAATGAACTACATGAAATTTTCTTGAGACAACCTGCTATCCTAAAGCACAACCTTCCGGTTGAACCTTTGGGAATTTTATCAAAACCAAAAGAAGACCCGGTGTTCGATCTTAAACCTCTTCCCGATAAGCTCAAGTATGCTTATCTAGATGAAAAGAAAGTATATCCTGTTATTATCAACTCTAACCTTTCAGGATATGAAGAAGAGCGACTATTGGAAGTACTTCGTAAACACCGAGGTGCAATTGGCTATACCCTTGATGACCTTAAGGGGATTAGTCCATCTATCTGTCAACATACTATCAACCTTGAGCCCGATGCTAAACCAGTTGTTGATCATCAACGACGGTTGAACCCGAAGATGATGGATGTTGTAAGAACTGAGATTCTCAAGCTTCTAGCCGCAGGTATTATCTACCCTATAGCTGATAGTAAGTGGGTAAGCCCGGTACATTGTGTTCCTAAGAAAGGAGGTACAACTATGGTTCCTAATGATAAGAATGAACTAATAACTCAAAGAATTATTATTGGATATAGAATGTGTATTGATTACAGGAAGCTGAACAAGGCAACCAGGAAGGATCACTACCCGTTGCCGTTCATCGACCAAATGCTTGAAAGGTTATCCAAAAATACCCACTTTTGTTACCTCGATGGTTATTCTGGCTTCTCTCAAATTCATGTTAACACTGCTGATCAAGAGAAGACCACTTTTACTTGTCCCTATGGTACTTATGCTTACAGGCGTATGCCTTTTGGTTTATGTAATGCCCCTGCTACTTTTCAAAGGTGTATGTCTGCTATCTTTCATGGTTTCTGTGAGGAGATTGTGGAAGTCTTCATGGACGATTTCTCCGTCTATGGAACTTCCTTTGACCATTGTCTCCACAACCTTAATAAAGTTTTGCAGAGATGTGAGGAGACAAATCTGGTACTCAACTGGGAGAAGTGCCACTTCATGGTTAACGAAGGAATTGTTCTTGGTCACAAGATTTCTGAAAGGGGAATTGAGGTGGACAAGGCCAAGATCGAAGCAATTGAGAGGATGCCCTATCCAAGGGACATCAAAGGTATTCGCAGTTTTCTCGGTCATGCTGGTTTCTATAGAAGATTTATTAAAGTCTTTTCTAAGACTTCGAGACCCCTCACTAATCTTCTCCAGAAGGACGTTCCTTTTGTATTTGATGAAGATTGTAAGGAGGCTTTTGAAGTTCTTAAGAAAGCTTTAATAACCGCTCCTATAGTACAACCACCTGACTGGAATTTACCTTTTGAGATTATGTGTGATGCTAGTGATTTTGCTGTTGGAGCTGTTTTAGGGCAAAGGGTTGATAAGAAATTGAATGTTATACATTATGCTAGTAAAACCCTTGATAGTGCTCAAAAGAATTATGCTACTGCTGAGAAGGAATTCTTAGATGTAGTGTTTGCTTGTGATAAGTTTAGGCAGTATATTGTTGATTCCAAAGTTATTATTCATACTGACCATGCTGCCATTAAGTACCTTATGACAAAGAAGGATGCCAAGCCAAGACTTATCAGATGGGTACTCCTTCTTCAAGAATTTGATTTGCAGATTGTTGATAGGAAAGGAGAAGACAATCCGGTGGCGGACAATCTTTCAAGGATGGAAGATATACCGCATGATCCCATCCCAGTCAACGATAGTTCTCCAGACAAGCAACTTGCCGTTGTAAAAGTACAATCTCTTTCCGATCCTTAGTTTGCAGATTATGCTAATTTTATGGTTGTGAAGTATTTGCCTCCAGGTTTAACATTTCATCAAAGGAAGAAGTTCTTTCATGATTTGAGGCACTACTTTTGGGATGACCCACATCTTTTCAAAGAAGGTCCAGACGGGACCGTGAGAAGATGCATACCGGAACATGAGCAGAAGGACATTCTCAGACAATGTCATGATAGTCCCTATGGAGGACATCATGCCGATGAGAGGACCGCACATAAGGTTCTTCAATCAGGTTTTTATTGGCCTACTCTCTTTAAGGATGCTAGAAATTATGTTTTAGCCTGTGATAAATGTCAGAGAGTTGGTAACATTAGTAGAAGGAATGAGATGCCTATGAATTACTCACTAGTGATTGAACCTTTTGATTGGTGGGGTTTTGATTTTATGGGTCCTTTTCCTTCTTCGCACAAGTACACTCACATTTTAGTAGCTGTTGATTATGTGACCAAGTGGGTTGAAGCAATCCCCACTGAAAGTGCTGATCACAAGACATCTTTGAAAATGCTCAAAGATGTGATTTTCCCTAGGTTTGGTGTACCTAGGTATCTCATGACTGATGGAGGATCACACTTCACGCATGGAGCTTTTAGAAAAGCTTTAGCCAAGTACGATGTCAATCATAGAATTGCTTCACCGTACCATCCTCAAACTAGTGGGCAAGTTGAGCTCACCAATAGAGAGATCAAGTTGATCTTACAGAAGAAAGTAAACAGAAGTAGAAAGGACTGGTCAAATAAGTTAGGAGATGCTTTGTGGGCGTATAGAACTGCTTACCAAAACCCCATGGGCATATCCCCCTATAAGATGGTTTATGGCAAGGCTTGCCATTTGCCATTAGAATTAGAGCACAAAGCTTTCTGGGCTGTTAGAGAGCTTAATGCTGACCCAAAGTTAGCTGGTGAGAAGCGTCTCATGAACTTGACGTCTCTAGATGAGTGGAGAAGTGAAGCTTATGAGAGCGCTAAAATGTTCAAGGAAAAGGTAAAAAAGTGGCATGATAGGAGGATTCTGAAACGTGAATTTAATGTTGGTGATAAAGTTTTGTTGTTTAGATCCCGTTTTAGGTTTTCTCCAGGCAAACTACTTTCCAGGTGGGAAGGACCATTTCATATTGAAGAAGTCTATCAGTCTGGTGCAATCAAGATTAACAATTTTGAAGGCACCAAACCTCAAGTTGTGAATGGGCAAAGACTTAAGCATTACATAGCAGGAGACCCTGTCAATGTTGATGTGAATATTATATACACAACAACTCACGAAGAACATGTTGCAGCCCTGTTTCAGACACCAGCAGAAGCAGAATAAGAAAAGGTATGTATTACGGTAAGGAAACATCGCGAACCACCATAAAAGTTCCATATTATGAGTTTTTGCAAAATTAGGAAAATTCTAAGCCTAAGTGGAGCCGGAGACAAGCTCCAGGGGGCCTAGGCGCCCCCCTGGCGCGGCCTACCTCCTGGCCGCGCCGGGAGGCCGCCTGGGCACCCAGGAGTCCGTCTCCGACCCCACTTTAGCTTGTTACCTTCCTTTCTATGCAGAAATTTTTGCTATATATTTGCCCTGATTGTTCCGGCAACGTATCTCGCGATTTCGTGTGTTTTCTTTTCGATGTGTTTCTGCCAGGGTAAAAAGTTATTGTTAGAGATGTCTTCTTGTGGCTCGAGCGGAGAGGACTTCTTGGGATGGCGTCTACGTCAAGTCCAGAAGGATCTTAATCAAGGGAAGCACGTTGACTGGGCTACCAAAGAAGAGATTGCCGCAAGACAAGCGGAGATGGAGTGCTCCGTGAGGGAGGAAGTCAAGACTATCACTGCCCAACAACAAGGAGGCCCAAGCAATCCCATCATGGTGGGATCTGTCCACCCTCATTATGATCTTTCTCTTAACCTTTCAGGGCCCTCTACTTCACTTGAAGATCAACGTACGCTTTCCACCATCTCCGAGGCTTATCGCATCACCAATCAGCTGTGCGAAGATTTCCGTGTACTAAAGGTACAAGTGGAGATCTTGGAGAAGGAAAACCAAACCCTTCGCCGTGTCATAAGAGATTTGAAGAATCAACGTCAACAAGTATGAGGAGTGAAATCTCCTTGGGTAATGGCATCCCCTTGGCTTGTTCCAAGCTTGGGGGAGTGCCCGGTATCTTTATCTTTTATCTTTTGTCTTTTAGAGTCAAGTAGAGTCGTATCATGTCTAGGGAGGTTATTATATGAAATAGGTGTGTGCATTGAGGTCTATCACTCCTTATGTGGAGAGATTGTATCCGTGAGTGTGGAGTCGACTATGATGGAATATTAATGAGAAGTCTATTGGTTCCTTTGCTGCACTCGGTATTCTCTTCACGCAATCGACCTTATATGATGATTCTTATGGGGAGTATTGACCTTATATCAGGTATGGCTTTGAAAACTTTATTTAATCTTGGCAAACATAGCTTTGGTCATAACAACAAGCATGATTTTCTTAAAGTAGCGACATAGCCAAAACCTTTATGTTATTATGCTTGAAGTGTTATGCTGACAAGGAAGACAACTTGATGTGTTATGCTTATTTTAATGTTTATGCTTTATATTGCTTTGCATCTTAGTCATCATCAATTGTCTGTTCTCTCAAAGCCTTTGCTATCCTAAACTCTGTACTAAGCGGAATTCTGCTTGTGCATCCATACCCTTAAACCAATACCTTCCATATGAGTCCACCATATATTCGTGGTATTCCACTACCACCTCCTAAAGTATAGAATTTATGTGTTATCCTTAAATATTCAAAATCTTCTATTTTCTGCCCCTGTTTTAGCTCATGAGGAAGTAGTAGTTAATTCATGATCTTTTTAAGTTGGACAAGTTTTACCCCGGGATTGCATGTCTAATCTGCAAACCCCTAATACGAGGAGGAACTGGCATGAGTGCGCCCGGCTCATAAAAGATAATACAACAAACAAACCCTCCTTCACGCTTTGTTCATGAGAAATCAGAAAACTTTTGGCAGTGATAAACGAAGGAGATTAAGGGGATGTGATCGTCCCCGTGTGGGAGCCGTTCCTCGAAACTTGTCCAGTTTGAGAAGTAATTGAGTTATCTATTAGCATTCGTTGACAAATCATGCACCTCTCAAAACTTGTTTTCACTCTGTTTGTTTTAAGGATAGCACATGAGTTTTCCCTACTTCCCTAGAGCAGGGCATATCTCTTAGTTTTAGGTTGAGTCAGTTATTCCTACTTCCTTCTATTCTTAAAGAGAGCAGACATTTGATGTTGACAAGGATTCATTCATATAAAGTTGCATTAAGATTTGTCATATCATATCCTTGTTGACATTATCATTTGATAAGTAAGTTGTTTGTCAAGCCCAGCTAAAGCAAACATCTTCCTTTGTGTTAACACTTTCACTTCTTGCCTAATGACATGTTCTTTCAAAAGCTTCAATTAATCTCATCAAAACATAAAGAGAAAGAGCAAAAGTAAAAGCTATTAGTTGTTCTTTGACGAAAGGACATGTTTGCCATGATTTGATGAGTTTCCTTAGCCCTACTTTCGATTATAAGTGTAACCACTCTTTTATAAGGGCCTTATGAGTTGAAGATTGCTGTTGAGGATATTTGAGTTTGGTGATGAAAATGTGATGCTTCTTGTCCGTATTCTATTTATCGACACTTCACTCTCTAAACTTGTGGACAGGTGTACCGAGCTCAGTATTCGCTTGGGGATAAGCGAGGTCTAAGCTTGGGGGTGTTGATACGTCCAAAATGCATCACTATTTTATATCGTAATTCATCCTTATTCATTGATATATTTCACATTACGATGGTGTTCTTATGTTGTTTTGGCCTGTTTTACACAGTTTGCAACTTTCCGGTGCCGAAGCAGCAGACGCAGGATTCAGCGGTAAAAAGTGGACGCTGAGTTGCTGAAGAAGAATACCTCCAAATTACCTGAAAATCGACGGAGGGTATTTTCCAGAAGGATCACGAAGATACGCAAAAGAGCAACCAGAGGGGGCCACAGGGTGCCCAGGCGGCCACCTGGCGCGGCCCCCACCCTGGCTGCGCCGAGACGGCGCCTGGAGCCCCTGGCCCACTCCAGGCTCCCCCCTCTGGCCTATATACTCCTCGTCATCCAGAAACCCTAGAAGGAGGGTAGTTTACGGAGTTCTGCCGTCGCTCCGTGGCGGAAACCTACATAGAAGAAAAGCCATCTCCGGCGGGCAGATTCCGTCGGGGAGATCGCCTCCCGGAAGGGGAGATCATCGCCATCGTCATCACCATCGTCACGGGCATCATCGAGATCATCATCAAAATCATCCCCAACATCAGCACCATCTCCATCTTCATCCAATCTCATCTCACAATTGCAACTTGTGTTGTAATCCGTACTATCTATCCTCTCTACCCTATCGGTGTTGATTACTACTTTGTGGTGAATGCTATTGAGTTTTGTTGGAGAAATATCATTGTGTCCAGATTGTTTATCATCCATCTATCTCCACTGATCATGATCTCTTTTATGTCTTGTGAGTAGTTACTTTAGTTCTTGAGAACATGGGAGAAGTCTTGTTGTTAGTAGTCATATGATGTTGAAGTAATATGTGTTGTTTGATACTTAAGTTGTGTTATTATTTTCCTAGTGGTGTTGTGTGAGTCGAACACTCAACACTTCGCCTTATTAAGGACCTAGGGGAATACATTGTGTACAAAGAATGCTTACGGTGGGTTGCCGGAGTGACAGAAACCTGAACCCCAGTTCGCACGCTTTTGCACAAGGGAACAATGGATCATCGATCGTATTGCTATGGTTAGGCTTTTGCCTTAAATACTATCTTGTATTTGCGGATGCTTGCAAGGTGTTTAATCATAAGAGTGCACTCATCTTAGTCTAGAGGGTGTACTAGCATAGATCCACCCACTGAACACTTATCAACACATCACATAGTACCGATACGGAATATGGCGAAAGCACATGACTACCTCTCCCGTGTGTCCTCAAGAACACTTTAGCCTTTATAAGTTCAGTTGCTAGGCCTCTCCTTTGCTCAGAAAGGATTGGGCCACTTGTTACTCTCTAGTGCCTTTTACTTTGCTTGCTTTTACTTTCCTGTTGCTTATATCAAGAAAACCCCTAAAAAGTTATCTTTCGGTGCTTGTAGTTATTCCTTGCTCAGAATCACTTATCAATACCTTCTACTCCTCGTTGGGTTCGACACTCCTACTTATCAAAAACGCTGCAATAGATCCCTTACGGTTGTGGGTCATCATGCAGCCGGAAGGTTTGGTCGATCCAGAGAATGCTAACAAGGTATGCAAGCTCCAGCGCTCGATCTACGGGCTGGTGCAAGCATCTCGGAGTTGGAATATTCGCTTTAATGATGTGATCAAAGCCTTTGGCTTTATACAGACTTGGGGAGAAGCCTGTGTCTACAAGAAAGTGAGTGGGAGCTCTGTAGCATTTCTCGTATTATATGTGGATGACATATTGCTGATGGGAAATGATATATAATTCTTGGAAAGCATAAATGTCTACTTGAATTAAGAGTTTTTCAATGAAGGACCTTGGAGAAGCTGCTTACATATTAGGCATCAAATTCTATAGAGATAGATCAAGACGCCTCATTGGTCTTTCACAAAGCACATACCTTGACAAGATATTGAAGAAGTTCAATATGGATCAGTCCAAGAAGGGGTTCTTGCCTGTTTTGCAAGGTATGAGATTGAGCAAGGCTCACTCCCCGACCACCGTAGAAGATAGAGAAAAGATGAGTGTCATTCCCTATGCCTCGGCCATAGGTTCTATCATGTATGCCATGCTGTGTACCAGACCTGATGTGAACCTTGCCATAAGTTTGGTAGGGAGGTACCAAAGTGATCCCGGTATGGAACACTGGACAGCGGTCAAGAACATCCTAAAGTACCTGAAGAGGACTAAGGATATGTTTCTCGTTTATGGAGGTGACGAAGAGCTCGTCGTAAAGGGTTACGTCGATGCTAGCTTCGACACAGATCTGGATGACTCAAAGTCACAGACCGGATACGTGTATATTTTGAATGGTGGAGCAGTCAGCTGGTGCAGTTGCAAGCAGAGCGTTGTGGCACATTCTACATGTGAAGCGGAGTACATAGCTGCTTGTGAAGCAGCGCAAGAAGGAGTCTGGATGAAGGAGTTCATCACCGACCTAGGAGTCATTCCAAGCGCGTCAAGCCTGATGACTCTCTTCTATGACAACACTGGAGCTATTGCCATTACTAAGGAGCCCAGGTTTCACAAGAAGACCAAACACATCAAGCGCCGTTTCAACTCCATCCGGAATTATGTTCAAGATGGAGACATAGATATTTGTAAAGTGCATACAGATCTGAATGTCGCAGACCCGTTGACTAAACCTCTTCCACGGGCAAAACATGATCAACACCAGAACTCTATGGGTGTTCGATTCATCACAATGTAAGTAGATTATTGACTCTAGTGCAAGTGTGAGACTGTTGGAAATATGCCCTAGAGGCAATAATAAAAGGATTATTATTATATTTCCTTGTTCATGATAATTGTCTGTTATTCATGCTTGAATTGTATTGTACGGAAACAGCGATACATGTGTGAATATATAGATCACAATGTGTCCCTGGTAAGCCTCTAGTTACTAGCTCGTTGATCAACAGATGGTCACGGTTTCCTGACCATGGACATTGGATGTCATTGATAACGGGATCACATCATTAGGAGAATGATGTGATGGACAAGACCCAATCCTGAGCCTAGCACGAGATAGTATAGTTCGTAATGCTTAAAGCTTTTCCAGTGTCAAGTATTTATTCCTTAGACCATGAGGTTGTGCAACTCCCGGATACCGTAGGAATACTTTGGGTGTGCCAAACGTCACAACGTAACTGGGTGGCTATAAAGGTACGGGTATCTCCGAAAGTGTCTGTTGAGTTGGTACGAACCGAGACTGGGATATTGTCACTCCGTATAACGGAGAGGTACCTCTGGGCCCACTCGGTAAGGCATCATCATAATGAGCTTAAAGTGACTAAGGAGTTAGTCACGGGATGATGGATTACAGAACGAGTAAAGAGACTTGCCATGACGAGATTGAACAAGGTATCGGGTATACCGACGATCGAATCTCGGGCAAGTACCGTACCGATAGACAAAGGGAATAACATACGGGATTGAGTGAATCCTTGACACAGTGGTTCATCCGATGATATCATCGAGGAACACATGGGAACCAACATGGGTATCCAGATCCCGCTGTTGGTTATTGACCGGAGAGTCGTCTCGGTCATGTCTGCGTGTTTCCCAAACCCGTAGGGTCTACACACTTAAGGTTCGGTGACGCTAGGGTTGTAGAGATACATGCACATGGAAACCCAAATGTTGTTCGGAGTCCCGGATGAGATCTCGGACATCACGAGGAGTTCCGGAAGGGTCCGGAGGTAAAGAATGATATATAGGAAGTCCAGTTTCGGCCATCGGGTGAATTCCAGGGGTCATTGGGAGTGTCCCTGGACCACCGGAGGGGTCCCGGGGGTCGACCGGGTGGGGCCACCCATCCCGGAGGGCCCCGTAGGCCGCAAGGGGAAGGGGGCCAGCCCCTGGTGGGCTGGCGCACCCATATGGGCCCCCCTCCATGGGCCTAGGGTCGAAACCCTAGGGGGAGGGGGCGCCCCCTATGCCTTGGGGGGCAAGTCTCCCCCCTCTGGCCGCCGCCCCCCTAGGAGATTGCATCTCCTAGGGCCGGTGCCCCCCTGGCCCCTATATATAGTGGGGGGGAGGGCAGCCGCACCCCAAGCCTCTGGCGCCTCTCCCCCCTCCCGTCACACTTCCAACTCCTCCCGCAGGGCGCCGGTGAAGCCCTGCAGTTTTTCCTGTTGCATCCACCACCACGCTGTCGTGCTGCTGGATCTCCATCAACCTCTCCTCCGCCCTTGCTGGATCAAGAAGGAGGAGACGTCGCTGTACCGTACGTGTGTTGAACGCGGAGGTGCCGTCCGTTCGGCGCTGGGATCATCGGTGACGAGGATTACGAAGAGTACGACTACTTCATCCACGTTCCTTCGAACGCTTCCGCACGCGATCTACAAAAGGGTATGTAGATGCACTCCATTATGCTTGTTCCTAGATGACTCGTTAGATTGATCTTGGTGAAGCGTAGGAAATTTTTTGAATTCTGCTACGAGCCCCAACATACTGCGTGTGTGGAACAAGCAATGGTTGTTTATTCTTGGTGATTTTTCTTGCATTGAAAAACTTGTTATGCATTGAATAGTGCAGTTAATTGTTGGGTGTCATGCTCTTGACTTTGTTGTGCAGTGCGGTTAATTTGTAGATACAGGCGAACAACAAAATAAACAACAAAAACAAATAGGAAAACACACAAAAAGACATGCAGTCCACTCGCCTACCGCTTGTGGTTCATTCCTAGCAAAAAAAATGCGGTTTCATTATAAAAATCCTTAGTGGTTCACTATATCAATGTAACACCTGCAGTGCGTTTGGTCCTCGGATGTGATTCAATTTTGAGAGTGATGTTGTTCACTTGTGCCGAACATGAAAGCACAAAAGAATTTAGCGAAGCAACAAAATAGAAATGCGGTTCACTACGATATATGTCGCGGTTCACTTTCCCCCATCTCTGCTGTCCACTCTTGTTCATACAAAAATAAAAATAAAAGACAACAAAAACTCATCTAAGAAAATTTACGTCTCACAAAAGAAATTATGCAGCTCACTTGCCCTTCCGATGAAGTGCAGTATTCAGTCTGAAGTAGTGCGGTTTTCTAAGCGATGTAGTACACACATCGATTTTGGTGTCACGAAAAAATAGAGTGTCCGCGTTTCGGTAGATTCAAAATTGCTCTTAAACTGTAAGGAATTAGAGAGTGTGTTCTACATGAAAAAGTTGCGCGTCGTCGATATCTTTCTAACGGTGTATCATTCGAATCATTCCGATCAGTGGTTTGTAGAAAAATCACGAAAAACGACTGATGCCACTCGTTGTCAACCGCACAATTTACAAAATTAACTAAAATCCGTAAGGAATCTCAAAAACATTTCAACCTATGAAACTTGCGCCTCGTACATAGCTTTTCATCGGTATGTTATACGTCTCTTTTCAGCAAATAGTTAAAAAACTGGAGCAAAAATAGTACCGAAAATTTGAAAAAAAAAAATTGAAAAACAGAATTCTCCGATTTAATAAATTTAAAACTGCTCTTAAACGGTAGCGAATTAGAAAAAATAATAGATATGAAAAAGATGAGGTTCGACGATATCTTTCCAACCGTGTATCATTTGCTCCTTTTCGACGAGCGGTTTATATAAGAACGTGACAAAACAATTGCTGCTACTCGTCGTACGCCGCTCCGTTTTCAAAACTGCTCTTAAAGCGCGAGAAATCTCAAAAAGTGTTTAAAATGATGAAGTTGTGCCTAATCCATAGATTTTGAAAAATATATTACACGCCTCGTTCCGACAAATGGTTTGAAAACTAGGGCGAAATTAGAATCAAGAAAACACCCGCGTGTAGTTTTTTGCAATTGAAGTTCACTCGCTTGAGTACTACAGCGCACTTGGTTGAAACAATGAGGTGCACTTGCTTTGAGCGTGCAGTACGAAAGTGTTATCAGAATAGTTATTTTGCTAATATTAGCATAATAACTATTCTGCTAATATTAGCATAATAACTATTCTGCTAATAGACCAGCTCTTAAACTGCCTTAGTCTTCATTAAGCAATTTTGTATTGCTCATCCCTAAAGTGGCACAAGCCCATTATCCCACCGTGTGTGTTTCTTTATTGCCCTCCAATATATTTGTGATCGATTGCTTTGCATTTTGAGTCCTTTGGATTTATCTCAGCATTTAAAATATCTTTGACTTCAATTCGCATGAATTTGTGCCACTTGTCCTAATCAAGCCACTCTAAAAGCGTTACTTTGTAGGTGTGAGCGAACAAGTTCGGTACCATTTCCACTAATCTTTCATTGCACATTGAGTGACACGAGATACATCCTCAACTTTGGGAAAAGGTAGCTTGGTATTTTTTATCTCATTTCCTACTCACCTTTCCTTGAGTCTTGTGATGGATGGCAAACCACATCATCTCCGGTATACAACCACGATGACGAGTTCAATGCCCTGAAAAACTTCATCAACGCCAAGATGGAAAAGCACATGGAGGAGCTCAAAGCCCTCATCAACACCAGCAAGATGTCTTCCTCATATTCGAGAAGACACTCAAGTGCACATGCTTCCGAGTTACCATCTCCGGCAAGTATACACCGGCATCGACACCGACAAGATCAGGACGCTCATGTTCATTAAGGGCGTACCACAAGATCGGAAGAGCAACCTTCCAAGAGCATGTTGGCTTCTCTACCAACTCCGTTCACATGGGCATGTGATCCTCGTGCACACGGTGTTCTGCACCCCCATGCCCACAGGCTATACAGAGTCGCACCATCGACCCCAAGGTTATGGCTTCTTCTACAACGTTGCCATCTTCGCCACGTGAATTCAAGAGATCTTTGCCTCTGGATGTACGACACCTTCGCCTATTCCACGAGCTACTACGACTTCGACAACAACTACGAGATTCCAGTATTTGGGACTCATGACCCCAAAGAGTACCTCGAGTGGGAGCGCAAGACGGACGACTACCTCAAGCTGCATCAAGTCCCCTCTGAAGATCAAGTGAAGTGCGCCACAAGTAACTTCCACGAGTACGCATCGACATGGCGGCTTCACAGACATTCCAAGAGCTTCAACAAGAGTTCCCCAAGACGAAGAAAGCTATGCGGCAAGAATATGATAGCCTTGCTTATTAGGGGTGATAGATTACTCATATCAATAAGGAATTCCTTATTTTTCGGAAGCCCATTCGGACAGAACTCCTAAGTTAAGTGTGCTCGGCTTGGATTAATTTCAGGATGGGTGAACGACCTGGAAGTTGGTCCTAGGTTGGCACGAGTGAGGACAAAGTGCGCAGTAAAGACTAGTATTGATTTGTGGGGCCAGTCCAGCTCCGTCCAGGAGTAACAACCACCAACGAGTGTGTCAGGGGCGTTACAAGCTGGTATTAGAGCCAACTCTCGAGGTTACATTAATGTATGTGGACAGGTGCGTGGTAATGTTGTGCATGACATTTGTGACCCGTCGTGGCACGCGGCATGGCACATGTGCCAGACTAGAAGCACAGACGTATGTGCCAAGAGAGAACGTTCCTATGGCCCGACGATGACGTCGGTTACGAGTGAGGACAAAGTGCGCAGTAAAGACTAGTATTGATCTATGGGGCCAGTCTAGATCCGACCAGGAGTAACAACCACCGGTCAGTGTGTCCGGGGCGTTACAAGTTGGTATCAGAGCCGACTCTTGAGGTTACATGGATGATTGCGGACAGGTGCGTCGTAATGTTGTGCATGGCGTTTGTGACCTGTCGTGGCACACGGCATGGCACATGTGCCGGACTCGAAGCATAGAAGTATGGGCCAAGAGAGAACGTTCTTGTGGCCCGAAGGGGGCGTCGGTTCCTCTGAGTGAGGGTGTATGTGATATCCTGGCTTATTAGGGATGATATACTACTCATATCAATAAGGATTTCCTTCTTTTCTATAAGCCCATTCGGACAGAACTCCAAAGTTAAGCATGCTCGGCTTGGAGTAATTTCAAGATGGGTGACCAACCGGGAAGTTGGTCCCCAGTGCACACGAGTGAGGACAAAGTGCGCAATAAAGACTAGTATTGATCTATGTGGCTAGTGTAGATCCCGTCAGGAGTAACGACCACCGGCGGGTGTATCTGGGGCGTTACAGAGAATTTGTGCCTTCCACCTACACGGAACATCTTCAATGCCAATAGGAGAACATCGTACAAGTCGAGTCCATCGAAGAATACATCAAGAACATAAAGAAAGCCCTGCGAAAAACCGGTGTGGACGACACCATTTGGATTAAGTTCCATTTCACGATGGGATTGAACAACAACATAGCCAAGACTATCTTCACCAACAACTATGAGTCCCTCGACGACATGTACTTTGGTGCTCTCAAGGCGGAGCAAGAAATCAAGAAGGCCAAGTCTACTCGACCCTGAGCACACTTTGTGATGACCATGCTCTAAGACAACGAGCATGAGGCTAGTACTACCAAGATGTCCAAGCCCGATGAGCTCTGAGTTGATGCTCCCAAGTTAAACTTCCCCGCCATCCCACTTGGTGGAATTGACAATGTCGAGTCTACTATGAATCTCTTTGAAGACGATGCGACGATGAGTACGACTACGGAGCAACACAGGGATCAAGATGTAGAGGCGAGCGACATGGTGGAGAGCAAGGATGATGCTTCCATCATTGGTGGCGAAAGTGATGATGTGTCATCTACGACCTTCATCCATGGTAACGACGACGAGACGGTTGAGCATGGGATTTTCCCTTTGACCAAGGAGGCGTATGGTGATGAGTTGAGCGACATGAGCACCCATATTGAGATTGAGAGTGACTTCACCACTAACCCCATATATGATGAAATGCCCCAATTCCCATTTGAAGAGAGCCACCACCACTACATTATTGCAAGCTAGTCCAAACACGACAGTACAATCAAAGACCCTTCGACGAAACTGTGTGCAATGCATTAATCGCAAAAAGTGGTGTAAGAAAACCGTAAAAAAGAATACAAACTGTTTGCGATGGCGCAGACATCAAACATGATTCAGATCTGAGCTGCGTATGCGATGTGTGGCATACGGTTAATACATACAAACTGTTTGCGATGAGCCAGAACAACCTATATCTTTCCCTAATAATAAAGCGATTAGTGCTTCTGCCCGCCCACTCACCGTCTCCACGCTTTTTTCGAAATAGCTCTTCTATTTTTGGGTAATTGAACCCGCAGTCCACGTTTAAGTGGATCAGTGAAACGCTTTGTTTTTGCACAAAACACCATGTTGTTTGGATTATTCAACCCGTAGTCCGAGCATATTTGTGTAAAGAAAAAAAGCAAGACCGCAAGAGGAGCACGGGATCGCCTCCTCTCCCTCTCGCCCAAATCCTCACTGCCGCCGTCGTAGGCAGCTTCCGGCGACCTCCTGCATCGAGCAGCACGCCCCCGAGCTCCGCACGGTCCGCGCTTCGCTTCCGTCTGGCTAGATTCTCCGCTCCCGGCCTCTGCCGCCCGCTCGCAACCCCACCCCCATCGCAAGGGTTTCGGGTTGGGCTTCGCCGGCACGTCTCCGGCAGCCCCAGGTTCATACCTCTTCCTTCCTCGTTGATGACCCACAATTGTAGGGGATCTATCGTAGTCTTTTCGATAAGTAAGAGTGTCGAACCCAACGAGGAGCAGAAGGAAATGATAGGCAGTTTTCAGTAAGGTATTCTCTGCAAGCACTAAAATTATAGGTAACAGATAATTTTGTGATAAGGTAATTGGTAGCAAGTAACAAAAGGTAAAAGTAAATAAGGTGCAGCAAGATGGCCCAATCCTTTTTGTAGCAAAGTACAAGCCTGGAAAAACTCTTATACAAAGGAAAGCGCTCCCGAGGACACATGGGAATTATCGTCAAGCTAGTTTTCATCACGGTCATCTGATTCGCGTTCGGTACTTTGATAATTTGGTATGTGGGTGGACTGGTGCTTGGGTGTTGTCCTTACTTGGACAAGCTTCCCACTTCTGATTAACCTCTAATGCAAGCATCCACAACTACAAAAGAAGTATTAAGGTAAACCTAACCATAGCCCGAAACATATGGATCCAAACCAGCCCCTTACGAAGCAACACATAAATTAGGTTTTAAGCTTTTGCACTCTGGCAACCCATCAACTACTTATTACTTCCCAATGCCTTCCTCTAGGCCCAAATAATGGTGAAGTGTCATGTAGTCGACGTTCACATGACACCACTAGAGGAGAGACAACATACATCTCATCAAAATATCGAACGAAGACCAAATTCACATGACTACTAATAGCAAGACTTCTCCCATGTCCTCAGGATCAAAAGTAACTACTCACAAGACATAATATTGTTCATGATCAGAGGGGTATTAATATGCATAATGGATCTGAACATATGATGTTCCACCAAATAAACCAACTAGCATCAACTACAAGGAGTAATCCTTGTTAGTTCCAACCATCTTCGTTGCCTCATGTTCAATTTCTTCTGGGTGAAAATATACTTCAGACTTTTGTGGTCTGTGTATATCTCACAACGTTTCCCTAGGAGGTAATGTCGCCATGTCTTCAAGGCATGAACCACTGCTGCTAACTCAAGATCGTGAGTAGCATAGTTCTCTTCATGAGGTCGTACCTGCCTTGAGAGGTAAGCTTTGACTCGTCCTTCTTGCATCGGAATGCTTCCCAATCCGGTTCGAGAGGCATCACAATATATCACGAACTCTTTGTGAATATCAGGTGTTGCCAGAACTGGGGCGGTGGTCAATCTCTTCTTGAGCTCTTGGAAGCTTCCTTCGCATTTTAGCGTCCATTCGAACTTCTTGTCCTTCTTCAGGAGCTGAGTCATTGGACCGGCAATGCTAGAGAATCCTTCCACGAATTTGCGGTAATAGCCCGCAAGTCCGAGGAAGCTTCTGACTTCCTTGACGGTCGTTGGGGATTGCCATTGGGTCACAGCTTCGATCTTCGCGGGATCAACTGACAATCCTTCTTCGGTCAAGACATGACCTAAGAATCCAACTTTATGCAACCAAAACACACATTTGCTGAATTTGGCATATAGTTGGTGCTCTCGAAGCTTCTCTAGGACCATCCTCAAATGTTGCTCGTGCTCTTCCTCCGTCTTCGAGAAGACAAGAATGTCATCAATGAAGACAACAACAAACTTGTCCAAATATTCCATGAAGACTTTAGTCATGAGATACATGAAGTAAGCTGGGGCATTGGTTAATCCAAAACACATGACCGTGCACTCATACAGGCCATATCTTGTTACAAATGCCGTCTTCGGAATATCTCGGGGTTTGATCTTCAGCTGGTAGTACCTAGATCTGAGGTCGATCTTGGAGAACACATTGGCTCCGCTGAGTTGATCAAACAGATCTTCGATCTTGGGAAGTGGATACTTGTTCTTAATTGTAACTTCATTGAGGTAATGGTAGTCAATGCATAAGCGGATGGTACCATCCCTTTTTGCCACAAACAGAACAGGCGATCCCCAAGGGGAGGCACTTGGGCGGATAAATCCCTTCCTCAGCTACTCTTCCAGTTGCTTCTTCAACTCGGCTAATTCTCCCGTCCCCATTCTATAAGGCTTCTTATAGATGGGTCCTGCCCCAGGCATGAGCTCGATGATGAACTCAATGTCACGGTCAGGGGGCATTCCCGGTAGCTCATCCGAAAAGACATCGGGGTACTCGCATACTACCGGCACATGCTTCAGTCCAACTTCAAACAGACAGTTGACTTGAGTGGGTTGAGCAGGAGAGGATTTAGAGGCAAACTTAACTTCGACTCCTTGGTCATTGGTCACGGTGACAGTCCGATTGGCACAGTCTAATAAGCCGTGGTGATTGCTGAGCCAATTCATGCCTAGGATCACATCCAAACCTTGTGATCTCAGGATGATAAGGTCTGCTAGGAAATCTACCCCGTTAATGACGATACTGACTCCCTTACAGCCTATCTTGGCTCTCATCTCTGCTCCGGGGGTTTGTACAACCATGGGGTTATTCAGGGGTGTAGGGGTCATGCCACTTTTTAATGCAAATCTTTGAGTGACAAATGAATGCGTGGCTCCAGAATGAAATAAGACAGTTGAAGGTGCTGAGTTGACAAGGAACGTACCCAGCACGACGTCCAGGTCTTCCTAGGCTTCTTCAGCAGTGACGTGATTCACATGCCCCTTCCCATGGTTGGGCGGGTTGCGAGGAGCTTGGTTCCTTGGTGCATCCCGCGGCCTTGTCATGGGTTCTGCGCATTGGGGCGCGGGGCATCGGGCTTCTTATTGGGGCACACCTTAGAGATATGCCCAGACTGGACACAACCAAAGTAAGTGACTTGGTTTGGGTTGTTGATCTTGTTGCCACCACTGTTATTGGGGTTGAATGCCGGCCTTGGGATGGCATACTGCCGAGGCTGATAGTTCGTGCGAGGTGCAGGAGCTCTTGGCTGCTGATTGGTTGGCTTGACCGGGGCTGGCTGCCACGGGCGAGGCTTCTGGTTGCTAGAACTTCCCTTGCTGATCATCTTGCGCTTGCGAGTGTCTTCCAGAGCACGCCGCTTGTCTTCAAGCATTAGTGCTTTGTTCACCAGATCAGGAAAGTTTGGACAGTCACACACGACAAGCGAGTACTGTAGAATCTGATTGAGGCCTTCCATGAAGTGCTCCCTTTTTGCAGCATCTGTCCTGTCATCTTCAGGGGCATACCTTGACAGAACACTGAACTTCTGCATGTACTCCTTGACATTGCCACTTCCTTTCTTTAGGGCTCGAAACTCACGCTTCTTGATAGACATGATTCCGGAAGGAATATGGGCCTTACGGAATTCTGCCTTGAAGTTATCCCAAGTGACGTCTTGCTCAGCATGCATGACCTTGAATCCATCCCACCAAGCTCTTGTAGTCCCCCCCGAAGGAGTGGGTAGCGTAGGCCACCTTCTCGCGATATTCGGTGCAGCCGACTAGTTCTAGCAAGTCCTCAATGGTGCGGACCCAGTCATCTGCATCCAGGGGTTCAGCAGTCTCGATGAAGCTTGGCAGTGCATGCTTCTTGAACTTTGCCAACGTGGAACGTCCATTGCCATTCCCCGCCGGCTGGCGGTTGTTGGTGACAGCTTGAGCAATCATCTGGAGGGCTGCTGTGTTGGCTTGGCGTTCCTCTCGGAAGGCTTGGAGAAGCTGAGCCATGTCCATGATTGGGGGAGGTGGTGGTGGAGCTTGGTCGTGGGTTTGGTCTTGGCCGACCTCTGCTTGGGCGGATGCTCCGGCTTCGGGCTGCTGGGTAGAGGTACCAGTACGAGTTACAATAGGCATCCTGTTGGATCGGTAAAGGTATCATGATTTGGAATGAAGAGGGAAAGCAATAAAGATGGGTGCCTAGTAAGGGGGTGGGTGTGACACTAATTATTTTCATGCAAGGGCCAAACACATTCATTAAAATTCAAATGGGGTGATGCAGTCGTTTACATATTCCCGAAGGGAAGATACGACGTGCATCCAAACACAACAAAAGCAAACACTGGATGGCTTTATATGAACCATACAAGGACTCGACTTCACATAGGGGTTACACGACCTATCCTACCGTTGATGTCACGAGCTGGCATATCCGAGTTGCGAATAATGCCTAAGCGGCGGAATGCTCGGTCGCGTATTCCGGCTCTTCTGGGTCTTCCTCCTTGTCTATATCTGTCTGGGCCCCCCTATCACTTGAGGGTGTGGGAGAGTGGAGGAGTTGGATACGGCGGTGGTTTTTCGGTGGTGTAGGGAAAAGCTTGCGATATTCCCTTGCCGTCATACGGCGGCGCTGGGGTGGCTCTTCATCCTTGGAAGATACATCTCCTGAGGGCCTTCGGCCTCGTTACATGATAGCGGGTCGCCCAGGAGGCGCACCTTCCTTCTTGATCCTATCCGCCTTCTCTTGTGCTCGACGAAGAAGTGCCTTGGTCTTGTGGAGTTCTTCTTGGAGCTTCATCGATTCCGAGGCCAAATCTTGTGCCAAGCTGTCGGCACAAAGGCTGAAATAGGTCTCGAATCGAAGGGGAAGTCCTTCCTTCAGTGGAGGGGCTTGCACGCTGATTTCATCTTTACCTTCCTTTCGGTAAGGCAAGAAGCGGGTTGTCATCTTGGCTGCCATCTCCGGAAGAAGTTCTCGGAGGCGGGTTAGTGCCTTGAGTGCAGCAACCTCGACAGCGAGGGGTAGTGTTGCCATCTGGGGTCCCTCGAAGAACAAACTTCTGGGAGGATCGTTTGCCTTCACGATTACTTCCCCATGGTATTCCACCTCAGTGTCGCTAACCCAATGCTCATGGTACGTGAGGATGGGTGCTCGGTGGAACTGGCACTCCTGGAGGCTACCCACGAGAAGTAAGCGGAACCTAGTGGTCAGGTGCTCTTCAGGTACAGCGGCCATCTGCAAAGGTTGAATAGGAGAGGTTAATAAGCTGATGGTATCTCAGGTTTGGTAAGGTTTAGAAAAGAAGAGAGGTTCAGAAGGTTTATGAAAAGGGTCTCATCCTAACTAACGCCCATGCTAACTAAGGCTTCCTAAAGTCAGGATGGCTCTGATACCAGCTCTATGGGGACCCCGACTTGAGAGTCGAGATCACCGAATGCACGTGTACAGTGATCCCAGAGATCAATGCTCACTGAACACACAGAAGCTGAATAACAAGAGTCTTACATCCATACATACCGTCTTACACAAATTATGACCATTATGGCCAAGTCTTACATAGATAAAGCCTCATGGGCTGAATAGCAAATAAACTCGAGTAGCAGAAGTCTTCGTAGATAAGTAGAGCCCATGCCATCTACCTTAACCCTACAGGCATTCTGACTGGGAAAGCATCCTAGTTCACATGTTCATCTCCATAGAATTCTTCTTCAAATTCCTACTCTTCCATGCCCGGCCAATTAAATAACCAGTGGCAACCAATGAGTATTTTGAATGTACTCGCAAGCAACCCATGTTTTTGGAACAAGTATGACAAGGTATGAAATAGTACTAGATAGGATATGTTTGCAGAAAGCAAAATATGTGAGTGTAGTGACATGAGCTATCTCAGGCATGCATCATAGGAAATATAAGTTATAAATATCAACATAGCCAAGTTATGATCTCTTCCATCTTTTCAAGTCCTTTTGACTTAAATCAAACGGAGCTTTCACACACACACACACACACACACACACACACACACCCACCCAGGGTTTCGCAACCATTGGACGTAGCCCAAGAGCGGTTACCCAACTGTCCTTTACCGTGGACACGGCTATTCGAATAGTTTTACACTCTGCAGAGGTTGCACACTTTACCCACTAGATCCGAGGAACTTCCATGTCATCCACGACCCATGGTACCTCAAGTACCCGGGGTAAGCACCCGATCACTATCTTTCCCTAGACGACACTAACATGGAGTCCACTCGATTGGTAGCAATCCCCGTGCCCAACATTCCACATTTTAAGATTTTTGGAGCCTCGCTCCCATTACATACCACAGGCACGGGGTACCAACGGTGTGTCCGGTGCCCTGAAAAGATAGTCATGGCCGCCTATCCAAGAGTGACCTCATGTCACCCCTGTCACTAGTGATGTGGGCATCATGCTAGTACCAGCCTAGGTAATCAATAATGCCCTTTCCCATATAAGGGTAGAGTGGCTGTGCATGTAAAGTTGGAATAACGGTCGCAACTTAAACCAATCCGTTTGAAAAACATGACACACACACTTGTCTCGGTACACCACTTTGTCATCAAGTGGTTACCCAACTCATCTTCTTCCTCAGGCATAAGTTACACCCGATGGAGTTTTTGAAAAGGGTCCTTCGAAAGTACTATGCTTCCACCATTACGCATATCCCCATTCCACTTGCATAGCCACTACTATAGCAACCTATCTACTCCCACCGGCATAACCCTCATAAGAAAGTAGGGTCATGCACAAATGCAAGTATCAACGAGGAAGTAGAGTGGCAAACCAACAAGTGGTTTCCACCTCATCATGATTCCGTTGCAACAACAATATGGTGCTATATGACATGCATAAAAAGGGTTCCATAGACATGGTCAAAGGGCTGCTTGCCTTGGTTGGCTAGGTCTTCAAAACCTTCAAGTCCTTCTCCTTCTTCTTCTTCAGCAACCTCGTCAAACACGGTATCTAATCGTCGCAATAAATATCGGAAAAATAAGACAATAATAAAAACAGAAAAATCAAAGTGCTCAGAAAAATGTCAACTTATTTTTATAAAAAACTAGAGGGAAAACTAAGATGGCAAAAATTCTTAGTTTGGGATTTGGAGTTACAGAATGGGGTACATGGATTTTTGAACAGAGGTTTTAGTGTTCAAAATTAGATTTAAATTTGAACAGAACAAAAAAGGTTCATGAATATGTGTGAAGTGATATCATTAAATAGGTTGGAATTTTACAAGTTTTTAGGAACTGGAATTATTTCATTTGGGTAAATATTTTATCTTGTGGAATATTTATAAAACAGACATAAAAGGAAAAAGAAAAATGGCACTATGCCACTGGGCCAGAAAGGCCACAGTGCAGCAGGCCCAGAGGGAAAACAGCCCGCGCGAGGCTGCCACGTCGAAGGTTTAAAGGCGAAGTACGGCTTCGATCTGATGGTGAACCGGTGCGCGCGCATGCTTTTTTAAACCTGACGGGGGTCCCACCCAACAGGCCGTGAGGCTGACGGACAGGGCCCACGGTCGTCGTTGTCTACCTCCGTCCAGAGGCGACGGTGAGCTCGCCGGCGGCGATATAGGGCACGGGAGGAGGCGTGGGTGGTACCGTTGTGCTCAGGGAGGAGCCGCCATTTGGATGGAGGTGGAGTTGGTCGCCGGGGTGGCCTCGTTCGCCGGCGACGAGGAGGCACGGCGGAGTTGCTTCAGGTGGTGGTGGTTCCGGCCGTTTTCGGCAGCTACCGAGAGGGGAAACACGGGGGAAATGATCAATGAGATCTTGTGGTTCTAGATCGAGTGAGAGGAGCGGCAGAGAGGGCTTATACCTCCGGATCGACGGCGAACCGAGGTGGCGAAGCTCGAGCTCGATCTCGAGCTCAGGCCCGTCTGGAGAGGAGTGGGTGTTGTAGGGGGAGGATTGGGTGTGTGTGAGAGCGACTGGTGAGGAAAGGGAGGCACAAGGTTGTTCTTTTATAGGCGAACGGCGGGGTGTCGTGGACCCGTGCGCCGGCGAGATTCTGCTCGTTGCCACAAGGCTCGGGAGGAGCTGGCGCTGCGTCTGGGGTGTTCCTGGATGCGGTCCAGAGCCAGGGAAGAGAAGAGAGAGAACAGGGGGAGGCCAGGGCATCGCGCGTGCGAGGAAGCTCTTTGGAGCTCTAGGGTGGCCGTCGCGCGTGCGAACTGGGGCGAGAGGAGGCAGAACGAGGAGGGGGGCGATCGGTTGCCTTGTCGTGGACTTCGAGGCAGCCTCGGGAGACACCATCCCGACGCCCTAGGTGGTTGGGCGCCTAGGGTAGGTCGCGGCTACAGTGCGGGAGCGCACTGTAGCGCGCTCCAGAGCACCCATATGGCCATCATGGCCGTGTCCCACGCGCTCTGGGCGCGGCCACCATGTCCATTGGCTCTAGGGGGAGTAAACAATGTAGGAGAGACGTTTGATGCCAGGGAGAGCTTCTATAAGGAGAGAGGTGTGACATCCCTGGTTTTGTCTTGCACTTGGGTTGGCCTTGCATGTGGCATCATGTTTAAAATTTAAATGAATTTGAATTGGGGATGTTGAAACCCTAGCACCAAAGGAACTCAACTAGGTTGAACCTAAAAACATTTTCAATGAATCCAAAGTGCCTCAAGAAAAGTTCATGATTTTTGGTTAAGGAAGAAACCTCTGCCAAAAATGATGAATATATTTTTAGGACATTTTGGATTTTTGAATTAACTCATACTATATTTTAGTTGGAGCAAATAAATCCTATAATTATTTTTATTGCTCCAATTATTTTGAAAACATTTTGTGGAGTTTTGGAATAATCCATATTGCATCCCAAATAATTTCAGAAGCAACAAAAATGGTTTAGTACTAGTACTAAATCAAAAACATACAAAAGAAATAGAAAAACAGAAAGAATTAGAAAAGAGAGAGAGAGAGAGAGAAGACCTCACCTGGGCTGCTTACCTGCCCCAGAGGCGGCCCAGCTCCTGCACGGCCAACAGGCCCAGCCCACCACCGCCGTCGTCCTCCTGGCGCCAGTCGGCCAGGTGTGTGGCCGGCGTGCGCGCTCGGCCGTGCCGCCACGCCACCTGCCTGCCTGGTCGCCCGAGGACAGCGCGACGCCGCGCAAGGTCTCTCCGCTGACGTCTGGATCGAGCCGGCCTCTCCAGTCCTTCCCCTCGCCTCTCCCTCACTCCCATCCACACATGGCCAAATGCCAACGTCGCCGCTGCTCGCCGTAGCCATGAACCCCGGCCACCCCTCGTCCCGCGACTGTGTCCAGAAGGACCGCCACGACGCCCTCTTCCTCCTCGCTGAGCCACGCTTCGCCGGAAGCTTTGCATCGCCTTCACGCCGTCGTCCCCATCCTCAGATCGTCGGAGCTCCTCGCCGTCGATTAGGGAGCTACAGAGCATCCCCGACCTCTCCCTCGAGCTCCCTAGCCCCGCTGTGAGCCCCTGCACTGAACCCCTCCCTCCTCTGCCTTGTTTGCGTCACGTAGCTGCCGTGTTCACCGGAGCTGAGAGCTCCCCGCCGCCAGCCATGTCGCCACCGTGCACACTGCCACCTAGGGTCGTAACCGAGCACACCACCAAGCTCAGCACGCCGCCAGGAGCCCAGAGCACCCACCAGTTGCTCCTACCGTGCGCTGTAGCGTCGTTTTCGCCGACACCCGAATTCCAGCCGCCGCCTTTGAGCTCGCCGCCGATGATTCCGGCCACCCCAGTACCCACCGTCGCCTCCACTAGATGCGCACGAGCCCCAGCTCGCCGTAGAGCCCAACCCCGGCTCAAACTACGGCCTGTAGGCGATTCCCGAAGCTCGCCGCCGTGTTTGGCCTCGCCGTCATCACATCGCCGGTGGGTTTGACCGTTTTGACCACAGTTTGACCCCCCTGGGTCACTGACATGTGGGCCCATGCCCCACTGACACTTTTAGTTAGGATTAATTTAGCACTAACAGTCTCTGTTAGTTAGGTTAGTCACTGACCTATGGGCCCAGCCTATGGGTTAATTAGTTTAGTTAGCTAGTTAGCACTAACAGTTTTTATTAACTGGCTGTGCCACTGACATGTGGGTCCCAGCCGTCAGGTTTGACCTGGGCTGGCGCCTTTGACTTGCTGACGTAGTGATGATGTCACTATGACGTCATAAAGCCTTTTTGGAATTTTAAATAAATCAGAAATGATTTATTATTTCAGAAATTAGCCAAAACTTCTAAAAATCATAGAAAATAATCTATAACTCCAATGAAAATAATTTATATATGAAAATTGATCAGAAAAATCCAAGGAATCTGTTTATGGCATTTCCATGCATGTTTGAATAACTTACAGCCACTGTTTAGGACAATTTGAATAAATGGCATTTGAATAATCACATATGGAGTTTCAATTTGAACCTTTGGTTCAAATCAACTTCATTTAATATGGTTGCTCGTTGCATTAGCTCAATCAACAGCATATTTCCATGTCATGATCATGCATCATATTGTCGCATTGCATTGATTGTGTTCTCTCTTGTTTGCCGATGTTTGTCCCCTCTCAGTAGACGTTGTTCCGACGATGTGATCGATGACACCGATGAAGACTCATTGATATCTTCAGAAGTGCCAGGCAAGCAAGCCCCCATTGAGCATTCCGATACAATCCCACTCTCTCGCTCCTGCTCTCCTTTACTGCATTAGGACAACAACGATTGAACTGCTTTTTTGCTGCGGTAGCTGAACCCCTTTCCTCTGCATGACCTGTCATTGCCACAGTAAATAGTTGAAACCCACTAGCATGAGTAGGAGTTGTTTGAGCCCTGTTGTGCCTACTCATTCATGCTTTCTGGTTATGCCTGCTATTTCTTAGAGTTGTGTCAGGTCTGATTCATCGAGGATGAATTGGAATGTGGTGAACATGTCCTACTGTGGTGAGCTAAGTGTGTGAACACGATTTGGTAAAGGTAGCGGTGAGAGGCCATGTAGGAGTACATGGTGGGTTGTCTCACTGGAACCGTCCTTAAGAACTAAGTTCTGTGTAAGTTGTCCAATGATTAGTTACTACCACACATTGGGTTCCGGTAACTCGACCCCTCTCGACTTATTAATCAACTAGATCTCTGTCCAGGAGTTGCAACTAGTTTCTGGTGTTTATAGGTAGTGTTAGTAGTCTACCAAGTGGCACATGGTACATGTGGGCTTGGGGCAGACTAGGCACCGTGGTACGGTGTACCAAACGTAGATCCATCCGTCGAGGTGGGCTTGGGAACCCTGCGCACATCATTTGGGGCCGTGAGCGACACCCCGGCCAGATCTCCCCACGGATGGAACCCGAATAGGCGATAAACCTGGACTAGAGTCTTGTGTGGTTAGTCAGGTCGTGGCCGACACCCTCGCCAGGCTTCCGCTTGAAGGTTGCCGAGATACACGACGTGTATATGGCGGTAAGTGGCGAGAGCGTGTGTGCAGAAGTACACCCCTGCAGGGTTAACATGATCTATTCGAATAGCCGGGTCCGCGGTTATGGACTTCTTGGATGCTTACGTGGTACATAGAGAAGTGAAAGTGGATACTATAAAATACTCAAGACAAGTGTGAGTGCTATTATTGCCTTCTCGTATGTAGACGGGAGCGGATCCATAGTGGTGTATTGATTGGTGAATATGTGGACTCATGTGCGCCACCTCAAAGAGTTACTTGCAGTTGTAGTTCAGGATAGCCACCGAGTCAAAGCTGGCTTGCTGTAGTCAAACTCCACCACCCCTTTGTTGATACTGATGCATATGTAGTTTGTTCTGATGTAAGTATTGTTGTGTACCTTTGTACTCACGTTTGCTTAATTTATGTTTTTGCAGAGAGACTTCAGTCTCGCTAGTGGTTCCGCGTGGACTTCCACGTTTAGCTTGTTACCTCAGCTACGATCTTGTGCCCTAGGGAGGGTCTTATAGATAGTCAGGCTTCCCAGCCTTTTTCATTTGTAGTTGTCTGTACTCAGACATGTTATGCTTCCGTTGCCTGTATGCTCTGAATGTTGGGTCATATGACCTCTGATTGTAATAAATGCTATGATGGCTCTTCTGGGCCTTTATCTATATGAGTTGTTGAGTTATGTTGAGATGCCATGTTGTACAACACATACTTGCATGTTATCCGTACGTGTAATGTGTATTGCTATGTGTGGGATCCGACACCTAGTTGTTTACCTTTGGTAGCCTATCTTAAAGGGAAATGTCTGCTAGTGCTTCCACTGAGCCTTGGTAGCTTGCTACTGCTCCGGAACACTTAGGCTGGCTGGCATGTGTCCTTCTTCGTTCCTGTGTCTGTCCCTTAGGGGAAATGTCACGCGTTGTTCCTTTAAGTCCTTGTAGCTTGCTACGACTTGGGTTCATACGTTGATGACCGACACGTTCGTTGCTGGGTCATGTATGCATGTCTCTGTAATTTAGCGCCACTTTTGGTTTATAACTAGTCATGTCGGCCCGGGTTCTCTGTCATATGGATGCTAGCGACACTATCATATACGTGTGCCAAAATGCGCAAACGGTCCCGGGCCAGGTAAGGTGGCACCCATGGGGATAACGTGCGTGAGGCCGCAAAGTGATATGATGTGTTACAGGCTAGACCTGTGTGACTTAGGATCAGGGTCCCGACAGCTTTGGTATCAGAGCCTGACTGCCTGTAGGATTAGTAAGCCAAACTAGTCGAAGTCATGTCTAGAAATTCCTTAGTTATGTAAGGGAATTGTTTGTGGAAGGGAACGTAAGGCTCTTTTTACTCCTTTACCCCCTGACCTTCTCATCTGAGTCACCTTCTTCTTTCTACGGGGATTAAGAACTAGGCTTCTCACTCTATTTTTCAGGATCAGGTTAACAGTGGATTCAACCCTCAGTTCAGTTCCTACTACTTCTGTGTGTTCAACTATTGATCTCAGAACCTTGACATTATGATGTTGGGTGGTTATGCTATCTTTGTGCATGAGTCTCAGAAGTATTTTTGAGTATTTACAACCGTTATGTTGTCCGAGTCATCCCAGGTTTCGAAATAGTCTCATGCATTTGCAAACCTTTCCTCCCTGTTTCCGATGTCCTTTTAGGTCAGATTAACCACACTAGTCGGTGAGTTGAGGTACTCTGTTGCCTCGACATATATGTTGGAGCTATTATTATGACCCGAGGTATCTTAGAAGATCACCCAGTAATCTAGCAATGCTTATATTCCCAGTGTGATGATTCTGGCCATCATTCTAGAAAGCATCCCGTGATGCTATTTAGTTAGTAGGTATTCTATTCCTGGGTTCTTGAACCCAAGATCCACCCTACTTGCCTCGTGTTGATAGTGTTTGCTAGTTTCTTTAGGATGTTAGCAACCTTGTGATAGTCCTTGAGATTCGTGGTATGTCATTCTTCCAATACCATGAACCGTTATGGCAGAAGTTCTTTTGAACCAAAAGATCACAATAAGAGTACTCTTGATGAGTTACCCATTCCACGTTGTGACTCTGCCAAGTGCTACCTTTCTACATGGGTTATCCGGAAGAAATATGTTGAGCTATGCTCGACATACCAACCTATGCATCCACAACTCAGAAAGTTATATGTTCCCTCGAGTTGTCCCTTTTTAGTTGTATTATGACCTCGTCTATCAGTTGATAGTCATGAGTAGTTGTGCATTCGTGTTCATCAATGCCTTTTAATCTTGTGGTCCGTCAGGTCATTCTATTCCGGAATGACTAGGAGAAACAAACTCCAGTACCTCATCCATTCCTAGGATTGGGTCGAAGAAGTTGTACTCCGCAGATGAAGAATGTTAATCCATATTCTAATCTGTTCTACCTTGGAGTATTACCATCTTTATATCAAGAATGTCATGGGAATTGCACAACCTCCTATAAACTCTTGATACAGTGATACTTCTCGCCATTATCGTTCATTCCTCGGTCTCCGTGTTGTTAGAACCGGAATGCCGACAAGTGAACCGTGATGTGTGAAGTCAATACTCCTAGCAACCCTGTTGCTTGGTAGTTAATGGACAATAAACTCATTCTTAGCATGTTGGTTACTGAACCATCATTCTAAGATTGATCCTGCTACCTAGTCCATTTTCTGGTGCACTCTTTGATCAATGAGTTAGGATTGCATAAATCCCTCACTCTTGTGATCATATCATCTTGCCCTAAAAAGCAAGATTATTTGCGAGCTTAGTAACATATTGGTGGTTCGTGATTTTCCGAATATCTTCTCGGAGGTATCACCAGGTTGTTCCCTGACCGTTATGTTGAGCTTGTGATCAAGTTGGTTTACCTATAAACCATCCTTTCTCCAAGAATCTGTGTTGCATACCCCTGAGCTAGTTGGTAAAGCTAAACGACAACTTGGAGAGTTGGAAGATCAAAGCTTGTCCCACTTAGTTCTTTGCCAAAGGGTTATCCTTATGTCTGTGTGTTTTTTGAAGAAAGATGGTATCCTCATCGATTGATCCTCGTGATCAATTGTTGGATCTATTGTCTTGCCAAAACTTTGATTTGAGTGTGGGCTATCCTCAAATCAAATCAGAACCAGCGATGTTCTTAATGTTGTCTTACTCGTGGGTGTCCCCCAAGCATACCTCATTATATCTCTTGGTCTGACCAATGCTACCACCTTGTTCATATAAATTGTGGAATTTCATCTTCATGGATATCTCGATGACCCGTTGTTGAGCCCATCAACATCGTTTACCTTGACCACGATTTATGTTGAACATTTAAGTTAGTATTGGAAACTTTGTAAGCAATGCCTTTGTGTTCTGTCATGAAGCTTATGCTTGGATGGAAGAAGTGACTTCCTCCAATTCATGTGCATTTGGTGCAAGTTGCCGCCATGAATTTGAGAAAAGGTTGTTTTGATTCCTCTGGAATCATCCCAAGTCAGTCATGCACATGTGCGAAGTATTCTGTGGTTTGGAGACTTGCAACCTTCATTCTATATGTATCCCTAGTACACCAAGCCACTGACTAAATTGTTCAAGGAGAAGAAGTTCCTTCTTAAGAATCATGATTTATGCTAGGACTTCGATATCCGCGAAGATGGTTCCCCACCTGAACTCGGTAGTGTTTTATTATAAGACTACTACGTGGTCATGCTTGTGTGCGACAGCGTGTTCACATGTGTGTAGCAGAACCAGCTCATGTTTTGGAGCTTGCTATCGTAGTTCACCCCCCGAGAATCTCGCAACGTCATCGCGTCGATTTGTGTTGCAAACTTTCATTTTTCTTTCTAGACTCGATGAGTCTGGAATATCCTGACACCAACCGGATCTGAATCTCAGGCAGATAACATGGTTGAACGTTTCCCAAGAACTATAATAGTGGTCCCTCGGTAACTCGGTAAGTGGATGTTGTGGCCAACACACCAGCCAGAAGACCTATTGTTGTAGTATCTTGATTGAAGAAGTTGGCCACCTCCCCATAAGGACTTCGCATGATTTACTCCCTAGTTGTTCCTTATGGATTTTTGTGCTCCTGAAGTCCGACGTTTACTTGACGTTCTAGGTACCAAACCATTATAATAAATGGGTTGTGCTAGAACATCAGGGGGAACATTAGAAGCGGAGGGCTAAATGTTTCTCGGTCGATCATCCAGATTTTGCCCCTTGACTCCGCCAAGGTGAAATCTGAGAAAGTGTTATCTTCCTTTGCATCTGCATCGTCCATCATTATTCATCATGGTAGTATGTGGTGTTGCCAGGATCCTTGACACGGATATTGGTAAAACCTTGATGATTATGGAAATGCTCAAGTTCTTGAGAGCACGCACAAGCACTAGGTGTTATCACTGGCACTAACCGGGATTGCTCCTAGTGTTCTTGGTTATGCTATGACCTCTCCAAGAGTAGATTCACTCTCTACTGTTGCGTTTCTTCCCAGTTACCAGAATCATTCCCAGGATTTGCTTTTTGTTCCCAGCTTGCACCGCCAATGCGCCATTTTTACCATGGGTCTCATCCATTTCCGATGATAAGCAAAATCATCCCTTGTGCTGTCTTCAACAAGGTAGTCCATATCATCCATTTTTGCCCGAGAATGTCATTCTTTCGGACTCCGTCAAATGATCGGTTGTCATTTGCCTCAGGCTGGTATAGAGAGTTTCAATGATCTTTGAATCAAAAGTAATTCTTTTTGCCACTTAAGGGATAGTTCACAGAGTCACCTCCTCTAAGGTGCCCCGTTATAGAATCATGGCAAGTCAACTCCTCGCTATGTTGACAATCGATCACCATCTTCTTAGGTGTGGAATTATTGCCTATCAAGTGGACCTTCATCAATTGTTTCACCCCATCCCTCCGGATGTGTGTTCCGTGTCTCAGCTCAAGAGATGGTTCAACGTCTCACTCCATGAGTTGATCTTGAGTTGCTCGATCTTTCAGAGGATCAATTTTGTAGAGTTTTTTTTCGTCGCCACCATGTTGGACCAAAACCTCGAAAGCAAAGATGCCAAGATCAACATGATGCAAGCAATCAACATTCATGTGAAGGACAATTGGATCATGAAGATTGTGTTAGTTAGTGTCCCCTCTGATTTCTTACCTCACGTCTTGAATCTCGGGACGAGATTCTTGTTTTAGTGGGGGTGAGTTGTCACATCCCTGGTTTTGTCTTGCACTTGGGTTGGCCTTGCATGTGGCATCATATTTAAAATTTAAATGAATTTGAATTGGGGATGTTGAAACCCTAACACCAAAGGAACTCAACTAGGTTGAACCTAAAAACATTTTCAATGAATCCAAAGTGCCTCAAGAAAAGTTCATGATTTTTGGTTAAGGAAGAAACCTCTGCCAAAAATGATGAATATATTTTTAGGACATTTTGGATTTTTGAATTAACTCATACTGTATTTTAGTTGGAGCAAATAAATCCTATAATTATTTTTATTGCTCCAATTATTTTGAAAACATTATGTGGAGTTTTGGAATAATCCATATTGCATCCACGAATAATTTCAGAAGCAACAAAAATGGTTTAGTATTAGTACTAAATAAAAAACAAACAAAAGAAATAGAAAAACAGAAAGAATTAGAAAAGAGAGAGAGAGACGAGCTCACCTGGGCTGCTTACCTGCCCCAGAGGCGGCCCAGCTCCTGCGCGGCCAACAGGCCCAGCCCACCACCGCCGTCGTCCTCCTGGCGCCAGTCGGCCAGGCGTGTGGCCGGCGCGCGCGCTCGGCCGTGCCGCCACGCCACCTGCCTGCCTGGTCGCCCGAGGACAGCGCGACGCCGCGAAAGGTCTCGCCGCTGACGTCTGGATCGAGCCGGCCTCTCCAGTCCTTCCCCTCGCCTCTCCCTCACTCCCATCCACACATGGCCAAACGCCACCGTCGCCGCCGCTCGCCGTAGCCATGAACCCCGGCCACCCCTCGTCCCGCGACTGTGTCCAGAAGGACCGCCGAGACGCCCTCCTCCTCCTCGCTGAGCCACGCTTCGCAGGAAGCTCTGCATCGCCTTCACACCGTCGTCCCCATCTTCGGATCGCCGGAGCTCCTCGCCGTCGATTAGGGAGCTACAGAGCATCCCCGACCTCTCCCTCGAGCTCGCTAGCCCCGCTGTGAGCCCCTGCACTGAACCCCTCCCTCCTCTGCCTTGTTTGCGCCGCGTAGCTGCCGTGTTCACCGGAGCTGAGAGCTCCTCGCCGCCGGCCATGTCGCCACCGTGCACACTGCCACCTAGGGTCGTAACCGAGCACACCACCAAGCTCAGCACGCCGCCAGGAGCCCAGAGCACCCACCAGTTGCTCCTACCGTGCGCTGTAGCGTCGTTTTCGCCGACGCCCGAATTCCGGCCACCGCCTTTGAGCTCGCCGCCGATGATTCCGGCCACCCCAGCACCCACCGTCGCCTCCACTAGATGCGCACGAGCCCCAGCTTGCCGTAGAGCCCCACCGCGGCTCAAAACTACGGCATGTAGGCGATTCTCGAAGCTCGCCGCCGTGTTTGGCCTCGCCGGCGTCACATCGCCGGTTGGTTTGACCGTTTTGACCATAGTTTGACCCCCCCTGGGTCACTAACATGTGGGCCCATGCCCCACTGACACTTTTAGTTAGGATTAATTTAGCACTAACAGTCTCTGTTAGTTAAGTTAGTCACTGACCTATGGGCCCAACATTTGGGTTAATTAGTTTAGTTAGCTAGTTAGCACTAACAGTTTTTATTAACTGGCTGTGCCACTGACATGTGGGTCCCAGCCGTCAGGTTTGACCTGGACTAGCGCCTTTGACTTGCTGACATAGTGATGATGTCACTACGACGTCATAAAGCCTTTCCGGAATTTTAAATAAATCAGAAATGATTTATTATTTCAGAAATTAGCCAAAACTTCTAAAAATCGTAGAAAATAATCTATAACTCCAATGAAAATAATTTATATATGAAAATTGATCAGAAAAATCCAAGGAATATGTTTATGGCTTTTCGATGCATGTTTGAATAACTTACAGCCACTGTTTAGGACAATTTGAATAAATGGCATTTGAATAATCACATATGGAGTTTGAATTTGAACCTTTGGTTCAAATCAACTTCATTTAATATGGTTGCTAGTTGCATTAGCTCAATCAACAGCATATTGCCATGTCATGATCATGCATCATATTGTCGCATTGCATTGATTGTGTTCTCTCTTCTTTGTCGATGTTTGTCCCCTCTCAGTAGACGTTGTTCCGACGATGTGATCGATGACACCGATGAAGACTCATTGATATCTTCAGAAGTGCCAGGCAAGCAAACCCCCATTGAGCATTCCGATACAATCCCACTCTCTCGCTCCTACTCTCCTTTACTGCATTAGGACAACAACGATTGAACTGCTTTTTGCTGCGGTAGCTGAACCCCTTTCCTCTGCATGACCTGTCATTGCCATAGTAAATAGTTGAAACCCACTAACATGAGTAAGAGTTGTTTGAGCCCTGTTGTGCCTACTCATTCATGCTTTCTGGTTATGCCTGCTATTGCTTAGAGTTGTGTCAGGTCTGATTCATCGAGGATGAATTGGAATGTGGTCAACATGTCCTACTGTGGTGAGCTAAGTGTGTGAACACGATTTGGTAAAGGTAGCAGTGAGAAGCCATGTAGGAGTACATGGTGGGTTGTCTCACTGGAACCGTCCTTAAGAACTGAGTTCTGTGTAAGTTGTCCAATGACTAGTTACTACCACACATTGGGTTCCGGTAACTCTACCCCTCTCGACTTATTAATCAACTAGATCTCTGTCCACGAGTTGCAACTAGTTTCTGGTGTTTGTAGGTAGTGTTAGTACTCTACCAAGTGGCACACGGTACATGTGGGCTTGGGGCAGACTAGGCACCGTGGCACGGTGTACCAAGTGTAGATCCATCCGTCAAGGTGGGCTTGGGAACCCTGCGCACATCATTTGGGGCCGTGAGCGACACCCCGGCCGGATCTCCCCACGGATGGAACCCGAATAGGCGATAAACCTGGACTAGAGTCTTGTGTGGTTAGTCAGGTCGTGGCCGACACCCTCGCCAGGCTTCCGCTTGAAGGTTACCGAGATACACGATGTGTACATGGCGGTAAGTGGCGAGAGCGTGTGTGAAGAAGTACACCCCTGCAGGGTTAACATGATCTATTCGAATAGCCGGGTCCGTGGTTATGGACTTCTTGGATGCTGACGTGGTACATAGACAAGTGAAAGTGGATACTCTAAAATACTCAAGACAAGTGTGAGTGCTATGGATGGCCTTCTCGTAGGTAGACGGGAGCGGATCCATAGTGGTGTATTGATTGGTGAATATGAGGACTCGTGTGCGCCACCTCAAAGAGTTACTTGCAGTTGTAGTTCAGGATAGCCACCGAGTCAAAGCTGGCTTGCTGCAGTCAAACTCCACCACCCCTTTGTTGATACTGATGCATATGTAGTTAGTTCTGATGTAAGTCTTGCTGAGTACCTTTGTACTCACGTTTGCTTAATTTATGTTTTTGCAGAGAGACTTCAGTCTCGCTAGTGGTTCCACGTGGACTTCAACGTTTAGCTTGTTACGTCAGCTACGATCTTGTGCCCTCGGGAGGGTCTTATAGATAGTCAGGCTTCTCAGCCGTTTTCATTTGTAGTTGTCTGTACTCAGACATGTTATGCTTCCGTTTCCTGTATGCTTTGAATGTTGGGTCATATGACCTCTGATTGTAATAAATGCTATGATGGCTCTTCTGGGCCTTTATATATATGAGTTGTTGGGTTATGTTGTGATGCCATGTTGTATAGCACATACTTGCATGTTATGCGTATGTGTAATGTGTATTGCTATGTGTGGGATCCGACACCTAGTTGTTTACCTTTGGTAGCCTATCTTACAGGGAAATGTCTCCTAGTGCTTCCACTGAGCCTTTGTAGATTGCTACTGCTCCGGAACACTTAGGCTGGCCGGCATGTGTCCTTCTTCGTTCCTGTGTCTGTCCCTTAGGGGAAATGTCACGCGTTGTTCCTTTAAGTCCTTGTAGCTTGCTATGACTTGGGTTCATACGTTGATGACCGACACGTTCTTTGCTGGGTCATGTATGCATGTCTCTGTAATTTAGCGCCACTTTTGGTTTATAACTAGTCATGTCGGCCCGGGTTCTCTGTCATATGGATGCTAGTGACACTATCATATACGTGTGCCAAAATGCGCAAACGGTCCCGGGCCAGGTAAGGTGGCACCCGTGGGGATACCGGGCGTGAGGCCGCAAAGTGATATGATGTGTTACAGGCTAGACCTGTGTGACTTAGGATCGGGGTCCCGACAAGAGGGCTGAGAGAGAAAGGTGAAAGTTGTTGTCCAGAATGTAAAATGGGGTTTTACCCCCCCTCAATCATTGAGCTGAGGCCAGGGAAGAGTTACTGGAGGTGCAAGGGGTTTGGGGAAGCTGTGGTAAAAAGCCTAGCTCAAGGAGAACAAGGAAAGAGGTGAAAGTGGTAACTTTGGAAAATCACCAAAAGGTGTTTGATGTGATTTTGAGCAATCAAATGATTTCCACTAGACATGATACTTAACATGATCAAACGGTATATAGAAATAGGGTGTTCCACCAAGTTTGGGCTCATTTGAAGAAACTTGCCAATGTAACTTTGGTGAACCCTAGAAATCAACAGAAATGGATTTACCAAGTTTAAGTTAAGCAAATCATCCCTCCTTGATGCACCACTTGGTGTAGTGTCATCATTTGGGGTTGTGATCATGCCCACAAAGTTTGAGGTCACAAGTAAAAGGTTGGTAATGTAAAGTTGTTCAAATTTGAATCTAAACATAAATGGTTTTGGGGTACTCTTATCAAGTTACCCTTCTCCAAAACTTGTGCCATTTGGTCTAGATGCATTATTAGACCGTTCTAGCATGTGTACCAAGTTTGAGAGCATTTGGCCAAGTTTGGCAATGTAAAGTTGCTCAAACTTCAAAAATGGACAGAATGGTTTTGAGGGGTTTTGGTGATGTTTTCTTGTTTCCCAAAGCATGGGGCTTGGACAGATCATCAAATATGTCATATATGACATGATAGAATTTCCTTGGAATTTTTAGAGAATAATTCCTTTGTAAATATTTCAAAAGCTTGAAATATCCAGAAAGGGTTTCTGAGGGATTTGTCCAATATTTGAACATGACCAAGTGTTGAAACTCTTATATATGGAAAATATATGTCCAAAGAGTCTCCCTGAATTTTAGCAAATATTTTTGAAATAGTTAAATAATTTTTCCCTATTAAAGACCATATCTAGACTTAAGAAAAGCTTTTTAAATAAAATAGGAAAATAACTTTTAAAATTATATTTTTGTGGTTTATGGGAGTCCTATATCTACTAGGTTTCAAATATACTCTTTGAAATATTTTTCTCACCCTAAATCAAGCACTTGCAGTGCAAACCTCAATTCAGGGGTTTTTGGAAAACTAATTTTTGAAAATACTTTTTGGCCAAATGATTTTTGTAAGAAAATACTATACTGTTATATACACTTGGTATGATTATTGGGCAGAAGTTTGGGGTAAGGAGATGAAATATATAAGAGGGAGTAGTTGACTTTAAAGAGCACTTGAAAATCACAGAGAGAAAAACTTAATTCCAAATAAAAGCCAAATGATGCCAAAAAAAATTTGTTGGTCCAAATTTTCATGCTTTATTAATGCAAATGACATGTTACAAAATGCAGGGTGTGACAGACCTACCCCCTTGCAAGAATCTCGTCCCCGAGATTCCTAAACTAGGTCTTAGAAGAGTTGTTGTGCACATCGGATAGCTCAGGTGGTAGTTCCAACTGGTAAGCCACTTCTCCTCGTCGGTCGGTGATCTTGAAGGGGCCAATAAATCTTGGTGCAAGTTTCCCCTTAACGTGGAAATGCTTGGTTCCCTTCAGAGGAGTTACTCGCAGGTACACATGATCTCCAACACGGAAACTCATATCTCAGCGACGAGTGTCAGCATAGCTCTTCTGCCTTGATTTGGCGGCCTTCAAATGTTCTCTGACTAGTTGGACTTGCTCTTCTACTTCGCAGAGAATATCTGGTCCAAATACTAGCTCTTCTCCAGTTTCTCACCAATTGAGGGGTGTGCAACACTTGCGTCCGTACAACACCTCAAATGGTCCCATCTGAAGGCTCGACCGATAACTATTGTTATACGAGAACTCGGCAAAAGGGAGGCAATCTTCCCACTTGGCTCCATATGCCAAGACACATGCTCGGAGCATGTCTTCGAGAATTTGTTTTACTCACTCCGTCTGACCTCCGGTCTGCGGGTGAAAAGTTGTGCTGAAAGACAACTTGGTTCCCAAGGCTTCTTGGAAACTTTTCCAGAACCTTGAAGTAAACTGGGTGCCTCGATCTGACACAATCTCCTTTGGAACACCATGGAGGCTCACGATTCGATCGATATAGAGGCTGGCCAGCTGGTTTCCACTATAGGTTGTTTTGACGGGAATGAAATGGGCTACTTTGGTCAAATGGTCGACTATGACCCAGATGGAGTCATGTCCTTTATTCGACCTTGGTAATCCAGTGATGAAATCCATTCCGATTTTATCCCACTTTCACTCAGGAACCTTGAGTGGTTGGAGCAATCCAGCGGGTTGCTGATATTAACCCTTGACCCTTTGGCACACATCACACTTTGCAACATAGGTGGCAATCTCTCTTTTCATCCCGTGCCACCAGAATCTTTCCTTCAATTCTTGATACATCTTGGTTCCTCCGGGGTGGATGGAATACGGAGTGTCGTGGGCTTCTTGCAAGATCAAATTCTTCAACTCCATCTTGTTTGGTACACAGATGTGGCCTTTGTACCAAACAATCCCGTGCTCGTCCTCGGAGAATCCTTGGGCCTTGCCTAGCTTCAACTTCTTCTTGAAGCCTTCAATGCTTGCGTGCCCACCTTGTGCTTTCTTGACTTCGTCTATCAGGGTTGGTTTGACTTCCAGATTGTCTAGAAATCCATGGGTGACCAATTCCAAGCTGAACTGTTCCTGCTCTTCAAATAGGGCTCGCTTCCTTCTTTGAATTATGGCATTCAGGGAGCAAGCCTCTCTGCTTAAGGCATCGGCTACCACGTTAGCCTTCCCGGGGTGATACTGAACACTGAGGTCATAATCCTTGATTAGTTCCAACCATCTTCGTTGACTCATGTTCAGTTCCTTCTGGGTGAAAATATACTTCAGACTTTTGTGGTCCGTGTATATCTCACACCGCTTCCCTAGGAGGTAATGTCGCCATGTCTTCAAGGCATGAACCACTGCTTCTAACTAAATATCGTGAGTAGCGTAGTTCTTTTCATGAGGTCGTAGCTGCCTTGAGAGGTATGCTATGACTCGTCCTTCTTGCATCAGAATGCTTCCCAATCCGGTTCGAGAGGCATCACAATATATCACGAACTCTTTGTGAATATCAGGTGTTGCCAGAACTGGGGTGGTGGTCAATCTCTTCTTGAGCTCTTGGAAGCTTTCTTCGCATTTTGGCATCCATTCTAACTTCTTGTCCTTCTTCAGGAGCTGAGTCATTGGCCGGGCAATGCTAGAGAATCCTTCGACGAATTTGTGGTAATAGCCCGCAAGTCCGAGGAAGCTTCTAACTTCCTTGACGGTCGTTGGGGATTGCCATTGGGTCACAGCTTCGATCTTCGCGGGATCAACTGACAATCCTTCTTCGGTCAAGACATGACCTAAGAATCCAACTTTATGCAACCAAAACACACATTTGCTGAATTTGGCATATAGTTGGTGCTCTCGAAGCTTCTCTAGGACCATCCTCAAATGTTGCTCGTGCTCTTCCTCCGTCTTCGAGAAGACAAGAATGTCATCAATGAAGACAACAACAAACTTGTCCAAATATTCCATGAAGACTTTATTCATGAGATACATGAAGTAAGCTCGGGAATTGGTTAATCCAAAAGACATGACCGTGCACTCGTACATGCCATATCTTGTTACAAATGTCGTCTTCGGAATATCTTGGGGTCTGATCTTCAGCAGGTAGTACCCAGATCTGAGGTCGATCTTGGAGAACACCTTGGCTCCGCTGAGTTGATCAAACAGATCTACGATCTTGGGAAGTGGATACTTGTTCTTAATTGTAACTTCATTGAGGGAACGGTAGTCAATGTATAAGCGGATGGTACCGTCCATTTTTTCCACGAATAGAACAGGCGATCCCCAAGGGGAGGCACTTGGGTGGATAAATCCCTTCCTCAGCTGCTCTTCCAGTTGCTTCTTCAACTCGGCTAATTCTTCCGTCCCCATTCTATAAGGCTTCTTATAGATGGGTCCTGCCCCGGGCATGAGCTCGATGATGAACTCAATGTCACGGTCAGGGGGCATTCCCGGTAGCTCATTCGGAAATACATCGGGGTACTCGCATACTATCGGCACTTGCTCCAGTCCAACTTCAGACAGACAGTTCACTTGAGTGGGTTGAGTAGGACAGGAGTTGGAGGCAAACTTAACTTCGACTCCTTGGTCATTGGTCATGGTGACAGTCTGATTGGCACAGTCTAATAAGCCTTGGTGCTTGCTAAGACAATTCATGCCTAGGATCACATCCAAGCCTTGTGATCTCAGGATGATAAGGTCTGCTAGGAAATCTACCCCGTTAATGACGATACTAACTCCCTTACAGCCTATCTTGGCTCTCATCTCTGCTCCGGGGGTTTGTACCACCATGGGGTTATTCAGGGTTGTAGGGGTCATGCCAGTTTTTAATGCAAATCTTTGAGTGACAAATGAATGCGTGGCTCCATAATCAAACAAGACAGTTGCAGGTGCTGAGATGACAAGGAACATACCCATCACGACGTCCGGGTCTTCCTGGCTTCTTCAGCAGTGACGTGATTCATACGCCCCTTCCCATGGTTGGGCGGGTTGCGAGGAGCTTGGTTCCTTGGTGGCATTCCGCGGCCTTGTCCTGGGTTGTGCGCATTGGGGCGCGGGGCATCGGACTTCCTATTGGGGCACACCTTAGAGATATGCCCAGACTAGCCACAACCAAAGCAAGTGACTTGGTTTGGGTTGTTGATCTTGTTGCCACCACTGTATTTGGGGTTGAAAGCCGGCCTTGGGTTGGCATACTACTGAGGCTGATAGTTGGTGCGAGGTGCAGGAGCTCTTGGCTGCTGATAGGTTGGCTTGACCGGGGCTGGCTGCCACGGGCGAGGCTTCCGGTTGCTGGAACTTCCCTTGTTGATCATCTTGCGCTTGCGAGTGTCTTCCAGAGCACGCCGCTTGTCTTCAAGCATGAGTGCTTTGTTCACCAGATCAAGAAAGGTTGGACAGTCACACACGACAAGCGAGTACTACAGAGTCTGATTGAGGACTTCCATGAAGTGCTCCCTTTTTGCAGCATTTGTGCTGACATCTTCAGGGGCATACCTTGACAGAACACTGAACTTCAGCATGTACTCCTTGACAGTGCCACTTCCTTGCTTCAGGGCTCGAAACTCACACTTCCTGATAGCAATGATTCCAGAAGGAATATGGGCCTTGCGGAATTCTGCCTTGAAGTTATCCCAAGTGATGTCTTGCCCAACATGCATGACCTTGAATCCATCCCACCAAGCTCTTGCAGTCCCCCAGAGGCAGTGGGCAGCGTAGACCACCTTCTCGCGATCTTCAGTGCAGCCGACTAGTTCCAGCAAGTCCTCAATGGTGCGGACCCAGTCGTCTGCATCCAGGGGTTCAGCAGTCTCGATGAAGGTTGGCGGTGCATGCTTCTTGAACTCTGCCAACGTGGAACGTGCATTGCCATTCCCCGCCGGCTGGCGGTTGTTGGTGACAGCTTGAGCAATCATCTGGAGGGCTGCGGTGTTGGCTTGGCGTTCCTCTCAGAAGGCTTGGAGAAGCTGAGCCATGTCCATGATTGGGGGAGGTGGTGGTGGAGCTTGGTCGTGGGTTTGGTCTTGGCCGGCCTCTGCTTGGGCGGATGCTCCAGCTTCGGGCTGCTCGGTAGAGGTACCAGTACGAGTTACAATAGGCATCCTGTTGGAGCGGTAAATGTCTCATGATTTGGAATGAAGAGGGAAAGCAATAAAGATGGGTGCCTAGTAAGGGGGTGGGTGTGACACTAATTATTTTCATGCAAGGGCCAAACACATTCACTAAAATCCAAATGGGGTGATGTAGTCGTTTACATATTCCCAAAGGGAAGATACGACGTGCATCCAAACACAACAAAAGAAAACACTGGATTGCTTTATATGAACCATACAATGACTCGACTTCACATAGGGGTTACACGACCTATCCTACCGTAGAGGTCACGAGCTGGCATATCCGAGTTGCATATAATGCCTAAGCGGCGGAATGCTCGGTCGCATATTCCTGCTCTTCTGGGTCTTCCTCCTTTTCTTTATCTGTCTGGGCCCCCCTATCACTTGAGGGTGTGGGAGAGTGGAGGAGTTGGATACGGCGGTGTTTTTTCGGTGGTGCAGGGAAAAGCTTGCGATATTCCCTTGCCGTCATACGGTGGCGCTGGGGTGGCTCTTCATCCTTGGAAGATACATCTCCTGAGGGCCTTCGGCCTCGGTACGCGATAGCGGGTCGCCCAAGAGACGCACCTTCCTTCTTGATCCTATCCGTCTTCTCTTGTGCTCGACGAAGAAGTGCCTTGGTCTTGTGGAGTTCTTCTTGGAGCTTCATCGATTCCGAGGCCAAATCTTGTGCCAAGCTATCGGCACAAAGGCTGAAATAGTTCTAGAATTGAAGGGGAAGTCCTTCCTTCGGTGGAGGGGCTTGCACGCTGCTTTCATCTTCACCTTCCTTTCCGTAAGGAAAGAAGCGGGTTGTCATCTTGGCTGCCATCTCCGGAAGAAGTTCTCGGAGGCGGGTTAGTGCCTTGAGTGCAGCAACCTCGACATCGAGGGGTAGTGTTGCCATCTGGGGTCCCTCGAAGAACCAACTTGTGGGAGGATCGTTTGCCTTCACGATTACTTCCACATGGTATTCCACCTTAGTGTCGCTAACCCAATGCTCATTGTACGTGAGGATGGGTGCTCGGTGGAACTGGCACTCCTGGAGGCTATCCTCGAGAAGTAAGCGGAACCCAGTGGTTAGGTCCTCTTCAGGTTCCTTGGTGCATTCCGCGGCCTTGTCCTGGGTTCTGCGCATTGGGGCGCGGGGCATCGGGCTTCTTATTGGGGCACACCTTAGAGATATGCCCAGACTGGACACAACCAAAGCAAGTGACTTGGTTTGGGTTGTTGATCTTGTTGCCACCACTGTTATTGGGGTTGAATGCCGGCCTTGGGATGGCATACTGCCGAGGCTGATAGTTCGTGCGAGGTGCAGGAGCTCTTGGCTGCTGATAGGTTGGCTTGACCGGGGCTGGCTGCCACGGGCGAGGCTTCTGGTTGCTGGAACTTCCCGTGCTGATCATCTTGCGCTTGCGAGTGTCTTCCAGAGCACGCCGCTTGTCTTCAAGCATGAGTGCTTTGTTCACCAGATCAGGAAAGTTTGGACAGTCACACACGACAAGCGAGTACTGCAGAATCTGATTTCGGCCTTCCATGAAGTGCTCCCTTTTTGCAGCATCTGTCCTGTCATCTTCAGGGGCATACCTTGACAGAACACTGAACTTCTGCATGTACTCCTTGACATTGCCACTTCCTTGCTTCAGGGCTCGAAACTCACGCTTCTTGATAGACATGATTCCGGAAGGAATATGGGCCTTACGGAATTCTGCCTTGAAGTTATCCCAAGTGACGTCTTGCTCAGCATGCATGACCTTGAATCCATCCCACCAAGCTCTTGCAGTCC
>LR738713.1:239699921-239710123 GCA_902687465.1 Secale cereale | reverse complement strand
GAAGCAGTGGGTAGGGTAGGCCACCTTCTCGCGATATTCGGTGCAGCCGACTAGTTCTAGCAAGTCCTCAATGGTGCGGACCCAGTCATCTGCATCCAGGGGTTCAGCAGTCTCGATGAAGGTTGGCAGTGCATGCTTCTTGAACTCTGCCAATGTGGAACGTCCATTGCCATTCCCCGGCGGCTGGCGGTTGTTGGTGACAGCTTGAGCAATCATCTGGAGGGCTGCTGTGTTGGCTTGGCGTTCCTCTCGGAAGGCTTGGAGAAGCTGAGCCATGTCCATGATTGGGGGAGGTGGTGGTGGAGCTTGGTCGTGGGTTTGGTCTTGGCCGACCTCTGCTTGGGCGGATGCTCCGGCTTCGGGCTGCTGGGTAGAGGTACCAGTACGATTTACAATAGGCATCCTGTTGGAGCGGTAAAGGTCTCATGATTTGGAATGAAGAGGGAAAGCAATAAAGATGGGTGCCTAGTAAGGGGGTGGGTGTGACACTAATTATTTTCATGCAAGGGCCAAACACATTCATTAAAATTCAAATGGGGTGATGCAGTCGTTTACATATTCCCGAAGGGAAGATACGACGTGCATCCAAACACAACAAAAGCAAACACTGGATGGCTTTATATGAACCATACAAGGACTCGACTTCACATAGGGGTTACACGGCCTATCCTACCATTGATGTCACGAGCTGGCATATCCGAGTTGCGAATAATTCCTAAGCGGCGGAATTCTTGGTCGCGTATTCCGGCTCTTCTGGGTCTTCCTCCTTGTCTATATTTGTCTGGGCCCCCCTATCACTTGAGGGTGTGGGAGAGTGGAGGAGTTGGATACGGCGGTGTTTTTTCGGTGGTGCAGGGAAAAGCTTGCGATATTCCCTTGCCGTCATACGGCGGCGCTGGGGTGGCTCTTCATCCTTGGAAGATACATCTCCCGAGGGCCTTCGGCCTCGATACATGATAGCGGGTCGCCCAGGAGGCGCACCTTCCTTCTTGATCCTATCCGCCTTCTCTTGTGCTCGACGAAGAAGTGCCTTGGTCTTGTGGAGTTCTTCTTGGAGCTTCATAGATTCTGAGGCCAAATCTTGTGCCAAGCTGTCCGCACAAAGGCTGAAATAGGTCTGTAATCGAAGGGGAAGTTCTTCCTTCAGTGGAGGGGCTTGCACGCTGCTTTCATCTTCACCTTCCTTTCGGTAAGGCAAGAAGCGGGTTGTCATCTTGGCTGCCATCCCCGGAAGAAGTTCTCGGAGGCGGGTTAGTGCCTTGAGTGCAGCAACCTCGACAGCGAGGGGTAGTGTTGCCATCTGGGGTCCCTCGAAGAACCAACTTGTGGGAGGATCGTTTGCCTTCACGATTACTTCCCCATGGTATTCCACCTCAGTGTCGCTAACCCAATGCTCATGGTACGTGAGGATGGGTGCTCGGTGGAACTGGCACTCCTGGAGGCTATCCACGAAAAGTAAGCGGAACCCAGTGGTTAGGTGCTCTTCAGGTACAGCGGCCATCTACAAAGGTTGAATAGGAGAGGTTAATAAGCTGATGGTATCTCAGGTTTGGTAAGGTTTAGAAAAGAAGAGAGGTTCAGAAGGTTTATGAAAAGGGTCTCATCCTAACTAACGCCCATGCTAACTAAGGCTTCCTAAAGTCAGGATGGCTATGATACCATCTCTGTGGGGACCCCGACTTAAGAGTCGAGATCACCGAATGCACGTGTACATTGATCCCAAAGATCAATGCTCACTGAACACACATAAGCTGAATAACAAGAGTCTTACATCCATACATACCATCTTACACAAATTATGACCATTATGGCCAAGTCTTACATAGATAAAGCCTCATGGGCTGAATAGCAAATAAACTCGAGTAGCGGAAGTCTTCGTAGATAAGTAGAGCCCATGCCATCTGCCTTAACCCTACATCCATTCTGACTGGGAAAGTGTCCTAGTTCGCATGTTCGTCTCCATAGAATTCTTCTTCAAATTCCTGCTCTTCCATGCCTGGCCAATTAAATAACCAGTGGCAAGCCAATGATTACTTTGAATGTACTCGCAAGCAACCCATGTTTTTGGAACAAGTATGACATGGTAAGAAATAGTACTAGATAGGGTATGTTTGCAGAAAGCAAAATTTGTCAGTGCAATGACATGAGCTATCTGAGGCATGCATCATAGGAAATATAGGTTACAGATATCAACATAGCCAAGTTATGCTCTCTTCCATCTTTTCAAGTCATTTTGACTTAAATCAAACGGAGCTTTCACACACACACACACACACACACACACACACACACACACACAGAGGGTTCCGCAAACATTGGACGTAGCCCAAGAGCGGTTACCCAACTGTCCTTGACAGTGGACACGGCTATTCGAATAGTTTTACACTCTGCAGAGGTTGCACACTTTACCCACTAGATCCGGGGAACTTCCGTGTCATCCACGAACCGCGGTACCTCAAGTACCCGGGGTAAGCACCCTATCACTATATTTCCCTACACGACACTAACATGGAGTCCACTCGGTTGGTAGCAATCCCCGTGCCCAACATTCCACATCTTAAGATTTTTGGAGCCTTGCTCCCATTACATACCACAGGCACGGGGTACCAACGGTGTGTCCGGTGCCCTGTAAAGACAGTCATGGCCGCGTATCCAAGCGCGACCCCGTCCCGAGAGTGACCTCATGTCACCCCCGACACTAGTGATGTGGGCATCATGCTAGTATCGACCTAGGTAATCAATAATGCCCTTTCCCATATAAGGGTAGAGTGGTTGCGCATGTAAAGTTGGAATAACGGTCGCAACTTAAACCAATCCATTTGAAAAACATCACACACACACTTGTCTCGGTACACCACTTCGTCATCAAGTGGTTACCCAAATCATCTTCTTCCTTGGGCATAAGTGACACCCGATGGAGTTTTTGAAAAGGGTCCTTCAAATGTACTATGCTTCCACCATTATGCATATCCCCATTCCACTTGCATAGCCACTACTATAGCAACCTATCTACTCCCACCGGCATAGCCCTCATAAGAAGGTAGGGTCATGCACAAATGCAAGTATCAACGAGGAAGTACAGTGGCAAACCAACAAGTGGTTTCCACCTCATCATGATTCCGTTGCAACAACAATATGGTGCTATATGACATGCATAAAAAGGGTTCCATAGACATGGTCAAAGGGCTGCTTGCCTTGGTTGGCTGGGTCTTCAAAACCTTCAAGTCATTCTCCTTCTTCTTCTTCAGCAACCTCGTCAAACACGGTATCCAATCGTCGCAATAAATAACGGAAAAATAAGACAATAATAAAAACAGAAAAATCAAAGTGCCCAGAAAAATGTAACTTATTTTTATAAAATACTAGAGGGAAAACTGAGATGGCAAAAATTCTTAGTTTGGGATTTGGAGTGACAGAATGGGGTACATGAATTTTTGAACAGAGGTTTTAGTGTTCAAATTTAGATTTAAATTTGAATAGAACATAAAAGGTTCATGAATATGTGTGAAAGTGATATCATTAAATAGGTTGGAATTTTACATGTTTTTAGGAACTGGAATTATTTCATTTGGATAAATATTTTATCCTGTGGAAGTTTTATAAAACAAATAGAAATGGAAAAAGAAAAATGGCACTATGCCACTCGGACAGAAAGGCCACAGTGCAGCAGGCCCAGAGGGAAAACAGCCCGCGCGAGGCTGCCACGTCGAAGGCGTAAAGGCGAAATACGCCTTCAATCTGACGGCGAACCGGTGCGCGCTCGTGCGTTTTTAAAACTGACGGGGGGTCCCACCCGTCAGGGCGTGAGGCTGACGGACATGGCCCACAGTCGTCGTCGCCAACCTCCATCCAGAGGCGACGGCGAGCTCGCCGGTGGTGATAGAGGGCACGGGAGGAGGCGTGGGTGGTACCGTCATGCTTAGGGAGGAGCCGCCGGTTGGATGGAGGTGTATTTGGTCGCCGGGGTGGCCTGGTTCGCCGGCGACGAGGAGGCACGGCGGAGTTGCTTCAGGTGGTGGTGGTTCCGGCCATTTCTGGCAGCTACAAAGAGGGGAAACACCGGGGAAATGATTAGTGAGATCATGCGGTTCTAGATCGAGCAAGAGGAGCGGCGGAGAGGGCTTATACCTCCGGATCGATGGCGACCCGAGGCGGCGGAGCTCGAGCTCGATCTCGAGCTCTGGCCCATCTGGAGAGGAGTGGGTGTTGTAGGGGGAGGATTAGGTGTGTGAGAGAGCGGCTGGTGAGGAGAGGGAGGCGCGGGGGTGTCCTTTTATAGGCGAACGACGGGGTACCGTGGATCCGTGCGCCTGCGAGCTTCTGCTCCTTGCCACAAGGCTCGGGAGGAGATGGCGCTGTGTCTGGGGTGTTCCTGGATGCGGTCCAGAGCCGGGGAAGAGAAGATAGAGAGCAGGGGGAGGCTAGGGCATCACGCGTGCGAGGAAGCTCATTGGAGCTCTCTGGTGGCCGTCGCGCGTGCGAACTGGGGCGAGAGGAGGGAGAAGGAGGAGGGGGCCGACTGGCTGCCGTGTCGTGGACGTCGAGGCGGCCTCGGGAGACACCATCCCGAGGCCCTAGGTGGTCGGGCGCCTCGGGCAGGTCGCGGCTACAGTGCGGGAGCGCCTTGTAGCGCGCTCCAGATCGCCCATATGGCCGTCATGGCCGTGTCCCACGCGCTCTGGGCGCGGCCACCATGTCCATTGGCTCTAGGGGGGAGTAAACAATGTAGGAGAGACGTTGGATGCCAAGGAGAGCTTCTAGAAGGAGAGAGGGCTGAGAGAGAAAGGTGAAAGTTGCTGTCCAGAATGTAAAATGGGGTTTTACCCCCTCCCCTCAATCATTGAGCTGAGGCCAGGGAAGAGTTACTGGAGGTGCAAGGGGGCTTGGGGAAGCTGTGGCAAAAATCCTAGCTTAAGGAGAACAAGGAAAGAGGTGAAAGTGGTAACTTTGGAAAATCACCAGAAGGTGTTTGATGTGGTTTTGAGCAATCAAATGATTTCCACTAGACATGAGACTTAACAGGATCAAATGGTATATAGAAATAGGGTGTTCCACCAAGTTTGGGCTCATTTGAAGAAACTTGCCAATGTAACTTTGGTGAACCCTAGAAATCAACAGAAATGGATTCACCAAGTTTAAGTTAAGCAAATCATCCCTCCTTGATGCACCACTTGGTGTAGTGTCATCATTTGGGGTTGTGATTATGCCCACAAAGTTTGAGGTCACAAGTAAAAAGTTGGTAATGTAAAGTTGTTCAAATTTGAACCTGAACATAAGTGGTTTTGGGGTACTCTGATCAAGATACCCTTCTCCAAAACTTGTGCCACTTGGTCTAGATGCATTATTAGACCATTCTAGCAATGGACATAATGGTTTTGAGGGGTTTCGGTGATGTTTTCTTGCTTCCCAAGGCATGGGGCTTGGAAAGATCATCAAATATTTCATATATGACATGATAGAATTTCCCTTGAATTTTTAGAGAATAATTCATTTGTAAATATTTCAAAAGCTTGAAATATCCACAAAGGGTTTCTAAGGGATTTGTCCAATATTTGAACATGACCAAGTGTTGAAACTCTTATATATGGAAAATATATGTCCAAAGAGTCTCCCTGAATTTTGGCAAATGTTTTTGAAATAGTTAAATAATATTTCCCTATTAAAGACCATATCTGGCCTTAAGAAAAGCTTTTTAAATAAAATAGGAAAATAACTTTTAAAATTATATTTTTTGTGGTTTATGGGAGTCCTATATCTACTAGGTTTCAAATATACTCTTTGAAATATTTTTCTCACCCTAAATCAAGCACCTGCAGTGCAATCCTCAATTTAGGGGTTTTTGGAAAACTAATTTTTGAAAATACTTTTTGGCCAAATTATTTTTGTAAGAAAATACTATACTATTATATACACTTGGTATGACTATTGGGCAGAAGTTTGGGGTAAGGAGATGAAATATATGAGAGGGAGTAGTTGACTTTAAAGAGCTCTTGAAAATCACAGAGAGAAAAACTTAATTCCAATTAAAAGCCAAATGATGCCAAAAAAATTTGTTAGTCCAAATTTTCATGCTTTATTAATGCAAATGACATGTTACAAAATGCAAGGTGTGACATGGGTACAAAGATTGAATACAAGAGATGAACTAGGGTTTCAGAGGAGATGGTGCTGGAGAAGATGTTGATGAAGATAGCCCTCCCCAAAATGGGAGAGTTGTTGGTGGTGACGGCGGTGACGACCCCCCCCCAGAGGGAAGTATCCCCGGTAGAACAGCTCTACCGGAGCCCTAGATTGGTTTCCGCCAAGGTTCCGCCTCGAGACGACGGCGTCTGGTCCCAAAAGCCTCCTTATGATTTTTTTTCCAGGTCAAAACACCTCATACAGGAGAAGATGGGCATCGGGGGCCATCGGGTGGCCCACGAGGCAGGGGGCGCGCCCAGAGAGGGGGGGGCACCCTCGTGGACAGGTGGTGGCCCACCTAGTGATCTTCTTTCGCCAGATTTTTATTTATTTTCTGAAACGGTGTCCTCTGAAGTATGGGAGCTTTTTGAGTTGTGCAGAATAGGTTTCCAGAGTTTGCTTCTTTTCCAGCCCAGAATTCCAGCTGCCGTCATTCTCCCTCTTCATGTAAACTTTGTAAAATAAGAGAGAAAAGGCATAAGTATTGTGACATAACGTGTAATAACAGCCCATAATGCAATAAATATCAACATAAAAGCATTATGCAAAATGGACGTATCAACTCCCCCAAGCTTAGACCCCGCTTGTCCTCAAGAGAAAGCCAATATCGAAAAATATGTCCACATGTTTAGAGATAGAGGTGTCGATAAAAATAAAATACGGACATGAGGGCACCATGATCAATCTCATAACAGCAACATATATATTGTCATATGATTCTTATGTTAAAGTAACAATCCATTCACAATATCGAGTATGAATCAGAAACTTCATTGAAAACCAACAAACTATGATCTCGGTCATTGAAGCAATTGCGATTTATCATAACATCGGAAAGAGTCAATAGAAGAGCTTTTCAGCAAGCCTACATACTCAACTATCATATAGTCTTTCACAATTGCTCACACTCATGCAATACTTATGGTTATGGAATTTTAATCGCACAAAGAGAAAGATAGGGGCTTATGGTGTTGCCTCCCAACCTTTTACCACAAGGGTAATGTCAACAGTAATTGACCATGATAACTTACATCCAATTGAGTATATATGTCGGGATCTTTCCAACACAATGTGCTTGCCAAAGGATAAAATGTAAAAAGGAAAGGTGAATTTCACCTATAAGGCAAGAATAAAAGATAGGCCCTTCGCAGAGGGAAGCAGAGGTTGTCATGTGCTTTTATGGTTGGATGCACAAAGTCTTAGCGCAAAAGAACGTCACTTTATATTGCCACTTGTGATAAGGACCTTTATTATGCACTCCGTCGCTTTTATTACTTCCATATCACAAGATCGTATAAATCTTATTTCCTCCACACTAATAAATCATACATATTTTAGCGAGTTTGCAACATGACAACTTACTTGAAGGATCTTACTCAATCCTTAGGTAGGTATGGTGGACTATCAGGGCAAAACTGGGTTTAAGGATGTATGGAAGCACAAGTAGTATATCTACTTGGTGCGAGGAGTTTTGGTTAGCATGAGGGGGAAAGGCAAGCTCAAAATGTTGGATGATCCATGCCAATATACTTTATTTCAGAAATAAGAAAACATAACCCATTATGTTGTCTTCCTTGTCCAACATCAACTCTTTAGCATGTCATATTTTATTGAGTGCTCACAATCATAAAAGATGTCCAAGATAGTATATTTGTATGTGAAACCTCTCTTCTCTCTATTACTTCCTATTAATTGCAACGATGACCAAAACTATGTTTGTCAACTCCCAACAACTTTTTTCATCATACTCTTTATATGTTGGACGAAGTGCAGATGTTCAAAGTTTCAGTATAGCAACCTCATTTCGGTTGCGAAGTTTGCTAAAGTCATTTTTTGTTAGAATGGTCCAATAGTTCATCCTCTCTCAGTGCTACATTCAAAAATCCAGGTTATGGATTTTGGTGGCTCTCTTTCTTATTCTCGTGGTTGTTTGCTTAATATCTTTGGATGGTCTCTTTACATGACTTCCAGATTGAGCCCATTTGCACCTGCCAATCTTATATAAATATATGTGGCTGGCTACACCTATCCATTTACTACCACAGTTATCGTCTTACTATCTGTATTAGCCAAATTGTTCTAGTTCTTTCTAACTCTTTCATGGATATCTTCTATGAACTAGAGCACACTGTTCTGCGCCGAGCAAGGGCCACTGATCCTACAATGGATCAAAGGTACTAGTTTTTTAGATCTTTGACTACATATATTGGCTAACCATGGATACAGTATATTTATTTACTTTATTTTGTTCTGAGCTTACAAACTGATAGCCACGGATCTTCTTTCCTTCTGCATTTTCTTGCATCTTTCTTTATACACCTCTTATTTTTCCAAGCCATCAGCTGCAAATAGTTGACTGATACGGATGCTGAACATATTTCATTTTCTTTATTTTCCATGCAGTTCTGAAATTTTTAGCATTCATATACAGTCTTTGGATCAAATGACAAAGGTGGCACACATAATTAAAAGATAATAGGAAGTTCTTGGCCTTTTTTTCTCTGTTCCTTTCTTTTTGTGACAATATCATCCATGTTATGATGCTAACTTACCAAACTATACTGTACTAACAAACATATAAGCCTAAAAGCGCTATAGATAAACTTCGACAAATTTTATCATAAATATCCTATGAGTGCTTTCATCACATTTTAGAGTCCTGTCAAATATTTCTGTTGTTCACCAGAGATACCAATTTATATTCTCTTGAATAATTTTTCTTTATGCACCCATACTGTTTTCATACATAATGTAGTCTGCCTTAGGTACATTCTAGCCCTTTTCTTCTTTTGTTTATATAATTTGAAAACTGTCAGCAATCATGTAAATCATTTGGGCCAAGTAGCAGCAGTGACTGAAACAAGGGTGGGACAAAAAAATCTCTATGCTATACTTTGTCAACTACTCATTTGTCTAGCCGTTTCTCACGTTATTGTCTATGCTATACTTTCCATCTCTGCTGATTATCCTGCTCTGATATACACACTTATCACATATTGTGCAGTTTGCATTAGTAGTTCTCCTAAATGCTCCTACATTCTCTATATTGTTCATTATTCCAAGGAGTACCTTTTTTTGTTCTCTGTATCGATATTATTCCATACGACTATATCCTTTTTCTTAAAGAAAACATCTGCGTTACACTGCCTGTCATTCATACTTGTTTCCCGTGAAATTCCCAAGACCATAATGGAACCCAATAATGACTTCCACAAGAATGTATTCACGGGCCACGCACATGAGCATATAAGACTTTGCAATGTGGCATTGTCTATTTATCATTAAGCCACTTTCTCTAATCTTCAGGCAAGCGCCCGAAGCACTTATTGTTGCCATAAACGAGAGATTTAACACATACACACAATGAATGACTGAAGAAAAAGTGGTTCTCTCTCTATTCCCGACCATTTTTTTCTTAGTTTTATTTGCTTCTATTTCCAAGTTCCTAAAACTGTAATGCAAGTCCTTGAGTTTTTCATGTAAAAGAATTGATCATGTTTATGTTATCAGTGTGAACATACAATACTAGCCACATCAAGTTGGAGCTGAAAGCGAAGAAATGGCTAACCCTCACCGTCCACCTCTACAACCCTCAGATTTACTGCTTTCAACATCTTAACCATTTTGCTATTATTATTGCTGCTGATCAGGTTGGCGACAAACCAAATCGGAACGAGTAGCTAGATGTGGAACGAGGGTGGTGGCTCGGAAGGGTTAACCCTCACCCCCGACCTCTCTTGCTGATCGGTGGCGAGATGCACTCGTCCATAGTGGTCCGAGGTATGAGGAGGACTTGGAATGTGGTTTTTTTCTCAATAGTGAAGCACAAGACATTTCCTTAAGGGATGCAAGAGGGTGGTCCAATGAATCAAGTCTGCAACATTAAGTCAAAAGCGAGAGGAGGGTGTGAGGCTGTGGCGGAGCTATGTGTAGTGCTGAGGGGGCTACTTACCCCCACCCCTTGCACATTTAGTGAAGGAAAATTATTTTAGAGGCTAAAATTACGAATAGTTCAGTCATTT
>LR738713.1:239679575-239699869 GCA_902687465.1 Secale cereale | reverse complement strand
CCCAAAGCTGCATATGCTCTTGTTGCCCCCCCCCTCGATTCTACTCTAGCTTCGCCAGTGGTATGAGGGGTGGTGTATATATGGACCAGGTGCAGGATGTAGATTACGGAGGTTGGCCCTCATATTTAGCTCAACGAGATTATAGTTTTAAAGATTTAAATATTCCATTGCATTGGTGTGGTTCAGTGACATGTGTCTGAACTCGTCGCCTTGACACTGACAACGTTCGAGCGCATTGTGACCAGGTCCTGAATAGCGCAGCCACTGTCGACGAAGGTGGAAGGAGGATAAGCAACTACACAGGTGGGGCACCAGTAGTGTTGGGTGTGTGACTTTTCTCCCGGTACAACGCACGGGCATATTTTGCTAGTATAACTAAAATAAATATCCAATTACATAAGTGACTGTCGGAATCGGGGATTTGGGTCCTAACAGTGGTGCGAACACTGGGGTGTGCTCGCATGCCCTAGCCAATCCCTGCCTAGCTTCACGCAACCTCACAGCGATGCTCCGACGTGCTCACGCTGGAAAAGAGGAAGAACACAAAGACAGCAGTTACCTAGGTTCAAGACACCATGCAGTGTAAGACCCTACTCCTGCTTCATGGTGGATTACCTCATAGGGAGGATGAATATGAGTACAAGGATGGCCTCCGAAGGGTCCGAGAGTGCCCGATGAACTCTATCCCTCCGGTACTCGCCCCTTCTAAGGAGGTGGACTTGCTATATTTATACTAGCCTCGGTCCTCTTCCCCCAAAAAACACAAGGCGGGAAGGGTTGCCACAATGGCCAAATTCAAAGGGGAACAGGAGTACGCCCTATCCTGACAAAAGGTGGTCTCCGCCTGCTAAAGCTTCTGGCCTTGAGACGCCGGTGAGCTCGGCGATGACCTCCATCCTGACGAGCATGGTGTCTTTGTCTTCTAGCACCCAAGCTGCAACCTTTGGGGCTGCCTTGGGAACCACGCACTGGCCATGCTCCTTTAGCACCAAAGAGGAAAACCTCACCATCCATGCCCGTTGGCGTGGGCTGTGGCGATGCCCGTCGTGGCTCACCTCAGCCGCGTGCATTGCGAAGCATGGCTTGGTGACCTTGGTGCATCCGCCCCCGGGGGAGCCTCGGGGAGAGGCTCCACGAGAGGATCTTGGGAGGTCCTCAGCAACCTGCGCCTCGCGAGGCGAGGGCCCTCGTGAAGGTCCTACTTGAACAACCTTGAAAATGGGCCATACTGGACCAGCACCATGTGTTGTGCCCTGGGCCGCAGGTAGATGGGCCTTGGTACCACCAGTCCAAGGGTCTCGGCAGTAGCCCCCAGGCCCGTGGTGAGCATGATCCGCTCGGAGGGGTGAAACGATGCAGGCCCCAACCGCCTACAGGTCAGGCTCGATGTGTGGTGCTCAACGGAGCATAGGACGCCCCCGCTTTCCCCATAATGCCTCGGCAACTGCCTTGGCAGACATAAAGCCTGGGGGGCACTATGCAGGCCATCATTGCTCTTCCTTGTCTTACATCTACTCCCCCGTGCCTCACGAGGTTTATTCGATCCGATCTCAAGTGTGGCTTCCCCTCGAACCGCCACAGTAGCAACTCCAGATGGCGTCGGCCAGCAAGAAGACGAGATCCACTGCCGCCAACGCGAGCTCAGCCCCCATGGGGCTAGCGCTCTATCCCACATTGGTCGCTGAGGAGGAGCACCTAAGCCATGTGCTCCCACTGGTGGCTGGTGAGGGGAATGAAAGACGAGCAACGCAGATCTGGCCTGGCTCACGCGCGCGGCGTGACCTGGCTGAGTCTGTCTTCCCCTTCTTACCCCACAACGTCTATTCTAGGGAGGTCCCACCATTTCCTGACTTCTTCTATGCCATCCTCTCCCACTACCGGATCCATGCTCTCCACCTCTAGCCCAACTCTGTCCTTCTCCTGGCCATCTTTGCATTCTGCTGTGAGGCCTTCATGGTTGTGAAACCCTCGGTGGTGCTCTTTTGCCATTTCTTGAGCCTGCAGTTCACCACCCATGACCAGCGCTTCATGGGCGTCTCCTTCCTCGACGTAAAGAGCGGGTGCGGCCAGCTAAAAGCTAGCAAGAAGGCAGAGGGCTACCGGTAGCACTGGGTCCACATGGACGCGTGCCGCACCGACGCGTGCCTGATGACCTAGGCGGCGCCACCCGGTCATACCTGCTGGTGGGCCCATCAGAAGCTCTCCGACCAAAGGTCGAAACCCGTCCTAGATCAGATAGTCGCTCATGTGAAAGCAGAACTGACGGGAGCTATAATTATCAAGGAGTTCCTGGTGCAGCGCATCGCACCACTTCAAGAGCACTCGTGGACCATATGGGAGTATGAAGATGCGGGGGACGCCATGAGGCTACTCGTCGCCGGCCTGACAACCGAGGAGCTAGAGGGGCCATATCGGCCCTACTCGACTATATGCCCGGGGACTCTCATGATGCCGCATTCCCGCTGTACAACCATGATGATATAGAGGGTCTGGTTGGGGCCATGCCCACTTTTGATGAGTGGGGGCTATTGCCGCGTGACCTAGTCAACTCGCCTGTAGTGCTATATTCTGGCAGGAACTGCTGCGACGAGGGCTCAGAGGAAATGGAGGAGGATGACCTCAGGAGGTCGGCTTCACCATCACGTCGCCAGATCCTCGTCGGCCTTGAAGACGACGATGTGGACGATGAGCCTCCGCCCGCAGCTTCCCCATGCCTAGATGGGGCACCCAGGAGGGCAGAATCTGCTAGATCGGCAACACACGTGTTTCGAGAGGAGGTTTCGGGCAAAGAGGCGGTTGAGCCCCTGTCGACCTTGGTCCCTCAGGGTGGCTCGCGCCTTGACCAAAGGAGGCGGCGTGGTTAGGTGCCCTGAGGACTGCCCCGAGGGTCCCGTAGATGGCGCAAAGACGTCACTAGGCGGAGGCGGTAGCATGTTGGCCTCCGCGAACGAAAAGAAGAGGAAGTGGACCGTGTTGGAAAAGTAAGTGCCTCTTCTCGATGTTCGGTCTTGCGCCTATAGCCTATATGCTCATGCTAACCTCCTCCTGCGCCAAATCAGGGGTGGCGGCATGGAGAAGACGAAAAAGGTGTCCACCGTGGTGAAGCTGAATGAGGGATTCCGGGACTAAGGGGTCCTCGGGCATCCGGCCTGTTATCCATGGGCCGGACTGGTGGACTATGAAGACATGAAGGCCGAAGACTGCACCCATGTCCGGATTGGACTCTACTTAGCGTGGAAGGCAAGCTTGGCGACCAACTATGAAGATTCCTTCTTCTTTAACTGATTCTATGTAACCCTAGATCCCCTCGGTGTCTATATAAACCGGAGGGTGTAGTCAGGAAAGGATACACTCATTACCATAGTCATACAGGCTAGGCTTCTAGGGTTTAGCCATTACAATCTTGTGGTAGATCAACTATTGTAATACTCATATTCATCAAGATCAATCAAGCATGAAGTAGATTATTACCTCCATAGAGAGGGCCCAAACCTGGGTAAACATCGTGTCCCCAGCCGCCTGTAACCATCGACCTTACACGGACAGTTCGGGACCCACTACCCGAGATCCGCCAGTTTTGACACCGACATTGGTGCTTTCATTGAGAGTTCCACTGTGCCGTCGACGAAAGGTTCGATAGCACCTTCAATCGTTGATAGTGATGCTGTCCAGGGAGAAACCTTCCTCCCCAGATAGATCTTCATATTTAGTTGCTTCGTACTATGTGCCAAGTCGCTCGGTCATCTGGAGTAGATTAACAGCTACGCCCCTGGCCATCAGGTCAAATTCGGAAGCTTGAAATACATCGTGGACATCCGCGGAGACCTGATCTTCGACGGATTTGAGACCACGGCGATCGCTCCCCCTCGCTCCGATGAATACGACCTAAATCTGTCATCGGATCACATCCAGGAGATGGATCCTGTTGCTGCAACGACATTAAATCCGGAGCAGATTGCGCCATTCAAGGCCACAGAGTCCGCGGCGTTGGAGCCGTACACTTACTTGACACCTTGTAATATTTGCATCAACAGAACTTCGGACTCGTCTCCGGCTATAAGTTCCGAACCACATACGCCTGCGGACACCGAGATGGATCGGTCATTGATTTTTGAATTTGACACCGCGGACATCTTCCAACACTCGCCCCTGGGTGACGTGCTGAACTCGTAAAAAAACTTGTCCTTGGCACGGGACTCACAGTCAAACTATGTCCGGTTCGAACTAGGGGCTGATGACGGAGAATTTTGCTTCCCACCTGCCACCACTTCATAGCCACTGTCGAGGACTTAACCGACAAGCTTGATTACGGCTCCGAAGACATCGACGGCATGGACGACGATGACGATGAGGAGCAGGGTCAAAACCCGCCATTTACTAGGCGATGGACGACCACTTCCTCATACGATGAGTAGATGGTTGATACACCTAAAAAAGCTGATGAGGATGACAAAGAAGATCCAGTTGAGAATAAACCTCCTCAGACACAATCCAAATGCCAGCGGCCTAAACGTCGTTCTCAGTCACGTCGCTCAAAAGACAGAAACACTGGCACCGGAGAAAATAATACTCCGGATGACACCGAAAACAACGAAGACCCTGTGGGAACAACATCCGAACAGGAGGAATAAGACAACGGGCAAGTCAACCCTGATAAACAAGCCATGACTAATGACCCGGATGATGATAGTAACCGTCCACCCTCTGAGGAGGAGGAGAGCCTGGGAAGCAAGGACTTCATCGTGCCTGAGGCACCCCTCGAGCAAGAGCGCTTCAAGCGCCAGCTAATAGCCATTGAAAGAAGCCTAAAGAAAAAGCAGCAGCAGCTTCAAGCTGATCAAGACCTACTCATTGACAAATGGATTGACGTCCTCGCAGCCAAAGAATACGGCCTAAAGCGTCCAGCCAAGAGTTACCCGTAACGCAGACTGCTACCTCAGCTCGCAGAGGAGGCGCCGGAGCCCATACCTCCCTCGTGCAATGCGGACCCACCACCTCGTGGTCGATATAAAACGCAACTCATGCCGAACACCAGCCCGCCACACCGCCTCGTAAAAACAGGGACAAAATAGCTCAGGACTATACATACGACCTTCGGCAGGACCTGGATAGTAGAGCAGGACACACCAGATCAATCGACGGACTGCGATGACGCCTTTCGACCCGCGACGACAGCTACCTATTCGGACGTGACAAACGTAGTCAGGCCCGGGCCGATAATCGCAGGCGAACTTCATTAGAGGTGCGCCGCGACGCGGCCCGATATAAAAGCGCCGCACACCCTCTCTGCTTCACAGATGAAGTACTGGATCATGAATTCCCCGAGGGGTTCAAGCCCGTCAATACTGAATCATATGACGGAAGAACCGATCCCGCTGTATGGATCGGCGACTTTATTCTCCACATCCATATGGCCCGAGGAGACGAACTCCACGCCATAAAATACCTCCCACTAAAACTAAAACGGCCAGCTAGACACTGGTTAAATAGCCTTCCTGAAAATACCATCGGCAGCTGGGAGGACTTGGAAGAAGATTTTCTTGACAACTTCCATGGCACTTATGTCCGGCCACCAGACGCCGATGACTTAAGTCATATAGTTCAACAACCTGGAGAATCAGCCAGGAAATTCAGGACTAGGTTCCTAACCAAAAAGAACCAGATCGTTGACTGTCCGAATGCCGAAGCCCTAGCGGCCTTCAAACACAGCATCCGTCACGAATGCCTCACCCGCCACCTTGGCCAAAAAAAGCCGAAATCCATGGCAGCCCTCACGGCACTCATGACCCGCTTTTACGCGGGTGAGGATAGCTTGCTGGGTCGTAGAAAAAACACACCCAGGGAGGAAGGCCCATTCGGGGCCAAAAGCAGCACCGGCAAGCTCGGGCGCAACACACAAATGCCGCAGCAATGGCAATAACACAGATGACACTACGGTTAACGGCGGATTCAGTGGCTCCAAGTCCGGCCAGCGGAAGAAGCCCTACAAAAGGAACAGCGAGGGACCATCCAGCTTGGACCACATACTCGACCATTCGTGCCAGATACATGGCACCCCAGACAAACAAGCCAATCATACCAATAGAGATTGTTGGATTTTTAAACAAGCGGCAAGTTAAATGCCGAGAACAAGGAAAAGCGATCACAAAGTGAGGACGATGACAAAGAGCCCCGGCAGCCGAACACTGGGGGCAGAAGAAATTTCCCCCTCAAGTCAAAACAGTGAACATGATATATGCTACACACATCCCCAAAAGGGAGCGCAAGCGCGCACTCGGGGACGTCTACGCGGTAGAGCCAGTATCCCCAAAATTTAACCCGTGGTCGTCATTCCCGATCACCTTCGATCATGGAGATCATCCAACTAGTATCTGCCATGGCGGTTCGGCCGCAGTGGTGCTCGACCCAATCATCGACGGATTTCACCTAACATGAGTCCTAATGGACGGAGGCAGCAGCCTCAACCTACTCTATCAGGATACAGTACGCAATATGGGTATTAATCCCTCACGAATCAAACCCACAAAGACTACCTTTAAAGGATTCATACCAGGCGTAGAGGCCCGATGTACGGGCTCAACCACACTGGAAGTATTCTTCGGTTCCCCGGACAACTTCCGAAGCGAAGAGCTACTCTTCGATATTGTCCCCTTCCACAGCGGCTACCACGCACTGCTCGGATGAACCACGTTCACAAGATTCAACGCGGTACCACACTATGCTTATCTAAATCTCAAGATGCCCTGTCCATGTGGCGTCATAACAGCCAATGGAAATACTAAACGCTCCCTCCATACAGAGGAGCACACAGCCTCCCTAGCAGCTGATACGTCTCCAACGTATCTACTTTTCCGAACACTTTTGCCCTTGTTTTGGACTCTAACTTGCATGATTTGAATGGAACTAACCCGGACTGACGCTGTTTTCAGCAGAATTTCCATGGTGTTGTTTTTGTGCAGTAATTAAAAGTTCTCGGAATGACATGAAAATCCATGGAGAATTGTTTTGGAAAATATAAAAAATATCTGTGGAAAGATCCACGTCAGGGGGCCCACACCCTGTCCACGAGGGTGGGTGGTGCGCCCCCTTCCACTGGGCGCGCCCCCTACCTCGTGGGCCCCCTGTTGCTCCACCGACGTACCCCTGAACTCCATATATTCACTTTCGGGGAGAAAAAAATGACAGAGGAAGAATTATCACGTTTTACGATACAGAGCCGCCGCCAAGCCCTAATCTCTCTCGGGAGGGCTGATCTGGAGCCCGTTCGGGGCTCCGGAGAGGGGAGATCGTCGCCATCGTCATCATCAACCTTCCTCCATCACCAATTTCATGATGCTCACCGCCGTGCGTGAGTAATCCCATCGTAGGCTTGCTAGAAGGTGATGGGTTGGATGACATTTACCATTTATTGAGTTAGTTTTGTTAGGGTTTGATCCCTAGTATCGACTATGTTCTAAGATTGATGTTGCTATGACTTTGCCATGCTTAATGCTTGACACTAGGGCCTGAGTGCCATGATTTCAGACCTGAACCTATTATGTTTTCATGAATATATGTGTGTTCTTGATCCCATCTTGCAAGTCAATAGTCACCTACTATGTGTTATGATCCGGCAACCCCGAAGTGACAACAATCGGGACCACTCCCGGTGCTGACCGTAATTTGAGGAGTTCATGTATTCACTATGTGTTAATGCTTTGGTCTGGTACTCTTTTAAAATGAGGCTTTAATATCCCTTAGTTTCCACTAGGATCCCGCTGCCATGGGAGGGTAGGACAAAAGATGCATGCAAGTTCTTTTCCATAAGCATGTATGACTATATTCGGAATACATGCCTACATTACATTGATGAACTAGAGCTAGTTCTGTGTCACCCTAGGTTATAACATGATGAATCACATCTGACATAATTCCTCATCAACGATCCAATGCCTACGAGATTTTCACATATTGCTTGTTGCTTATTAACTTTTCCGCTGCTACTGTTACAAAAACTACAAAAACACTATCGTTACTTTTATTGTTGTTAGCACTATTACCATATTACTTTGCTACTAAACTACCTTGCTGCAGATACTAAGTTTCCAGGTGTGGTTGAATTGACAACTCAGCTGCTAATACTTAAGAGTATTCTTTGGCTCCCCTTGTGTCGAATCAATAAATTTGGGTTGAATACTTTACCCTAAAAAACTGTTGCGATCCTATACACTTGTGGGTTATCAAGACTATTTTCTGGCGCCGTTACCGAGGAGCATAGCTATATTCTTTAAGTCACTTGGGATTTATATCTGTTGATCACTATGAAGAACTTGAAGGACTCAAAGACCAAGATCTTTCCCTCAACTACGAGGGGAGGTAAGGAACTTCCAGCTAGCTCTGCACTTGATTCACCCTCTGTTGTGAGTAAATTTGCGACACCTACTCCTGCTATTGAATCTGATATGACGCATGTTCTTAATGATGCTACTTTTGCTATGTATGATGAAACTACTTCTATGCTTCATAATACTAGGTGAATTTCTAGATAAAAAAATTACTAATGTTAGGGAGAATGTAAATACTGAAACTCATAATATTTATGAAAGTGATGTTGAAGCTTCTCCCCCTAGATATGAATTGCCTGTTGTTCCTGAGGGTTATGTTATGGATGAAGAAACTGCTAGAGACTTTCTAGCTTGCAACGATAGATATGATCTTAAGAAATTATTAGCTAAGCTGAAAGAAAAGTCTTTGAATGCTAGAATGAAACATGACCCTCCTTTTGCTACTTCACCTATCTTTGTTACTGATAAGGATTATGATTTCTCTGTTGATCCTGAGTTAATTACTTTGGTTGAATCTGTTCCTTTCCATGGCTATGAATCGGAAACTGTTGTGGCACATCTTACTAAGTTGAATGATATAGTCACCCTGTTTACCAATGATGAAAAGATTCGTTATTACTATATCCTTAATCTATCTCCTTTCTCGTCAAAGGGTGATGCTAAGACTTGGTTTAATTCACTTGATCATGGTTGTGTGTGTAGTCCCCAGGATATGATGTATTACTTCTCTGCTAAATATTTTCCCGCTCATAAGAAACAACCTGCCTTACGGGAAATATATAACTTTGTGCAAATTGAAGAAGAGAGTCTCCCACAAGCTTGGGGAGGCTTCTCCAATTACTTTATGCTTTACCTGATCATCCTCTTCAGAGGAATGAAATACTTGATATCTTTTATAAAGGACTGACTGATGCTTCCAGAGACCACCTGGATAGTTGTGCTGGTTCTGTTTTCGGGGAAAGAACAGTTGATCAAACTGAATTACTATTGAATAATATGTTGACCAATGAAAATAATTGGACACTTCCGGAACCAGCCCCTAAACCAACTCCGAAGAAAGGGGGGGGGTTCTATTTCTTAGTCCTGAAAATATGCAAGAGGCAAAGAAATCTATGAAAGAAAAAGGTATTAAAGCTGAAGATGTTAAGAATTTACCGCCTATTGAAGAAATACATGGTCTTGATAACCCGACACAGGTAGTAAAGGTAAATTCTCTTTATAGATTTGATGAAGGTGGTATTCCTCATTATAAGTCTGCTAGCCAATGCTTAGATGAGTTTGATAATTTTATTGTGAAATAAGAAAGCTTCAATGCTTATGTTGGTAGACAATGGCAACGCAATATGGCCCGAGGACTTTATTCTCCACATCCATATGGCCCGAGGAGACGAACTCCACGCCATAAAATACCTCCCACTAAAACTAAAACGGCCAGCTAGACACTGATTGAACGCATGAGTGATTATATGTCTAGAGTAAAAGGTGAATTGAAAGTCATTAGTAAACATGCTTCTATGGTTACCACTCAAGTAGAACAAGTACTTAAGGCTCAGAATGATTTGCTCAATTAATTAAATAGTAAGACTAATGATTATGTTGTTAGAGTTGGAACTAGAGGTGGTAAATGACTCAGGAACCTCTGTATCCTGAAGGCCACCCTAAGAGAATTGAGCAAGATTCTCAAAGAGCTAATTTAGATGCACCTAGTTCTTCTAAGAAGAATAGAAAGAAAAATGATAGGACTTTACATGCTTCTAATGAACCTGTAGCTGACACACCTTAGAATCCCAATGATATCTTTGTTTCTGATGCTGAGACACAATCTGGTACTAAACATGAACCTAGTGATAATGTTAATGATGATGTTCATTATGATGCTCAACCTAGCAATGATAATGAAGCAGAGATTGAACCTGCTGTTGATCTTGATAACCCACAATCAAAGAATCAATGTTATGATAAGAGAGACTTTGTTGCTTGGAAGCACGATAAGGAAAGAGAACCATGGGTTCAGAAACCCATGCCTTTTGCTCCTAAACCATCCAAGAAAAAGGATGATGAGGATTTTGAGCGCTTTGCTGAAATGATTAGACCTATCTTTTTGCGTATGTGTTTGACTGATATGCTCAAAACAAATGCTTATGCTAAATATATGAAAGATATTATTACCAATAAAAGAAACATACCTGAAGTAGAAATTTCCGCCATGCTTGCCAATTACACTTTTAAGGGTGGAAAACCTAAGAAACTAGGAGATCCAGGAGTACCTACTATACCTTGCTCCATTAAAGGGAACTATGTTAAAACTGCTTTATGTAATCTTGGAGCCGGTGTTAGTGTTATGCCTCTCTCCTTATATCATAGACTTGACTTGAGTAAGTTGACACCTACTGAAATATCTTTGCAAATGGCTGATAAATCAACTGCTATACCTGTCGGTATTTGTGAGGATGTACCTGTTGTGGTTGCAAATGTTACTATTCTAACGGACTTTGCTATCCTTGATATTCCCGTAGACGATAGTATGTCTAATATCCTTGGTAGACCCTTTTAAAAACTACAGGGGCTGTTATTGATTGCAACAAAAGCAATGTCACTTTTCATGTCAATGGTAATGAGCGTACAGTACACTTTCTAGGGAAACAACCTCAGGTCCACTGTATCAATTATATTGGAAGAATTTCAACTATTACTATTGGAGGTTTTGACTTTCCTCTTCCTACTATCAAGTAGACATATGATATTCTTATTGTTGGGGACATACATATCCCCATTGAGGTAACCTAGTTCTATTCGAAAACTGTCCTTTTTCATGTTATTCGGAAAGAGTTTATTAACAAGACCTGATCAACCTTGTTAATGGATTCCTTTTGATGAGCATGAGATGGGTGAATCTAGATAGCACAACCTTATGTATCCTCCTTTTACTTTCTCTTAATTAGATTAAATAAAGCAAAAATAGTATTTTTCTGTGTGCTTCCAGACTTATCCGTGCAATAAAAAAAATACCCCGAAAATAAAAGTTCTCCAAATTCCCTAAAAATGAAATATGATTTTTTTTCTAGAATATTTGAGAACGTATGGCACAAAAAACACAACGAGGGGAGCTAGCACCTGGCCACGAGGGTCCAGGGCGCGCCCACCCTCACAAGGCGCCCCCTACCTCGTGGGCCCCACGTGGCCCCCCTCCACTTTTTACTGCACCCATACCCTTCTTCTTCCTCCCAAAAAAATCACTATCTAGCTCAAGAACGAGTTCTAGCTCATCTTGCTGCCATTTTCGATCTCCTTGCTCAAAGCTCCATTCACAAAACTGTTTGGGGAGATTGTTGCTTTGTATGTGACTCCTCCATTGGTATAATTAGTTTTTGTTCTAGTGCTTTATTTATTGCAAATTTTTGCTACTGTGGTGACCTTGTTCTTGAGCTTGCATGTCAAATTTCTTTGGTCCCAAGTAGTTCTAATGCATGATATATTCTCTAGACACATGTAGGAGTTGTTGCTATCAATCTTGTTGAGTTTGGTTTACTTTTATTTTGAGTTACTAAAATTTTCAGAAATTTTCAGAGGAGGAAAATGATAAAGAGATTGTAGAGAGGCTCCTCCAGAATAAGTTCAGAGGATAAGAAGAAGGAAGCAAATAAGAAGCCCAAATATAATCTTCCTCGCACTGCGGAAGTTCGGCCGTGTGAATGGCCTTGTAATGAGTTCTTGGAAGCCACCGGGATTTACGAAGACTTTTATTATTTGGTGAACAATGCAGGCCTCACCGACTTCCTCCATGACCAACGTGAACAGTATTTCTTACTCACTAATATTTTCACGCAAAACTTTCATTTTCATGCTAAGAAATCACCACCTTCAGTCGAGTTTCGTTTATATGACGAGGTTAAGGAGATGTCATTCTTTTAATTTTGTGAAGTATGCAAGATACCCTTTGCTGGTAGTCTTGAAGAACCACGTCATGAAGATGTTGAAGGGTTTATTGACATGATAGCTGTAGGGGAAACTAGGCAAGTTTCAGGGCAAGAATTACTAGTATACATTTTCTTGTTCTATGCTACTTTGCTATATTTGCTACTAGATGTTTAATTGCTCGCGGGAACAGTGGGAATCTTAGTGCCCCTGATATTGTCATTTTGCGCCATGCTTTATTTTGAGACACAACTTTTAGCTTGGGTGCCGTCGTTGCTGAACGATTAAGTCTTAACCGCATCAAAGGTCCCGTCTTTGGAGGCATCTTTGCTTCTCCCCTTGTTGAACATTTTAGAATACCTATTAGGCATCATGAGAAGGAAGAAAAATTGCTTGCCCCTGTTTATCTAGATTATAAGAGTATGATAGCACATGATTTTATTGTTAAAGACAAGGATAAGTTGCTTAATTATAAATTGAGGTTTGATGAAAATATTGTGAGATTACTACCTTGCTTGCACCATCTATGTTAGATCTGTTTTCAGGCTTATACCTCGTTTTGTCACATGCCTTCTACAAGTACCAGATCCAGACACAAGCTTCAGAGCTTGAGGCGGAGCCACCACTCGACCCTTACCGGCAGTCTGTTTATGGGTGGGATCCGAATGAGATGGCCAACCAGTGGCACCCAGAGGACACTTCTCAGTACACCGGAGACAGTAGCTTCGATCCGTGGCCATATACCAACTTAGGCCAAAAGCCTAAGCTTGGGGGAGTATGTGTTTCTCACCGGCGTTACATTCATGTTCACACACTTATTCTAGTTTTCGGTGCTCACACACTTTCATTGTACCATCCAATCTTAGTTTCATTTCTTTACTTAGTCTTTCTCATGTGTGTTAGAAAAACCATAAAAAAACAAAAACAAAATTAGTTGTAGCTTTTAGCTAGTTTACTTTCCTTGCTTGTAGTAGTAATTAAAAGAAAACCCAAAAATATTTCTCGTTCTTCTTTTGCTTGTTGGGAGCTTTCCCGTGTAAATACTTTATTTTTCTCTTTGGGGGATAAGAGTAGAAGACCATGATTGAAAATGCTTAGTGGCCCTCATATGCTTTACATTTAATTTAACCATGAGCCATATTACTTTGTCTTCTCTCTTGTATTAAATGCTGGCATCTTCCAGCTTAGTCCAATGCACGTGCACTATTATTATTATCCACACTGTTCGGTCATGCGAGTGAAAGGCAATGATGATGATATATGATGAACTAATTGAGATGAGAAAATCTGGTATGAACTCGACCTCTCTTGTTTTTGTAAATATGATAGTTCATCATTCCTTATTCAGGTTATTATGAATGAAACATGCTTGAAATGACAATTAGAGATCATATCTGCTTATGCCATGCTTAATTAGCTAGGAGTTTATAATGGTCTATCTTGCATGTCAACATGATATTAAAATGGTTGTGATGTGGTATGATAGGGTGGTATCCTCCTTTGAATGATTCAAGTGTTCTGACTTGGCACAAGTTCACGCATGTAGTTGAAACAAAATTAATATAGCCTCCACGATATTTATGTTCATGGTGATTTATATCCTACTCATGCTTGCACTCATTGTTGATTAATTTTGATGCATTATCATGACTGTTGTCGCTCTCTAGCTGGTCGCTTCCCAGTCTCTTTCTAGCCTTCACCTGTACTAAGCGGGAATACTGCTTGTGCATCCACTTCCATAAACCCCAAAGTTATCCCATATGAGTCCACCATACCTTCCTATATGCGGTATCTACCTGCCGTTCCAAGTAAATTTGTATGTGCCAAACTCTAAACCTTCAAATGTAATCTGTTTTGTATGCTCGAACAACTCATGTAAACTAAATTTCATTTGAAGGTTTTGAGTTTGGCACATACAAATTTACTTGGAAGAGCAGGTAGATACCGCATATAGGAATGTATGGTGGACTCATATGGAATAACTTTGGGGTTTATGGAAGTGGATGCACAAGTAGTATTCCCGCTTAGTACAGGTGAAGGCTAGAAAGAGACTGGGAAGCGACCAGCTAGAGAGCGACAACAGTCATGATCATGCATCAAAATTAATCAATAATGAGTGCAAGCATGAGTAGGATATAAATCACCATGAACATAAATATCGTGGAGGCTATGTTGATTTTGTTTCAACTACATGCGTGAACATGTGCCAAGTCCAACCACTTGAATCATTCAAAGGAGGATACGACCCTATCATACCACATCACAACCATTTTAATATCATGTTGACACGCAAGATAGACCATTATAAACTCCTAGCTAAATAAGCATGGCATAAGCAGATATGATCTCTAATTGTCATTGCAAGCATGTTTCATTCATAATAAGTTGAATCAAGAATGATGAACTATCATATTTACAAAAACAAGAGAGGTCGATTTCATACCAGCTTTTCTCATCTCAATTAGTTCATCATATATCATCATTATTGCCTTTCACTCGCACAACCGAACAGTGTGGATAATAATAATAGTGCACGTGCATTGGACTAAGCTGGAATCTGCAAGCATTTAATACAAGAGAGAAGACAAAGTAATATGGCTCATGGTTAAATTAACAGTAAAGCATATGAGAGCCACTAAGCATTTTCAATCATGGTCTTCTACTCTTATCCCCAAAGATAAAAATAAAGTATTTACACGGGAAAGCTCCCAACAAGCAAAAGAAGAACGATAAATATTTTTGGGTTTTCTTTTCATTACTACTACTACAAGCATGGAAAGTTAACTAGCTAAAAGCTACAATTTTTTTTTGTTTTTTTAAAGGTTTTTCTAACACACAAGAAAAAGACTAAGTAAAGAAATGAAACTATGCATGGATGGCACAATGAAAGAGTGTGAGCATGGACAACTAGAATAAGTGTGTGAACACGAATGTAATGTCGGTGAGAAACACATACTCCCCCAAGCTTAGGCTTTTGGCCGAAGTTGGTATATGGCCACGGATCGAAGCTACTTGTGGGATTACGGGTTCCGCAAACCCAAGAAGTTCGAACACAGGGGCGTAAACGAAGATTTGTCCCACTCACGTCTACCTAGCGTCTCGCCCTCATCCAGTGAAGAGATTCAAGCGAACAACAAGTAAAGCACACAAGAGTTTACCCAGGTTCGAGCCACCTTGCGGTGTAAAACCCTACTTCCTGCTTTGGTGGATTGGCCTCGGGAGGGCTTGAATATGGATGAATACAGTGGTTCCTGAGCTAAGGAGGAGAGCTTAGAAGGGTCAAGAGGCAAGGGTTCTTTCTCCTTTGTGCGAGGGCAGAGTTTCTGGATCTGCTCCTCTCCCCTCCATAGTGGAGATCCTAGCTACTTATATAGGCGGCCATGGTCCTCTTCCCCCGAAATGTTTAGGATGTACGGGATCCCACAACGGCCATTTTGAGCGGGAACACAAGGACGTTTCTACCCTGACTAAAGCAGTCTTCGCCTGCAAAGGGATCCGGTGATGATGTGGTGGTGGGCTCGATGGTGACATCCTCCCTGTCGTCCTTGCGTTATTCGGTCTTGTTGCACCAATGGGGAAACCTTTGTCCTGATCCTCGGGACCCTGCGCCTACGCTGTCTCCCATGCACCAAAATGGCAACTGCGCCGCTGGCACGCGCTGGCACCCGCTAGTGCGGTGCGTCACTGCTTGCGTCACTGCCTCCTCCTGAGGTAGGCTTGGCCTTGGATTCTCCGTCCCTCCGGAGCAAGCTAGCCGAGGCCGCTCCTGAGGAGGTCTTGACATCATTCTCCTCGCGAGGGTCTTTAGCAGCTGGTCGATCAGCTGGGCCGTACCAGTCCATGGAAGGAGCGCGTTGCGGCCCGTAGACAGGCAAGTCTGGGTACCCTGGTTCCCAGGACGCCGACAGTAGCCCCCGGGCCCAAGGCGCGCGCGGAGTTGGCTTGGAGGCGAAGCCTTAGTCAAGGAAGAACCGTCGCGGGCCCCAAAAGGCTACGGGCCAGGCTGGCGCGTGACGGTTGGATGGGACGTGGCGACTCCACTTCCCACGCAGTCTTGGCAGTCGTGCGTTTTGCCAATCGCACAATCGGTAGGCAGACTTCCTGTTGCCGCCCCTGCTTTCTTGCCCTTCAATCGCTACCTCCTTTCCTTGCCTTCTCTGCCCCTCCTTCCTTGCCGCCATGCCGCGCAGGGCGGAGAAGAGGGGAACCGGCGAGCCTGCCACACCGCCGCCGATGCTCGAGCCGGCGCTGGGTCACTCCCTTGTGGTGAATAAGGAAGGTTTGGACAAGGTGCGTCGTGCCTTGGCCGACGCATCTAACGAGTGGGGGCCGACCCGGGTCTGGCTTGCCTCTCGGCCGACGACGGGGCTAGGCGCCAATGACATCCAGTTCCACCTCCACGCCATCTTCGGGGGTCTCCTCCCCACTTTTTCCGCCTTCTATGGGGTGCTCACACATTACCGGATTCGGGCGCTGCACCTGGACCCTGGGTCCACCATCCTCCTCTCCGGCTTCGCATTTTTGTGCGAAGCTTTCATCAGCATTTCCCGTCGGTGGCCCCGCTTCGCCACTTCTTCGCCCTCCACCTGGTCGACAGGGGGCAGCGTTCGGGGTGCGTGTTGCTACGGGTGGTGGAGGCAACTGCTGCCTCCGGAATCGACTTCTTGCTCCACCCGACCATGGCAGGGTTTCGCCGGAAGTGGGTGTACGTTAAATGCTGCTGCGTACAGCCCCCAATTCCACCTTCCCGACACGCCGGCGGTGCCGAACTTGGGCTGGGAGCATGAGGCCCTCTTGTATCCGCGGGCGGAGCCAGTTATGCGTCGGCTGGCTAGCCTGAGGAGGAATGGGCTGACCCTGGCGATGGTGGTGAGGGACTTCCTTGTCCTACGTGTCGCCCCGCTTCAGCACCACTCTCGCCCAATGTGGGCCCTCTCCGGTCTTGATGATCATGCGCGTCTTCAGTGGAAGCAGCTCCCCCCTGAGACACTCCAGGGTTTGCTGCGGCTACTCATTAGCGGAGTGCCCGAAGCACGCCCTGTCTTCGCGACTCCCTTGTACTAGGCTCCTGTGGCCAGAAGAGCTTTCACTCAAAAGATGCCCCACTTCGATGCGTGGGGACTGTTGCTGGGGGGCGCCTCAGACCCTCATGACGATCCCTTGGTGGTGGTTCCAGGGCTCGCGAGCCGAACCTTCCCTACTAGGGCGGATGCGTCAAGTGGATCCCTCGATCTAGGGTCCACTCCGCCCTTGGAACAAACGGATGAAACACTGGCGCCAGTGTCGACGGAGGTGGTGGAAGGTGCCGAGGCGCCGCTGGCTCCTGAGGTGGCTGAAGGGGAGGCACAGCAGTGCCCGGTCGGGGAGAGTCGGAGGACGTCGCAGCGGGAAATGGAGCGCCGGCCGCGGGCGTCCGCTCCGGCCCTGCCCCGGGCCTAGGCGCATCTGCCTCAAGCGGCCTCGTGCGTCCTTCGCGGCACTAGGCAAGAGGCGGAGGTCGAGGGGCAGTTACGGCCCTGCCCCGAGGGCTCTGAAGAGGCTGAAGCTGACTGTACCAGGCAGGTGCGTGTTCCTCAGCTCTTCATGTTCTTCCAATATGGTTATCCTGACCCCTTGCTCCACAGGGTTTCCTGTGGCTCATTCCCCGGCCGTTCGGCGAGGCTCGTAGAAGCTTTTGCCAGCACCCCTCCTCCTGACCATGCTGGGTCTTCGAAAGGCCTCGCGCGGGTTCTCGGGGCCACGCCCGGACCCTACCACGTGGGTCCTGCTCCTAGCCCCCGAGTGCTTCTGGGGCAAGGCAGCTCTTGGTGTGTCGGGGGCCCGTCTCATACCCCGGGGCTTGTCTTCATCATGGATGAGCAAGCTCTTGAGGCGGCCCGGACAGCCGACCGCCCATTAGGACCATGCCTGCCCCTCGCGCCGGAGGCGGTGCGCGCTCCTGGGGTTAGCCCTGAGGCGCATGCTGAAGGAGAGGGAGAAGGAGAACCCCCTTTGGGGAGCGCATATGTCGTGGACGAGCCCTGCCGCCTCCTAGAACTCACGCTTCATAGGAGCGCGGTTCGTCATGATCTTGTGCGGGAGGCGTCAGACGCCGTGAAGCGTCTCGAGGTCGAGGTTGCTGAAGTGGATAGGCGCGTTGAGGCCGAGGGCCTACTTCTGGCGAAGGCCTGACGCTAGTTGTGGACCGCCGTTAACCTGAGAAAGTTGCAGCATGAAACCGCCTTAAAGAAGGCGGAAGCATCCGCAGCCGCGGCTCAGGAGGCTTGCAACCGCGCCCTGGAAGAGGCTCGAGACACCGACCGCCGCCACGCAGCAACTAAGGAGCGTGAGCGCGAGCTCGAAGCCTCGAACGCCACGCTTGAGCCTTAGGTTCGTACATAAAGGGCTCCCCTTGCCACGCCCATGGCCGATGATGACAGCCCAGCGGGCCTCTCGGCGCGAGAGGACGCGCTAGCACTTGTGGCGATGGTGCTGAACATGGAGCGCGAGTGTCTGGAGACGATAGAGCACTAGGTAGCCGAAGCTGAGGGCAACCTTCATGATGAGGATGTCGCGAGGAAGGCTGCCAGGGAGGCAGAGCGCCTGCGGATGGATTACCGAGAGAAGCTAGGACTTCACGAGACTTGCTTCGCGGATAAGCGCAAGGAGCTCCAGAAGGAGATCACGGCTCTCAAGAGCAAACTGGTGGATGTCGAGCGCCGTCTGCAGGTGTCGGAGAAGGCTCGCGCCGTAGCCGAGCATCGTGAGCGGGCGTCGAGGGAGGCATGTGCCACGGCGGAGCGCCATGAGTGGGTGTCGGAGAAGGCTCGCGGCGCTGCCAGGGCGGAACTGTCCTGCTTCCACAAGCAGGTGGAAGACATTTCCACTATCGCGGCCCGGAACTCCGAGGAGGCCGCACGAGCTCGTGGAGTGCCGCACACCCGCTCGAAGATGTTCGAGGCCTTGCGGCACATGGCCGGCCGAGCCCTGTGTGAGCTCTTTCACTCGAGGATCGATGACCCTCTAGTTGATGATGACGCCAGATATCTCGGATTCTTCACCAGAGTGGTGGAGCGTCTTGAAGGAGGGGTCATGAAGGCTCCGCAGCTTGTTGAGGAACAGAGCCGCGACGTCCTCAGGCATGCGGTCTCCCGCATCTTTGGTCACTTGCTCCGTCTTGACCATCGTACGGACTTCGGGGCCTTGCTGGAGCCTGTGCCTGAGGCGGTCGCTGGCCCGTTGGAGGGATGGGTGAGTGATCACATGGACGTGTTGGTGACGGAGCTCATTCCAGCCATTGACGACGAGCCGGTGCTCGAGGGTGGTGACGCCGACGGTCCTGACGAAGATGTTGATGCTTAGTCCAGCTCCTGCTGTAGGTTTGTTTTTTGGTTGTGGCTCCAGAGCCGGGTAAGATAAATGTCACAAGACTTAAGCTTTTGATGATGTAAGAATGGGTTTAAGCACTCCCTTGTGACGTTTGTCCCTGAGGCTAAGACCTCAGGCCCTTGTTGTGTTTCCGAGATGGGCGTCCGCCGACACTGTCCGGGCGCATCTCGCGAGTACCTGCAGTTGGCGCAAGAGTGATTGGCGGTCCTGCCACGGACCAGACAGGACGTGCGCCCACGCCTCGGCCCCTGCTCGCGAGGAGTGATATGTAGTCCGGCTTAGCCGTGCAAGGCGAAAAATGGACTGGGCGAAGGAAAACTCAGCGAAAATCACAAAACACGGACGAAAAACTTTTCCCCCTTTATTTAGAAAAACGAGTCGCGCGGCTGCGAGATTGACTTGAAAAAGCAGATACAAAGGAGGCAAAGGAGAATGGCGAAAGGAGGGGCCGCGTCCGGCCCCTGAGCAAGTCTTCGGTCTTCTCCCCCGCCAGGAGCGTAGGGCTACCACCAGCAGGTGTGGGCATAGCCATTGGAGGGCCGTGTCGACGGCCAACGCGGAGCATGGTGCATCCACTAGGATGTGGGAGGGAGCCCCGAGGCCCTAGGGCAACGCTCCGGGGTCTCCGGTGCATGTACAGCCCCACTCATTATTACGTGAGAGTGTCAGGAGCGGAGATCTTCTGAC
>LR738713.1:239664335-239679565 GCA_902687465.1 Secale cereale | reverse complement strand
TGGGCGAAGGAAAACTCAGCGAAAATCACAAAACACGGACGAAAAACTTTTCCCCCTTTATTTAGAAAAACGAGTCGCGCGGCTGCGAGATTGACTTGAAAAAGCAGATACAAAGGAGGCAAAGGAGAATGGCGAAAGGAGGGGCCGCGTCCGGCCCCTGAGCAAGTCTTCGGTCTTCTCCCCCGCCAGGATCGTAGGGCTACCACCAGCAGGTGTGGGCATAGCCATTGGAGGGCCGTGTCGACGGCCAACGCGGAGCATGGTGCATCCACTAGGATGTGGGAGGGAGCCCCGAGGCCCTAGGGCAACGCTCCGGGGTCTCCGGTGCATGTACAGCCCCACTCATTATTACGTGAGAGTGTCAGGAGCGGAGATCTTCTGACCTGCCCGCCCCTTTGCTTTGAGGGCCCCGTCCTGCGCTAGTCCGCTCCCTCCATGAACTCACCAGAAGGCAGCATTCATGAGGTGGGACACTGGGCATGGTGGGGGGATGGGACCTTGGCTATAGGCCCCCCTGCCGAGCACTAGGTACACCGCTTACGCGATCTCCGAGCGCGCTTCACCCCTCGGGGCTAACGTCATCCAGAGACGCGGGATCTTGAGGTGCGAGGGTGACCTCGCCCCACCCATGCTCCTAATGACCCCTGAGCCCTCCTGATCAGGGTCGGGCCCAGAGGATACGGGATTACGTGAGCGGTGGGGAGGAGCAGCGGTCTTGGGCCCTCCTGGTGCGTGTAGGACGGGCTGCCGTACCGCCTCCAGACGCACCCTCCACAGCCCGGGGGATGGTGCGCCGGTAGGCACGGCGTCTTGAGCCTGAACGGAGGGAGAGAAGGCCCCTCCACACGCGCATCATAACAGCCGCCAGCGAGCCCCTAGTGAAATCAAGGGCGGGCTCATGCGCGACTGGTCACGCGTGAGGGGACGAGGGCCTGACCCGAGCCTTCCCTTCCTTTGTGTCTTGACGCGGTACCTGGGGTGTCTCCTTGGACTACCGAGGCCCGGGGCCAGAGATGCCATCAGCCCGAGGCCTACGGCCTGTGCCGCGAGTGCCGGCCCCTGCAGGCACCCACGACGTTTCATTCGTGCTCCATGGCCGTCGATGGTGACGGCGGAGAGTCGAGGGCCCAGAGCGGGAGGTCTGACCCCCGGCCTTCCGCCCCTGAGGCCCCTCATGTCGGTGCGTGGTCGCATCCAGCATCGGGCATAGTCCTGCGGTTGCTTCCTAACGGTTCCTTGGCAGGGGCGGTACCTGGGTACAAAGGGCTTCGAGGCAGAGGGGCGGTGTCATACGCAGGGTTCAGGAGGTCATACCCCATGTTGCCCTCGTAGGTCGCCGTAGGTCTTTACCACACGGGTGACCGGGCACGGCCGGCGCGACCCCCGGTTCCTAGCGTCGTTTTGTGGAAGGAGAATGGCTCGGCTCCGGTGCTAGCGGCATCGAGGAGCTCGGCCACCCTGAGGAGGAGCGCGTCGTGGCTGGTATCAAGTAACCGGCACCTTAGCAGCTCCTCGACACCAGCAGCACAGCCCTCATGTTTGCCATTTTGCGCCGGTCCCACGAACTTGCTGCCGCGTGCTCGGTGGCCCGCGTTGCTACGCTGCTTTGGCGTCGTGTGGGCGGTGGGTGCTGCCGGTCCCCAGGCAGCGGGTCGGTGGTGCTCATCATGTCGTCGGCCCCAATCAAGGTCAGGTGACGGCGAGTCCCATGGCCGAAGGGCGACGCTCGAGCGGTGTGAGCGCCGCGGGCTTCCGCCCGCGTCTGATGCGCTTCCGCCATCGAGGTCGCGATTTGTTGAGGCGGGGTGATGCGGGGTCAACGGACGAGAGCGGGACGAGGTCGTCGGAGAGGCAAGATTTCGACACGCCCCCTACCTGGTGCGCCAAATGTCAGATTACGGGCTCCGCAAACCCTAGAAGTTCGAACACAGGGGCGTGAACGAATATCTTGCCCACTCACGTCTACCTAGCATCTCGCCCTCATCCAGTGAAGAGATTCAAGCAAACAACAAGTAAAGCACACAAGAGTTTACCCAGGTTTGGGCCACCTTGCGGTGTAAAACCCTACTTCCTGTTTTTGTGGATTGGCCTCAGGAGGGCTTGAATATGGATGAATAGAGTGGTTCCTGAGCTCAGGAGGAGAGCTCAGGAGGCAAGGGTTCTTGGTCCTTTGTGCGAGGGCAGGGTTTCTGGATCTGATCCTCTCCCCTCCATAGTGGAGATCCGAGCTACTTATATAGGCGGCCAGGGTACTCTTCCCCCGAAATGTTTAGGCGGGAAGGGATCCCACAACGGCCATTTTGAGCGGGAACATAAGAATGTTCCTACCCTGACAAAAGCAGTGTTCGCCTGCAAAGGGATCCGGCAATGACGCGGTGGTGGGCTCGGGGGTGACATCCTCCCTGTCGTCCTTGCGGTCTTCGGTCTTGTTGCACCAATGGGGAAACCTTTGTCCTGCTCCTCGGAAACCTACGCCTGCACTGTCTCCCTTGCACCAAAATGGCAACTACACAGCTGGCACACGCTGGCGCGGTGCGTCACTGTTTGTGTCACCGCCTCCTCCTGAGGCAGGCTTGGCCTTGGATTCTCCGCCCCGCCGGAGCAACCTAATCGAGGCCGCTCTTGAGGAGGTCTTGACGTTGTTCGCGTCGTGAGGTCCAGCCCCCTTGCAATGGTCTTGAGCAGCTGGTCGATTAGCTAGGTCGTACCAGGCCGTGGCAGGAGCGCGCTGCCGCCCGCAGACAGGCAAGTATGGGTACCTTGGTTCCCAGGACGCCAACACTACTCTCTTCGGTGCACTAAGAAGTGTCCTCTGGGTGCTACTGGTTGGCCATCTCAACCGGATCCCACCCATAAATAGACTGCCGGTAAGGGTCGAGTGGTGCCTCCGGCTCAGGCTCTGAAGCTTGTGCCTGGCTATGGTACTTGTAGAAGGCATATGACGAAACGAGGTATATGCCTGAAAACAGATCAAACATAGATGGTGCAGTCAAGGTAATAATCTCACAATATTTTTCATCAAACCTCAATTTATAATTAAGCAACTTATCCTTGTCTTTAACAATAATATCATGTGCTATCGTACTCTTATAATCTAGATAAACAGGGGCAAGCAATTTTTCTTCCTTCTCATGATGCCTAATAGGTATTCTAAAATGTTCAACAAGGCGAGAAGCAAAGATGCCTCCAAAGATGGGACCTTTGTTGCGGTTTAGACTTAATCGTTTAGCAACGATGGCACCCAAGATAAAAGTTGTGTCTCGAAACAAAGCATGGCGCAAAACGACAATATCAGGGGCACTAAGATTCCCACTGTTCCCGCTACCAATTAAACATCTACTAGCAAATATAGCAATGTAGCGTAGAACAGGAAAATGTATACTAGTAATTCTTGCCCCTGAAACTTGCCTAGTTTCCCCTACAACTATCATTTCAATAAACCCTTCAACATCTTCATGACGTGGTTCTTCAAGACTACCAGCAAAGGGTATCTTGCGTACTTCACAAAATTCAAAGAATGACATCTCCTTAACCTCGTCATATAAAAGATACTCCACTGAAGGTGGTGATTTCTTAGCATGAAAATGGAAGTTTTGCATGAAAATATTAGTGAGTAAGAGATATTGTTCACGCTGGTCGTGGAAGAAGTCGGTGAGGCCTGCATTGTTCGCCAAATAATAAAAGTCTTCGTAAATCCCGGTGGCTTCCAAGAACTCATTACAAGGCCATTCACACGGCCGAACTTCCGCAGTGCGAGGAAGATTATATTTGGGCTTCTTATTTTCTTCCTTCTTCTTATCCTCTGAACTTTTACTAGAGGAGCCTCTCAACAATCTCTTTATCATTTTGCTCCTCTGAAAATTTCTGAATTTTTTAGTAACTCAAAATAAAAGTAAACCAAACTCAACAAGATTGATAGCAACAACTCCTACATGTGTCTAGAGACTATATCATGCATTAGAACTACTTGGGACCAAACAAATTTGACATGCAAGCTGAAGAACAAGGTCACAACAACAGCAAAATTTTGTAATAAATAAAGCACTAGAACAAAAACTAATTGGGCCAATGGAGGAGTCACATACGAAGGAACAATCTCCCCAAACATTTTTGTGAATGGAGCTTTGAGCAAGGAGATCGAAAATGGCAGCAAGATGAGCTAGAACTCGTGCTTGAGTTGGATAGTGATTTTTTTGGGAGGAAGAAGGAGTGTGTGGGTGCAGGAATTAGTGGAGGGGGGCCAAATTTATTGATTCGATACAAGGGGAGCCAAAGAATACTCTTAAGTATTAGCAGCTAAGTTGTCAATTCAACCACACCTGGAAACTTAGTATCTGTAGCAAGGTAATTTAGTAGCAAAGTAATATGGAAATCGTGGTAACATCAATAAAAGTAACGGTAGTGTTTTTTGTCGTTTTTTTAATAGTAGCAGCGGAAAAGTAAATAAGCAACAAGCAATATGTGAAAAGCTCATAGGCATTGGATTGGTGATGGAGAATTATGTCGAATGCGATTTCTCATGTAAAAGTTATAACCTAGGGTGACACAGAACTAGCTCCAGTTCATCAATGTAATGTAGGCATGTATTCCGAATATAGTCATACGTACTTATGGAAAAGACTTGCATGACATAGAGTACCGGACCAAAGCATTAACTCATAGTGAATACATGAACTCCTCAAACTACGGTCATCACCAGGAGTGGTCTCGATTGTTGTCACTTCGGGGTTGTCGGATCATAACACATAGTAGGTGACTATTGACTTGCAAGATAGGATCAAGAACACACATATATTCATGAAAAAATTATAGGTTCAGATCTGAAATCATGGCACTCGGGCCCTAGTGACAACCATTAAGCATAGCAAAGTCATAACAACATCAATGTTAGAACATAGTGGATACTAGGGATCAAACCCTAACAAAACTAACTCGATTACATGGTAAATCTCATCGAACCCATCACCGTCCAGCAAGCGTATGATGGGATTACTCACACATGGCGGTGAGCATCATGGAATTGGTGATGGCGACAATCTCCCCTCTCCGGAGCCCCGAACGGATTCCAGAACAGCCCTCCAGAGATAGATTAGGGCTTGTTGGCGGCTCTGTATCCTAAAATGCGATAATTCTTCCTCTCTGATTTTTTTCTCCCCGAAAGTGAATATATGGAGTCCAGGGGTACGTCGGTGGAGCAACAGGGGGCCCACGAGGCAGGGGGGCACGCCCACGGGGAGGGGGCGCGCCCCCCACCCTCGTGGACAGGGTGTGGGCCCCCTGGCTTGGATCTTTCCGTAGATAGTTTTTTATATTTTCCAAAATAATTATTCGTTAATTTTCAGGTCATTCGGAGAACTTTTATTTCTACACTAAAATAACACCATGGCAATTCTGCTGAAAACAGCGTCATTCCCAGTTAGTTCCATTCAAATCATGCAAGTTAGAGTCCTAAACAAGGGAAAAGGTGTTTGGAAAAGTAGATACATTGGAGACGTATCAACTGGGCGTACAGCCGGCTTCATGGCCGTGTTCTAGAAGGCGGTGCTGGAAGCGGGCCGACTCCTAGCTGCTAGCCCCTCTTCCCTCGGAGTCTGGACTCTCCGACCATGACCAAAGATAGAGCATGGCAACAGTGTCACCTGCTCCACCCGGGATTCGGGGGAGCGTGGCTATGGTGCGCCTCGACCAGGCCGACACCCATCGGGATGGCCTGGGACTGCAGCCATGCAAGGCATGATGCCGCCCTCGTCAGCAAGCTCATTGCGACAGTGAAAGGCAATCGGCCTGGCCCGTAGGTGGTGGGCCCTACTTGTCGGACGGATTCTTGGCAGCCGGCGGGGCCCACTAGAGGCGGGCCCCAGCAGCGGCGGAGAACACGGTGACCGAAGACACAAACACTCGGGTCCCACCACCTGGACATATTACAATTGTACCCCTGGGGATTGGCCTATAAAACCCCCCTAGGCTCACCCATGCAAAGGGGTCAGCATCCATTCCCAAACACCATAGCTAGGAGTAAGAGAGCTAGCCTTGCCCTTCTTCCTCCTCCAGCAACACAGCTCAAAGAGAAAGATTGTACACTTATGATCATAGTCACCATGTGGAGACCCCGCAGAGCAGGACTAGGGGTGTCATTGTGCTGTCGCATCGCTCGGTGAGGGAGCCGCCTGCCCCACGAGCTGGTCCCTTGATCTCTTCGGGAAGCTCAACTTCTGCGACGAGGCCTCCACCAACGAGTAACCCGGTGATGTGATCATCATTGGCAACATGTTCCCTCCTGTCGCCAGTGACATCCCTACTGACGTGCTCCACGCAGGTGTGTTCGTGGAGGCGATGGTCATTGGCGATAGCCAACCCGCCGACGGAGTCGCGGAGGACCTATTGCGAGTAGGAATGCGGGACGTGGCTACTCCCGTCGGCGCTGAACCGATCCTACGACGCTGGAGGCAATCCACATCAAGATCCTCGACAGCGCCACCAAGCTGGCGTCCATGAAGTGCCGCGCAAAAGCCAACCAGCGCAAGATCGACCGCATGACTGGTGGCAAGCTGGCTGCTGCTGAGCCCAGCCGGGCCGGTGCCATCCGGCAGCGCGGTGTAGCCATCGCCAGCATGCTGGGAGCCGGGCGCCCGATCTACGAGACCCCGACGCAAAACAAGCGCACTGCGCTGGCGGCGGCGGAAGACCTCCGAACACTAGAGGGCCATGAGCGGCGCGCTAAGATGCAGTGCCTCCAAGAGCTCCTCGATGCTGCGAACATGCAGCAAGACACAAGCAACCACATGCTAGCGGTCGGCATGCAGGCCGAGAGCCCGAAGTCCCACCGCGAGCAAGGTGCGACCTCCCCGTCCCCTAGTGGCAGTGTCCACATCTAGAACCTGGGGGCGGCTCCTGGTCGTAGCTGGCGCTCTCAGCACACGGGCATAGCTAGCCAGCAAATGTCTCCGAACCCGGACGACCGGCGCCAGCAGGATAAACGCTGGCCTCCCCGCAGGGTGAGGCCGGTTTCTCCCACGCCGGTTGATCATCCGACTCTGGGGGGACGACTAGGCCAGCGTGTCGGCGACTATGACGCTTGCCAACAGATCGAGCAATTGGCTCGGTCCCAAGCGATGGAAGAAGGGACGCAGTCGGCCCGGCCTGCTTCGGCCCCCGCATCTGCGACGAGCCCTTCCCCAAAGGGTTCTCACTGCCTAGCGACACTCCCAACGACAACGGCACTGTGAAGCCGGAGCACTAGCTCATCGATTTCTCCACGGCGGTTAGCATAGACAACGGCAACAAGCGCGTTGCCGTTAAGTATGTTCTGCTCATGTTGCAGGGCACATTGCTGACATGGCTGAACAACCTCAAGCCCATCAACTTCAACAGCTGGTTGGACTTCAATGAAGCTTTCATGCACAACTTCAACAACACTTACATCAGGCCTTGCCAGCTCTCCATATGTGTTCAGGGGCCGACCGAGTTCGCTCGCGACTACATGACACGCTGGGCCGAGCTGCACAACTCATGCAAGGTGGTGCACGAGTTGCAAGCCATCGAGTACTTCACCGACGGGTGCCGAGAAGGCACCCTGCTCAAGCACAAGCTCCTGTGTGACGAGCCGGCCACCCTGGACGAGCTCCTGGTGATAGCGGACAAGTACGCTACAGCCGACTCCTCCTTGAATTTGGAGATCCGGGTTGACCCGTCCGGAAAGATGGTCTCGTCGAATACCCCGGTACCGGCTGGTGACTCTAGTCGGCGTCAACAGCCCAACAACAACAACAAGCACAAGGCCCAGGAGCCGGCTTCCATCAGCTAGTAGATGGCAACCGTTGACGCCCAGGAGCCGGCTTCCAGCAGCCGGTGGGACAACCCAGTCTGAAGCGTCAGTAGCGCGGCAAGAATGCCTAGCAGCCGGCCCTCTCCTTCGACCTGGCCCTCGATGCTACGTGCAAGTTCCACAGTGGAACGAAGCTATTAACCATACAACTCGGCGGTGCAACTAGCTCGCCCTAATCACCAAGGGAGAGGCTCTGCTACCTCCTGCAGCTGGCCCGACTGGTCCGCCTCCTTGGTAGCTAGCCCGCCCTATCGGCATGCTCCACGATGAATTCCCCAACGCACACGCCACCTTTGTCGTATTCACGAGCGAAGCCAATGACAAGAGAAGCAAGCATCAGCAACACCGTGAGGTGAACACTGTTGTTCTCGAAGTGCCCCAATTCATGCACTGGTCCGAGAAGCCTATCACCTGGAGCCCAGAGGACGATCTGGCTTTGATGCCCATGCCGCGGGTGGCTATGCCATGGTACTAGACCTCACTTCCTCCACTGAGAGGCGGACTTGTCGCTTCTCCCGAGTTCTTATAGACGGCGGCAGCAACATCAATATCCTCTATCGCGACACCATGGAAATGCTGGGCATCAAAGAGAAGCAGCTCCTGCCTAGCCGAACTGTGTTCAATGGCATTTTCCCTAGGCTTCCCCACTCTCCACTCGGCAAGATCAAGATCAATGACCTATTTGGTGACAAGAACCACTTCCATTGTGAGCCCATGTGGTTCAAAGTGGCCGACTTGGACAGCCCCTACCACGCGCTCTTGGGCCGGCCAGCAATGGCCAAGTTCATGATGGTTCCGCATTACGAGTACCTAAAGACGAAGATTCCGGGTCCCAAGGGAATCATCACCATCGTCAATGACTACAAGAAGTCGTCCGAATGTGTGGCTGTCAACTCTCGGCTGGCCGAGTCCCTTGTCAATGGCCAAGAGAAGCGCCTCATCGATCGGGTGCTGGCCATGGCCAGCAAGTAGTCGGCCGTGCCGGCTAACCCCGAGGAGGTGGGCTGCGTGGCGTCCTTCAAGCCAACCGGGGAAACCAAGAAGATCGTCTTGGACCATACTCATCCAGAGTTGTTTGCTGTCATAGGTTCCAACCTTGAAAGCAAATAGGAAGGCGAGCTCATCGACTTCCTTCGTGAGAACCGGGATATCTTCGCATGGTCCCCAAAGGACATGCCGGGTGTTCCGAGGGAGTTCGCCGAGCACAAGCTGCATGTGCGGAGGGATGTTAAGCCAATCAAGTAATCCCTCTGCCGTTTATCAGAAGAGAAGAGAAGAATCACTAGTGAAGAGATCACCCGACTTCTGGCAGCTGGCTTCATCATCGAAGTGTTCTACCCGGACTGGCTTGCCAACCCAGTCCTCGTTTTGAAGAAAAACAACAAGTGGCGCACGTGTATAGACTACACCAGCCTGAACAAAGCCTGCCCCAAAGATCCATTTGCCTTGCCTCAGATAGATCAAGTGATAGACTCCATAGCCGGCTACGAGCTGGTGTGCTTCTTGGACGCCTATTCAGGCTACCAACAAATCAATATGAACGAGAAAGACCAGATGAAGACCACCTTCATCACGCCTTTTGGTGCATTCTGCTACCTCGTCATGATGTTCGACTTGCGGAATGCTGGTGCTACCTTTCAATGATGCATGCAAAATTGCCTCCTGCCACAACTCGGCTGAAATGCCCACGTCTATGTGGATGATATTGTGGTGAAGACTGCTACTTCTCGAGCTTGCGTTGTATTCCCTCAAAGAGGAAAGGGTGATGCAGCACAGTACCGTAAGTATTTCCCTCAGTTTTTGAGAACCAAGGTATCAATCCAGTAGGAGGCCATGCGCGAGTCCCTCGCACCTGCACAAACAAATAAGAACTTCGAAGCCAACGCGATAAGGGGATGTCAATCCCTTTATGGTCACTTACGAAAGTGAGATCTGATAGAAAGGACAGTTTGATATTTTTGGTATTTTTGGATATAAGAACAGAAAGTAAAAACAACAAAGTAAAGTAGATTGTAGATTAATATGTTGAGAATATACATGGGGGCCAAAGGTTTCACTAGTGGCTTCTCTCATGATAGCAGAATTCTACGGTGGGTGAACAAATTACTGTCGAGGAATTGATAGAAAAGAGAATAATTATGAGAATATCTAGGCATGATCATAATATATAGGCATCACGTCCAAGACAGGTAGACCGAGACGATTCTGCATCTACTACTATTACTCCACACATCGACCGCTACCCAGCATGCATCTAGAGTATTAAGTTCATAAGAACAGAGTAATGCTTTAAGCAAGATGACTTGATGTAGAGGGATAAACTCAAGTAATATGATATAAACCCCATATTTTTATCCTCGACGGCAACAATACAACACGTGCCTTGATGCCCCTACTGTCACTAGAAAAGAACACCGCAAGATTGAACCCAAAGCCAAGCACCTCTCCATAATTCGAAGAGACTTGCAAGGATATTATAATCATACATAAAAGAATTCAGAAAAGAACCAAATATTTCTCAAAGATAATCTTGATCAAAAACCCACAATTCATCGGATCTCGACAAAAACACCAGAGAAGATTACATCGAATAGATCTCCTCGAAGACCGAGGAGAACTTGGTATTGAGATCCAAAAAGAGAGAAGAAGCCATCTAGGTACTAACTATGGACCCGAAGGTCTGTGGTAAACTACTCACAACTCATGGTGAGGCGATGGTGTTGATGTAGATGCACTCCATGGAAGATCCCCCCTCCGGCGGAGCTCCAGAATAGGCCCCAAGATGGGATCTCATGGGAAAAGAAGGTTGCGGCAGTGGAATTAGGGTTTTCTCTGTTGCTTTGATGTTTTCAGAGTACATGGGTATATATAGGAGGAAGGAGTACGTCGGTGAAGCAACATGGGGCCCACGTGGGTGGGGGCGTGCCCTGGACCCTCTTGGGCACCACGTGTCTCCTCTGCCTTGGTGCTCAAGTCTCTCGTGAAGATATAGTTCGAAAAATAACTCTCCCGAAGGTTTCATTCTGTTTGGACTCCGTTTGATATTCCTTTTGTGCGAAACCCTGAAATAGGTAAAAAAACAACAATCTGGACTGGGCCTTTGGGTTAATAGGTTAGTCCCAAAAATAATATAAAAGTGTATAATAAATCACATTAAAACTCCAAAACATCATATATAATAGCATGGAACAATCAAAAAATTAAAGATACATTGGAGACGTATCGAAGACAGAGAAGTGTGGCACCCTTTTGGAGGACCTCAAGGAGACCTTCATGAACTTGCGTCGCTTCCCAATCAAGCTCAACCCGGATAAGTGTGTCATTGGAGTACTAGCCGGCCAGCTCCTTGGCTTCCTTGTTTCTGAGCGTGGGGTCGAATGCAACCCCGTGAAGATCAACGCATCTCTCAGCCGGTTCATGAGCAGGCTGGGAGAGAAGGCCCTCCCACTGTACCAGCTAATTAAGAAGACCAAGGGCTTCGAGTGGTCTGACCAGGCGGATGAGGCATTCCTCCAGCTCAAGAGGATGTTGTCCATGCCACCTGTTCTGGCTACAACGACTGCTAAAGAGCCCATGCTCCTCTACATCGCCTCTACCAACCGGGTCGTCAGCACAGTCATAGTTGTCGAGCGCCCAGAAGCCGGCAAGGCCCAGCCGACCCAGAGGCCGGTCTATTACTTGAGCGAGGTGATATCCGACTCCAAGCAGAACTACCCCCACTACCAGAAGATGTGCTATGGCATGTACTTTGCCGCCAAGAAGCTAAAGCAGTACTTCCTAGAGCATGCAATCACAGTCGTCTCCACCGCTCCCCTTGCCGAGATCATGGGCAACCGAGATGCCTCGGTCCGGGTGGCCAAGTGGGCCATTGAGTTGGCTCCCTACACCACCCTCTACCAGCCCCACACCACCATCAAATCCCAAGCACTGGCTAAATTTCTAGTCGACTGGGATGAGACCCAGTACCTGCCGCCAGCGCCGGATTCCACGCATTGGCTCCAAGATGTGCTCCGGCTTGGGAGCCGACATCGTCCTCACCTCTCCCAAAAGCGACAAGCTGAAGTACACCTTGTAGATCCACTTTCCCGCCTTCAACAACGTGGCGGAGTACGAGGCACTCATCCACAGGCTTCGACTGGCCAAGGAGATCGACATCCGCCGCGTCCTGTGCTACGGCGACTCAGGCTGGTGGTCCAACAATCTTCTGGTGACTGGGACGCCAAGGATGCTAACATGGCCAGCTACCATTCCCTTGTCCAACCGATCAGCGGTTACTTTAATGGGTTCGACTTCCTTCATGTGCCATGGGCCGACTACAAAGCAGCTGCTGCCTTGGCCCGGATCGGCTCTACCCTACAAGCAATTCCAGTCGGCATCTCCCTTGAGTGCCCGCGCAAGCCGTCTATCCAACCCTCACCGGAATCAAAGTCCATCTTCATGCCGACTGCCCCTGGAGCAGCCGGATCTGGCTCGAGGACACCAGCAGTCGCCCCGGGGCCTTTTGCAGGCGGCCAGCAGGCCGCAATGCCAAAACCCGGTCCAGGAGCTCCAGAACCCGGCCTAGGGACACCTATAGCCGGCCCGAGGACTTCTTCATCGTAACAAGTGGTGGCCGACTCCAGCCCGTCGCCTCCTAGCTCGTCCACTCTAACGCCGGGTGCTGTCATGACGGTAGTAACAGGCTCCATATTGGGCACAACCCATCCTCGACTTTCTGGTGAGCCGGGTGCTCCCATTCGACAAGGATGTCGGGACCCCGATCCTAAGTCACACAGGTCTAGCCTGTAACACATCATATCACTTTGCGGCCTCACGCACGGTATCCCCACGGGTGCCACCTTACCTGGCCCAGGACCGTTTGCAAATTTTGGCACACGTATATGATAGTGTCGCTAGCATCCATATGACAGAGAACCGGGCCGACATGACTAGTTATAAACCAAAAGTGGCGCTAAATTACAGAGACAGGCATACATGACCCATCAACGAACGTGCCGGTCATCAACGTATGAACCCAAGTCGTAGCAAGCTACAAGGACTTAAAGGAACAATGCGTGGCATTTCCCCTAAGGTACAGACACAGGAACGAAGAAGGACACATGCCGGCCAACCTAAGTGTTCCGGAGCAGTAGCAAGCTACCAAGGCTCAGTGGAAGCACTAGGAGACATTTCCCTATAAGATAGGCTACCAAGGGTAAACAACTAGGTGTCGGATCCCACACATAGCAATACACATTACACGTATGCATAACATGCAAGTATGTGTTGTACAACATGGCATCACAACATAACTCAACAACTCATATAGATAAGGCCCAGAAGAGCCATCATAGCATTTATTACAAACAGGGGTCACATGACCCAACATACAGAGCATACAGGGAACGGAAGCATAACATGTTTGAGTAAAGACAACTACAAATGAAAAAGGCTGAGAAGCCTGACTATCTACAAGACCCTCCCAAGGGTACAAGATCGTAGCTGAGGTAACAAGCTAAACGTCGAAGTCTACGCGGAACCACTAGCGAGACTGAAGTCTCTCTGCAAAACATAAATTAAGAAAACGTGAGTACAAATGTACTGAGCAAGACTTACATCAGAACTAGCTACATATGCAACAGTATCAACAAAGGGGGTGGTGGATTTTGACTGTAGCAAGCCAGCTTTGACTCGGTGGCTATCCTAAACTACGACTGCAAGTAACTCTTTTGAGGTGGCGCACACGAGTCCACATATTCACCACTCAATACACCACTATGGATCCATTCCCGTCTACCTACGAGAAGGCCATCCATAGGACTCACACTTGTCTTGAGCATTTTAGAGTATCCACTTTCACTTGTCTATGTACCAAGTAAGCATCCAAGAAGTCCATATCCGCGGACCCGGCTATTCGAATAGATCATGTTAACCATGCAGGGGTGTACTTCTTCACACATGCTCTCACCACTTACCGCCATGTACACGTCGTGTATCTCGGCAACCTTCAAGCGGAAGCCTGGCGTGGGTGTCGGCCACGACCTGACTAACCACACAAGACTCTAGTCCAGGTTTATCGCCTATTCGGGTTCCATCCGTAAGGAGATCCGGCCGGGGTGACGCTCACGGCCCCAAATGATGTGTGCAGGGTTCCCAAGCCCACCAACCGGGTGCCACTTGATACACCGAGCCACTGCACCTAGTCTGTCCCAAGCCCACCTGTACCGGGTGCCACTTGGTAGACTACTAGCACTACCTACAATCACCAGAAACTAGTTGCAACTCCTGGACATTGATCTAGTTGATTAATAAGTCGAGAGGGGTCGAGTTACCGGAACCCAATGTGTGGTAGTAGCTAGTAATAGGACAGCTTACACAGAACTCAGTTCTTAAGGACGGTCCTAGTGAGACAACCCACCGTGTACTGCTACATGGCCTCTCACCGCTACCTTTACCAAAATGTGTTCACACACTTAGCTCTCAACAGTAGGACATGTTCACCACATTCCAATTCATCCCCGATGAACCAGACCAGACACAACTCTAAGCACTAGCAGGCATAACCTGAAAGCATGAATGAGTAGGCACAACATGGCTCAAACAACTCCTACTCATGCTAGTGGGTTTCAACTATTTACTGTGGCAATGACAGGTCATGCAGAGGAAAGGGGTTCAACTACCGCAGCAGGTAACAGTTCAAACGTTGTTGTCCTAATGCAGTAAAAGAGAGCAGGAGCGAGAGAGTGGGATTGTATCGGAATGCACAATGGGGTTTTTGCTTGCCTGACACTTCTGAAGATAGTGAAGTTCTTCGTCTATGTCATCGATCTCATATCGTCTGAACAACGTCTCCTGAGAGGGGGCAAACACCGGCAACAGAGAAGGAACACAATCAATGCAATGCAACAATATGATGCATGATCATGACATGGCAATATGATGTATATTGAGCTAATGCAACTAGCAACACAATTAAATGAAGTTGGTTCGAACCCAAGGTTCAAATTCAAACTCCTCATGTGGTTATTTAAATGCCATTCATTTGATTTGTCCTAAACAGTAGACAAAAGTTGTTCTGACATGCATGATAACACCATAAACAGATTCTTCATATTTTTCTGATCATTTTTCATATATAAATTATTTTCATCTGAGCTACGGTTGATTTTATAAGAATTTTAGAAGTTTTAGCTATTTTATGAAATAAATAAATCATTTCTGATTTATTTAAAATACCAGAAAATATTTACTGCATCAGCATGACCTCATGCTGACGTCAGCAGGGTCAAAGGGCTGACCGGGTCAAACCTGACCAGTGGGGTCCACTGGTCAGTCCCACAATGCTGTCTGGGTCACCGACAGGTGGGGTCACGTCAACAGCACGTCAGTAGAGTCAATGCTGACGGGTGGGTCCCACTGTTTATGA
>LR738713.1:239614900-239664325 GCA_902687465.1 Secale cereale | reverse complement strand
TGATTTGTCCTAAACAGTAGACAAAAGTTGTTCTGACATGCATGATAACACCATAAACAGATTCTTCATATTTTTCTGATCATTTTTCATATATAAATTATTTTCATCTGAGCTACGGTTGATTTTATAAGAATTTTAGAAGTTTTAGCTATTTTATGAAATAAATAAATCATTTCTGATTTATTTAAAATCCCAGAAAATATTTACTGCATCAGCATGACCTCATGCTGACGTCAGCAGGGTCAAAGGGCTGACCGGGTCAAACCTGACCAGTGGGGTCCACTGGTCAGTCCCACAATGCTGTCTGGGTCACCGACAGGTGGGGTCACGTCAACAGCACGTCAGTAGAGTCAATGCTGACGGGTGGGTCCCACTGTTTATGAATTAATCTAAACAGAAAATAATAGTAACCTAAACAGGTACAGGGGCCCACATGGCAGTGTCTCTAGGGGGTTAGTTAGGGCGTCATTAGTGGCTAATGACTTGCCAAATCAGCACTTCCGGCGATTAGTCGCCGGCGACCTCATTCTGCAGCGGTGTCTCGCTGGAGAGGCTCGGGTTTCGTCCCATGGCGACCAAATCGAAGGCCGAGGCCATCTACGGAATGAGGAGACTCGTCCGCGTCGAATGGTGCAAGCGGGAGGAGCTGGGGTGGAGCGGGCTCGCCGGAGTTGAGCTCGTGGCGGCGGCCGGCGTTCGGACGTTGATGGAAACAAGGCCACCGTGCACTAGGGGAGGAGCTGGTGGGTGCCGCGTGCTCCTGGGAGTTCAGCCAACACGGTGACGTGCCCAGCTGCGAGCTGGGGTGGCCCTAGCCGCGGCGGTGAAGAACCACAGCGGCGGTGAGCTCTCGGGTCCGATGGTTGGTGTGGCTACAGCATGCAAACGAGGAAGAGAGGAGAGGGGAAACGATGAGATGCTCACAGCGAAGTTGAGGCGGAGCTCGGCAAGCTCAGGGAGGCATCAGGGACGGCGTATGGTCGCCGGCGATCTTGGTGGCCAGAGGAGGAAGAAGAGGTCAGGGACGACGCTGCAGGGCTCCCGCGGTCGCATGGGTCCACGGAGGGGATGAGGGAGGCACGGCGGAGCTCGGGGCGCGTCGGAGAGGCGAGGGAGTGGCGGTGGACGCAGCTACGGCGGCGGCGTGCTCACGGGCGTGTCGGCCAGCGTTCGGGAGAGACGAGGGAGGGAGGAAGGGGGCGAGTGAGAGGTCAGCTCGATCCAGACAGCAGTGGGGTTGTCATCCGTGGCGTCGACGTGGCGCGCAGCAAGCAGGAGGTGGAGGCTATCGCGCCTGCCGTCGCCACGCACCTGCCTGTCCTCCTGGCATGAGGTTGAAGACGCCCTTGCCCCTGGTGGGCTGGGCCGTCTAGCTGGGCCAGTGGCTGTGGCACGTAAGAGGTCTAGGTAGTTTCCTATCTCTCTCCGTTTTCTATTTTAATTTTTGTTTTCTATTTTCTGTAATTATTTTGGCTTTAATAAAAATGCCAGAGCATTTTCAAAAATCATGAGACTGATTGTGGCCACTGTTTGGATTATTTCCAACAGCCAACATTTCAGTTCATGAATATTTGGACATTTAAAATAATATATAAAATTTAAATGCCCAAATGCAAATATGGTATGATTTAAATCAGTGCCCAAAATATTCCACAAAAATGTTCACTATTTTTGGTTTGGTCTCAAAGCCTTGGCAAAATTATCAAACATTGATGAAGGCATTTTGGTCATTGGAAAAGATTTTAGGTTAAACCTAATTGCTTTGATTTGGTGCTAGGGTTTAATCATCCCCATTTCTGGTTTCTGAGAAATTTGAACATGATGCAACAGGCAAGTGCTATCCTAGGCAAAGTAAAGCTAGGGATGTGACATCTCACCCCTACTAAACAAGAATCTCGTCCCGAGATTCAGGACGTGAGATAAGAAATCAGAGGGGACACTAACTAACACAATCTTCATGATCCAAATGTCCTCCATATAAGTGTTGATTGCTTGCCTCATGTAGATCTTGACATCCTTGCTTTCGAGGTCTTGGTCCAACATGGTGACGACAAAAGAAACTCTACGAAATCAATCCTCTGAAGATCGAGCAACTTAAGATCAACTCATGGAGTGAGACGTTGAAACATCTCTTGAGTCGAGATACAAAACACACATCCAGAGGGATGGAGTGAAACAAATGATAAAGGTTCACTTGGTAGGTAATAATTCCACACCTAAGAAGATGGTGATCGATTGTCAACATAGCGAGGAGTTGACTTGCCATGATTCTATAACGGGGCACCTTAGAAGAGGTGTCTTGTAGAACTATCCCTTAAGTGGCAAAAAGAATTACTTTTGACACATAGATCATTGAAATTCTCTACACCAGCCTAAGGTATTCACAAACAATCGTTTGACGGAGTCCGAAAGAATGACATTCTCGGGCCAGAATGGATTATGTGGACTACCTTGTTGAAGACAACACAAGGGATGATTTTGGTTATCATCGAAAATGGATGGGACCCATGGCAAGTCCACTACTGAAGATAATCCTGAACAGCAGTGGCTGAGAATGTAACCCATGGAAAATTTGCACATTGGCGGTGCAATCTGGGAACAAAAAGCAAATGCTGGGAATGATTCTGGTAACTAGGAAGAAACCCAACAGTAGAGAGTGAATCTACTCTTGGAGAGGTTATAGCATAACCAAGAACACTGGGAGCAATCCTGGTTAGTGCCAGAGATAACACCTAGTGCTTCTGCGTGCTCTCAAGAACTTGAGCATTCCCATATTCATCAAGGTTTTACCAATATCCGTGTCAAGGATCCTGGCAACACCACATACTACCATGTTGTATAATGATGGGCGATAAAGATGCAAAGGAAGATAACACTTTCTCAGATTTCACCTGGGCGGAGTGAAGGGGCAAAATCTGGATGATCGACCGAGAAACATTTAGCACTCCGCTTCTAATGTTCTCCTTGATGTGCTAGCACAACCCATTTATTTAAAATGGTTTGGTACCTAGAACGTCAAGTAAAAGGTCGGACTTCAGGAGCACAAAAATCCAGACGGAACAACTAGGAAGTAAATCCTACGAAATCCTTATGGGGAGGTGGCCAACTTCTTCAATCAAGATACTACAACAATAGGTCTTCCGGCTGGTGTGTTGGCCACAACATCCACTTACCGGGTTACAGAGAGACCACTATTATAGTTCTTGGGAAACATTCAACCATGATATCTGCCTGAGATTCAGATCTGGTTGGTGTCAGGATATTCCAGACTCATCAAGTCTAGGAAGAAAATGAAAGTTTGCAACACAATCGACGAGATGACGTTGCGAAATTCCCGGGGAGTGAACTACGATAGCAAGCTCCAAAACATGAGCTAGTTCTGCTACGTACCTGTGAACACGTTGTCCAAGACAAGCATGACCACATGGTAGTCTTACAACGAAGCACTACCGAGTTCTGATTGGGTACCATCATCACGGATAATGAAGTCCTTACATAGGTCATATGATTAGCTCTTATGAAGGAACTTCTTCTCCTTGAACAAATCAATCAATGGCTTGGTGTGCTAGGGACACATATAGAATGGAGGCGGCCAACCTATCCAACCATAGAGTACTTCGCACATGCATAACTGACTTGGGATGATACCAGAGAGAACAAAAACAATCTTTCTCGAACTCACAGCGGCAACTTGCACCAAATGCACATGAATTTGAGGAAGTCACTTCTTCCTTCCGAACATATGCTTCACGAACGGAACATGGAGGCATTGCTTACATAGTTTCCAACACTAGCTTAATGTTCATCACAAATCATGGAGAAGAATAACATGTTGTCGATGGGCTCAACAATAATTCATCCAGGTTTCCATATAGATGGAATTCCATGACAATGTGAACAAAGTGATAGCATTGGTCAGACCAAATTATGTAACGGTGTATGCTCGAGGGGTCAACCACGAGTAAGACAACATTACGAATATCATTGGTTCTGATTTGACTTGACAATAGCCCATACTCAAATCAAAGTCTGGACAAGACAATAGATCCACAAATGATCACGGAGATCACTTGAAGAAAAATATCATCTATCTTCAATACACACACAAGATATCCCTTTGGAGTGAGCTATGTGGATTAAGCTTTTATCTTCCAACTCTCCAAGTTGTTGTTTATCTTAACCAACTTTCTCAGGGTATCTGACACAGATTCTTGGAGAAAGGATGGTTTACAAGAATACCAACTTAATCACGAGCTCAACATAGCGGTCAGGTGACAACCTGGTGATACTTCCGAAAAGATATTCGGAAAATCATGAACCACCAATATGTTACTAAGCTCGCAAAAAATCTTGCTTTTCAGGGCAAGATGATATGATCACAAGAGTTAGGTATTTATGCAATCCTAACTCATTGATCAAAGAGTGCACCAGATAAATGGACTAGGTAGCACGATCAATCTTAGAATGGTGACTCAGTAACCAACACGCTAAGAATGAAATTGTTGTCCTTTAACTACCAAGCAACGAGGTTGCTAGGGGTATTGATTTCACACATCATGATTCACTTGTCGGTGTTCCAGGTACAATAACACGGGGACCGAGAAATGAATAATGAGGGCGAGAAGTATCACTGTATCAAGAGTTCATAGGATGATGTGCAACCCATGGAATTGTTGACATCAAGATGGCAATACTCCAAGGTAGAACAGAATACAAGTTGGCATGTCATTTTGATCTGCGGAGTACAACTGCTTTGACCCAATCCTAGATATGGATAAGGTACTGGAGTTTATTTCTCCTAGTCATTCCAGAATAGAATGGCTTGACGGACCACAAGAGTAAAAGGCATCGATGAACATGAATGCACAACTACTCCTGACTATCAACTGATAGACGTGATCATAATACGACTAAAAAGGGACAACTCGAGGGAACATATAACTTTCCGAGTTGTGGATGCATAGGTTGGTATGTTGTGAAAAGCTCAACATATTTACTCTGGATAACCCATGCAGAAAGTAGAATTGGCAGAGTCATAATGTGGAATGGAGAAATCATCAAGAGCACTCTGGTTGTTATCTTTTAGTTCAAAAGAACTTCTGCCATAACGGTTCATGGTATTGGAAGAACGATTCACCATGGAACTCGAAGACTATCACAAGGTTACTAATATCCTAAAGGAACAAGCAAATACTATCAACATGAGGTAAGTAGAGTGAAACTTGGATTCAAAACCCAGGAATAGAATGCCTACTAACTAAATGGCATCTCAGGATGCTTTTGAGAATGATGGCCAGAATCATCACACTAGAATATAGAGTATTGTTAGATTACTTGGTGATTCTCTGAGATACCTAGGGTCATAATAATAACTCCAACATATTTATCGAGGTAACATAGTACCTCAACACACTGGTTAGTGTGGTTAATCTGGCCCAAAGGAGCATCGGGAACAGGAAGAAGGGATTTGCAAATGCATAAGACTATTTAGAAACCTGGGATGACTCGGACAACATAACGGCTGTAAATGCTCGAAAATACTATTAAGATTCAAGGAAAAAGGTACAATAACCACATAGCATCATAATGTCAAGGTTCTAAGACCAACAGTTTAACAAACAGAAGTAGTAGAAACTGAACTGAGGGTTGAATCCACAATTAACGTGATCCTGATAATTAGAATGAGAATCCTAGTTTCTTAACCCCCGTAGAAAAAAGAAGGTGACTCAGATCAGAAGGTCATAGGGTAAAGGAGTAAAAAGAGCCTTACATTCCCTTCCACAATCAATTCCCTTATTATAACTAAAGAATTTCTAGACACGACTTCGACCAGTTTGGCTTACTAATCCTACACGTAGTCAAGCTCTGATACCAAAGCTGTCGGGACCCCGATCCTAAGTCACACAGGTCTAGCCTGTAACACATCATATCACTTTGCGGCCTCACGCGCGGTATCACCACGGGTGCCACCTTACCTGGCCCGGGACCGTTTGCGCATTTTGGCACACGAATATGATAGTGTCACTAGCATCCATATGACAGAGAACCCGGGCCGACATGACTAGTTATAAACCAAAAGTGGCGCTAAATTACAGAGACAGGCATACATGACCCAGCAACGAACGTGTCGGTCATCAACGTATGAGTAGCAAGCTACAAGGACTTAAAGGAACAACGCGTGACATTTCCCCTAAGGTACAGACACAGGAACAAAGAAGGACACATGCCGGCCAACCTAAGTGTTCCGGAGCAATAGCAAGCTACCAAGGCTCAGTGGAAGCACTAGGAGACAATTCCCTATAAGATAGGCTACCAAGGGTAAACAACTAGGTGTCGGATCCCATACATAGCAATACACATTACACGTACGCATAACATGCAAGTATATGTTGTACAACATGGCATCACAACATAACTCAACAACTCATATAGATAAGGCCCAGAAGAGCCATCATAGCATTTATTACAAACAGGGGTCACATGACCCAACATACAGAGCATACAAGCAACGGAAGCATAACATGTTTGAGTACAGACAACTACAAATGAAAAAGGCTGAGAAGCCTGACTATCTACAAGACCCTCCCAAGGGTACAAGATCGTAGCTGAGGTAACAAGCTAAACGTTGAAGTCCACGCGGAACCACTAGTGAGACTGAAGTCTCTCTGCAAAACATAAATTAAGAAAACGTGAGTACAAAGATACTCAGCAAGACTTATATCAGAACTATCTACATATGCAACAGTATCAACAAAGGGGGTGGTGGATTTTGACTGCAGCAAGCCAGCTTTGACTCGGTGGCTATCCTAAACTACGACTGCAAGTAACTCTTTTGAGGTGGCGCACACGAGTCCACATATTCACCACTCAATACACCACTATGGATCCATTCCCGTCTACCTATGAGAAGGCCATCCATAGGACTCACACTTGTCTTGAGCATTTTAGAGTATCCACTTTCACTTGTCTATGTACCAAGTAAGCATCCAAGAAGTCCATATCCGCGGACCCGGCTATTAGAATAGATAATGTTAACCCTGCAGGGGTGTACTTCTTCACACACGCTCTCACCACTTACCGCCATGTACATGTCGTGTATCTCGGCAACCTTCAAGCGGAAGCCTGGCATGGGTGTCGGCCACGACCTGACTAACCACACAAGACTCTAGTCCAGGTTTATCGCCTCTTCGGGTTCCATCCGTAAGGAGATCCGGCCGGGGTGTCGCTCACGGCCCCAAATGATGTGTGCAAGGTTCCCAAGCCCACCAACCGGGTGCCACATGGTACACCGGGCCACTGCACCTAGTCTGTCCCAAGCCCACCTGTACCGGGTGCCACTTGGTAGACTACTAGCACTACCTACAAACACCAGAAACTAGTTGCAACTCCTGGACAAAGATCTAGTTGATTAATAAGTCGAGAGGGGTCGAGTTACCGGAACCCAATGTGTGGTAGTAGCTAGTCACTGGACAACTTACACAGAACTCAGTTCTTAAGGACGGTTCCAGTGAGACAACCCACCATGTACTCCTTCATGGCCTCTCACCGCTACCTTTACCAAAACATGTTCACACACTTAGCTCTCAATAGTAGGACATGTTCACCACATTCCAATTCATCCCCGATGAACCAGACCTGACACAACTCTAAGCACTAGCAGGCATAACCAGAAAGCATGAATGAGTAGGCACAACATGGCTCAAACAACTCCTACTCATGCTAGTGGGTTTCAATTATTTACTGTGGCAATGACAGGTCATGCAGAGGAAAGGGGTTCAACTACCGCAGCAGGTAACAGTTGAAACATTGTTGTCCTAATGCAGTAAAAGAGAGCAGGAGCGAGAGAGTGGGATTGTATCAGAACGCTCAATGGGGGTTTTGCTTGCCTGACACTTCTGAAGATAGTGAAGTTCTTCGTCTATGTCATCGATCTCATATCGTCGAAACAACATCTACTGAGAGGGGGCAAACACCGGCAACAGAGAAGGAACACAATCAATGCAATGCAACAATATGATGCATGATCATGACATGGCAATATGATGTTTATTGAGCTAATGCAACTAGCAACACAGTTAAATGAAGTTGGTTTGAACCCAAGGTTCAAATTCAAACTCCACATGTGGTTATTTAATTGCCATTCATTTGATTTGTCCTAAACAGTAGACAAAAGTTGTTCTGACATGCATGATAATGCCATAAACAGATTCTTCATATTTTTCTGATCATTTTTCATATATAAATTATTTTCATCTGAGCTACGGTTGATTTTATAAGAATTTTAGAAGTTTTAGCTATTTTCTGAAATAAATAAATCATTTCTGATTTATTTAAAATACCAGAAAACATTTACTACGTCAGCATGACCTCATGCTGACGTCAGCAGGGTCAAAGGGCTACCCCGGGTCAAACCTGACAAGTGGGGTCAACTGGTCAGTCACACATTGCTGTCTGGGTCACCGACAGGTGGGGTCAGGTCAACAGCACGTCAGCAGAGTCAATGCTGACGGGTGGGTCCCACTTTTTATGAATTAATCTAAACAGAAAATAAGACTAACCTAAACAGGTACAGGGGCCCACATGGCAGTGGCTCTAGGGGGTTAGTTAGGGCGTCATTAGTGGCTAATGACTTGCCAAGTCAGCACTGCCGGCGATTAGTCGCCGGCGACCTCATTCCGCGGCGGTGTCTCGCCGGAGAGGCTCGGGTTTTGTCCCATGGCGACCAACTCGAAGGCCGAGGCCATCTACGGAACGAGGAGACTCGTCCGCTTCGAATGGTGCAAGCGGGAGGAGCTGGGTGGAGCGGGCTCGCCGGAGTTGAGCTCGTGGCGGCGGCCGGCGTTCGGACGTTGATGGAAACAAGGCCACGGTGCACTAGGGGAGGAGCTGGTGGGTCCTGCGTGCTCCTGGTAGTTTAGCCAACACAGTGACACGCTCAGCTGCGAGCTGGGGTGGCCCTGGCCGCGGCGATGAAAAACCACGGCGGCGGTGAGCTCTCGGGTCCGATGGTTGGTGTGGCTACAACATGCAAACGAGGAAGAGAGGAGAGGGGAAATGACGAGATGCTCACAGCGAAGTTGAGCCGGAGCTCAGAAAGCTGAGGGAGGCATCAGGGACGGCGTATGGTCGCCGACGATCTCGGCAGGCGGAGGAGGAAGAAGAGGTCGGGGACGATGCTGCAGGGCTCCCGCGGTCGCATGGGTCGACGGAGGGGGTGAGGGAGGCAAGGCGGAGCTCGGGGCGCATCTGAGAGGCGAGGGAGTGGTGGTGGAGGCAGCTACGGCGGCGGCGTGCTCACGGGCGCGTCGGCCAGCATTCGGGAGAGACGAGATAGGGAGGAAGGGGGCGAGTGAGAGGTCAGCTCGATCGGGACGCCAGTGGGGTGGTCATCCGTGGCGTCGACGTGGCTCGCGACAAACAGGAGGTGGAGGCTGGCGCGCGTGCCGTCGCCACGCACTTGCCTGTCCTCCTGGCAGGAGGTTGAAGACGCCATTGCCCCTGGTGGGCTGGGCCGTCTAGCTGGGCCGGTGGCTGTGGCAGGTAAGCGGTCCAGGTAGTTTCCTATCTCTCTCAGTTTTCTATTTTAATTTATGTTTTCTATTTTCTGTAGGCTTTAATAAAAATGCAAGAGCATTTTCAAAAATCATGAGACTGATTGTGGCCACTGTTTGGATTATTTCCAACAGCCAACATTTCTGTTCATGAATATTTGGACATTTAAAATAATATATAAAATTTAAATGCCCAAATGCAAATATGGTATGATTTAAATCAGTGCCCAAAATATTCCCCAAAAATGTTTACTATTTTTCGCTTGGTCTCAAAGCCTTGCCAAAATTATCAAACATTGATAAAGGCATTTTGGTCATTGGAAAAGATTTTAGGTTAAACCTAATTGCTTTGATTTGGTGCTAGGGTTTAATCATCCCCATTTCAGGTTTCTGTGAAATTTGAACATGATGCAACAGGCAAGTGCTATCCTAGGCAAGGTAAAGCTAGGGATGTGACAAAGGACCTGGCCTGGCAAGTGCAGCGCCGGGCGTCTGCCTACACCATCATCAACAGAGAGCTCAACAAGGTTTGTCGACTGGTGTTCCAGCGCTGTGTCGAGCCGGAGAAGGGCATGGCTATACTGAAGGACATCCACTAAGGAGAATGGGGCCACCATGCCGCTTCCAGAGCCCTCGTCGCCAAGGCTTTTCACCACGGTTTCTTCTAACCGACTGCCTTAATAGACGCCAAGGACCTGGTTGACAAGTTCAATGGGCGCTAGCGTTTCAGCTCCAAGCCGCACTAGCCGGCCTCCACCCTCAAGACCATTCCCCTTGCCTAGTCGTTTGCCGTATGGGGATTGGACATGTTAGGCCCATTAAGGATAGCATGCGGTGGCATGACCCATTTGCTGGTGGTCGTGGTGAAGTTTACCAACTGGAGACCGATCAATAAGCTGGACGGCCCAACAGCCGTCATATTCATCACAGATATCACCATTTGATACGGCATCCCGCACAGCATCATCACCGACAACGGCATGAATTTTTCCAAAGGCACCTTGGCCCATTTTTGCGTGGCACGAGGCATCCGACTGGAACGCCCGTTGGTTTCCCACCCGCAGTCAAAAGGCCAGGTAGAGCGGGCAAACGGCGTCATCTTGTCTGGCATGAAGCCATGGCTGGTCAAGCCGCTAGAGCGCTCGGTCGGCTGTTGGATCGAGGAGTTGTCACTCTTCATTTGGAGTCTCCGGACTATGCTGAATCGCTCAACCAGCTTTACTCCCTTTTTTGTCTTGTACCGGGCCGAGGCTATCATCCCAACGAACATCGAGTTCGACTCGCCTCGTGTCACCCTATACACAGAGGCGGGAGCAAAGGAGGCAGGAGAAGATGGTGTCGACTAGCTCGAAGAGACCCGGCTGTTGGCACTCAGCCTGTCCGCCATCTACCAGTAGAAGTTGCGCCTCTACCACATCAAGAAGGTCAAGCCGGTTATTTTCCATGAGGGTAATCTAGTGCTCCAACTGATCCAGTGAACAGTCGGCCAACACAAGCTCTCGACTCCTTAGGAAGGACTCTTCATCATCAGCAAGGCCCTAGGCAATGACTCCTACTAACTAATCGATACTTAGAAGCTCATGGCATGCAATAAAGACGCATCCGGTGAAGAGACGGAGCGCCCATGGAACACGAACCTCCTGTGCTCGTTTTACAGCTGATGGAGTGTATGTACCACGCTTTCTTTTGTAATAAGCAAAGACAATAGGTCCCCCGAGGCATACCCAGGGGCTACCTTTCTATCTATATGATAAAGTTCACCTATGAATGAGTTTTTATTCCTCTGCCCCGTCCGGGTCCGGTCAGTTGGCCCGGGGGCTTGCTTCCTTGACCTAAGTTGGTAGCACCTGAAGTCGGCTAAGTAGTGTGGCGACGCCAAAGCTCTCTCTTCGTCCCAAGTCACAGCTCACGGCGCGACTGTCCAGTAGGCAAGAGCTAAAGGCAGGAAATGCTGTCCACACGAAAAACGACTAAGGAAAAATGTTGATTCGGGCCAAACCGGCCTCTCGCCTCACTCATCTGGCTTCCCAGTAGCCGGCCGTCCGTCTTATTGCTCGACTAGCTACGCTCTAAGCGGCTGAAGTAATTTGCCTATTCTAGATAGCCAAGTCCCTGACCCAGCCACAGACCGTAGCATGGCTGTCCGGCTGGTAGGGTGGTGGCCAGAAGAACACGACAAAAGAAAAAGCTAAAGTGAGCAAAGGCAAAACCGAGCCAGAACTTGGCACAACGCACAAGCATGTGGACGAAGCAAATTTATTTACATAGGAAAAGGCCGAAGTCCAGCATTCATCAGAGTTTAAAATAGACCCCCAGTGGGTGAAATTGTGCGTAACTAACATTGTTCTCAAGCAAAATATAGACAAGTTCAAAAGATAAAAGACCACCTAGGCCAAAGGTGCCATAGGCTACTTGGGCAGGTTGGCGGTGGCTGATGTGGTAGCTGGCGGGGCTCCCGGCTGGTGGGTCTCGGCTCGATCGGCAGCGCCGGCTGGCGGGGCTCCCGGCTAGTGAGTCTTGGTCCGGTCGGCTGCGCCGGCTGGCGGGACCTCCGGCTGGCGGGTCTCGGCCTAGTCGGTGGTGGCAGTTGATGGGGTCTACAGCCGCTCGCTGGTCGAAGCTGGATCAGCCTGAGTCCGGCTGCTCGCTTCGTCATTCGGTGCGATGCCATCGTCCTCCTCACCCACACTCTCCTCCGTGCCTTCGTTGCTAGAGGCGATCTCCTTCGCCGAGTCCTCCTCCTCATTCGGGTTCAACCCGAACCAAGATGGCGGCACCTCGGTGCCATTATCCGCCCGCCCTGGGATGAAGGAGGCGACGTCGGCATAGTCCGCAAAGGGCTGTGACGCGGATGATGATCGCATCGCCCTCTGCTTCCAATCCCGTCCCCGCCTCAAGGCGGAAGGTAGCCAGCTGCGCCAAGCGCACCTCCGGGTACCACGCCTTCGTGAACTCCAGCGCAACCCGGGCGCCGGCTTGTGCGGTGTCGGTGTATTGAGAACTACACCTATGGGATCACAAGAATCCCTACTACGGTTGCGGGGCGTGGGGTTGAGAGAAGAGCGGATAAAACAAATAGCACACAGTTCGTTTATCCAGGTTCGGGCCGCGAGGATGCGTAAAACCCTACTCCTGCTTTGGTGGATTGTATGTTTGTGTTCTTCAGCTAGCTATGGGGCATGAGGAGCTCCAAAAAGCCGAATCCTCCTCCTGGTCGCCTCAGGCCTCCTTTCATAGGGAAAAAGGGGTTGCCACAGTGGCACACAGGAGGTGGAAAGGGTACAGTGATGCGAGGTTATCCCTCGCATTACATGACAAGGCGCATTTAATGCGTCTTTCTTAGGCGTCCTTGCTTAATCGGGGATGGGGGAGATATCCGTCTTGTCCGTCGCCGCTCCTTCTTGTGTTGACACGCGCCCTAGCCAGCGATGCCTGAGATGCCATGTAGGTAGGCAGGCAGCTGAGGTGGCACAATGGTGGGTCTTCACGAAGATCTGCATGTCGACACACAGGTGCCTGCCCAGCTGGTTGGGTCGGCAGCTGCATATGGCGGCGGAAGTTTAGTCGGCATGGGCCTGATGGTGGCCCTGCGGATGTCCTCGGCAACGGTCTTACCGGGGCCCCGACAAGGGTCTTGCCGAGGCGCCTACTGCCATCCCCGGCATGGTGCTTGCCGGAGGTCTTGTGGTCTTCCTTGGCTGGGATCCCGCCAAGGGTCGTCGTATTCTTAGTGCGTGTCTGATCTTGAATGTCTTCACAAAGATCTGCATGCCATTACGGGGATGTCTCCCGAATCCTTGCCCTATGGGGGCAGCGGACGCAAGGGTGATTTGCCCCGTAGGCGTGGGGCGAGTTGCCGCGTCAAGGGTCTTGCCGGGGCTGCTAAAACTGGCTCCCGGCAAGGATCTTGCCGGGGGAACCGGCTTCGTCCCTTTGCTCTTTATGGTCTTGTTCTTGGTGTTGCTCCAGTTCCATCGAGCTTCGGTCTCACCCTGGCTCACCTCCCTTGCCTTGTTTGGTGTGGTGGTGCCCGTGGCTCAGACTGCCCGTGCACAGTCGTAGAGGTACAAAAAGTGTACCCCCATTTTTGTACACTGACAGGAGCCCCCGAGCCTGCGCCACACATAAGCGCGACGCGTTGTTGGGCTAGGCCCAGAATGGTGCGCGGGCAGGCGGGACGGTTTTTACCGCGGTAAGATTTTTCGCGCGCTACGCCTCCCACGATCTCGCGCGCGTGGCGCGGTGTGGAGGGGTGTGCATGACGTGGGCGGCATGCGTGGGGTTGGTTCCCGCAGGCATGCGTCACGTCGTAGTAAAGGGGTGGTTCGCGCCTTTCCCATAGACGGAGGGAGGCGTGGAGGCGCAGCCCATTTACTGAATGGGGCCGAGGCGCGGTCCTCAAGGCGTCCACTCCCCACGATCACGGGGTGGGGAGAGGTCGCCTCACCCGTCCCCTCAGTTCTACACGTCTGCCATGTGTCTCCCATGCGCTTGGGGTGGCAAACGGTGGAGGCGGGCAGTCGCTGGTTGGGGCGGCGGGTCGGTCCTGGCTCTGTCCGCCTTCCGTGTCTTGATTGGCCGAGCGGGGCGGTCGAGACCCAACCCCGTTCCTTTATAAAGAGCGGGGGGGGGGGAGGGACGGCGTCTCGCACACTTCCATCTTCTTTCTCCTTCAGCTTCTGCTCCTCTCTTCCATTCGTCATGGAGAGAGGAAATCCCGGCCCTTCAACGGTGGCGGCGAGGGTCGCCGCTCGACAACGCGTCCCACATTCTCCTGCACCTGCGGTGGCAGAGCCGGCCGTGAGGGGAAGGGGGAGGGGGCGAGGCCGTGGGTGAGGCCGGGGCGCTCGGGGAAGAGGAGGACGGGGTGGCCCGCCGGCCTCGCCCCCGCCAGCAGCTCCTCCTCCAATGGAGGGCCATGTTGGGGATGACCCTTGTGAGTTCTTCGTCAGGTTGCGCCGGCCGCCGTGCCGTCGCCATCGTCTCCCGACTCCATTTGTGCGGGAGATGGAGCTAGATCCGCCGGAGTCGTTGCGGCTGCATATGAGGGGCTGCGGGATCAGTGGCACACGGGTCCGCGTCGACTTCCCTGCTCCTCATGTGATGCATCTTCGTCGGGGATGGAAGACGTTTGCTCGTATCCACAGCTTGACGGATGGGCTCACTCTCCATTTTAAGTTGATGGAGGGTGGGCTTCTTTCCGTCAAGGTCTTCGGGCACTCCGAGACCCGTGCAAGGTGCTGCGTGGAGAGCTCTTCTGATAGTGAAGATTCCTCCTCGAACGAGAGTGATGAGGAGGACAGCGGCAGCGATGACGAGGGCGGTAGGCGGCAGGATGACGGGTCCGACTAGGTGTCGAGCGCCGCTCCTTGGGGCACCGGCGACCCCATCATCCGTGTCGCCAGCTCCTTGAACTTCTCGGTGTCGTCCCCTCGAGCGGCTGGTGTTGGGGGGGGGCTGCAGAAGAGGAAGAGGGCGGGCGGCAAGGTCGTCATGTAGGAGTACGCGGGCACCGACGCCTTCGACGCGTACTGACATCCTGCCGCCTCGTCTTCGAGCTCTGCTTCCGGCGCCGCCATCACCATCCAGCCTTTGGGCGGCCACCAAGATGTTCTCCTGGTGTCTTCTGCCACCCGTAGCTTGCCTAGGCGCTCCTTTTGCCCTTCTCGCCTCCTTGACCTGCCTCCTGAGGAGAGGGACAAGAAAGGGATTACGGGCATCTTATCTCTTTTTAGTTTGTAAGCCTTCGGGCGTATGTTAAATTTAAAACTTGTAATTCCCTTGTTCATGTTTTTCATTTCCTATGGACTATACCTGAGTGGAATGTTTTTAATGAAAAAGGGATGTTTGCCGGGTCATTTGTTCACAGGTAGAGCCCACAACAGGGAACAAATCACTGAAATCTCTAAGATAAACATTTTCTCGCCCGGCAATAGGCCTCGCCATCCCCCCACTTCGCTCGACCTTTCTCACGCCTTTGGCGGAGGCAGGGATGAAGTGGGTTTAGGCTCCTTGTTTCATCCTTTCGTTGCCGCGACTACGACCAAACTTGGTCCCAGGAATGAGCCCTAGGGCCTAGTGTCATGGGAGCACGGTAGTTTTAAGGAAAGAAACGGGGTTTCACATACCTCAGTCCATAATGGAATGCATGATAAGGGATAAAGAACTTATCTGAAGCTGCAGCCCCCGGCAACCCTGGTTTGCCGTGGGTGAACCTTTGCTCTTGCAGCCCCAGGCAATACTGGCTTGCCGGGGCCTAGATGCCGGTCTGTTCCTTTTTCTTCTCTCCATGTGTTTTCGGCAAGGATATCTGTGTGTCCTATGAACCAAAGAAGATAAAAGAAAGACAAAGGGATGCAAACTCGACCTCTAAGCTAGGGGTTAGCCGCCGCTAAGCACTATCAACCCTAACCAAGGAAGAGACTCGACCTAGCATGCATGCTATAACTTAGGGCGCCAGCGCTTCATTTATTTATGCTCAGGGTCTGCGCCTGGCTTTGTACAAAGGGTTACATGCCTTGTCGGCAAGGCTTGTACAAAAGGTGGCTTGCCGGGGGGCCCGGCAAGCTGTGCCTCACGGGTAAAACTTACGAAGATGCTCAATGTTCCAGGAGTTGCTCATCGGAATGGCATTTTCGGTCTCCAGGCGGACTGCCCCAGGCCTGGTGACTCGTATTACCCGATAAGGGCCTTCCCACTTCGGCGTCAACTTGCTGGTATTCTTGGCCGATTGAATGCGCCCAAGAACAAGGTCGCCTTCCTCAAAGCTTCCGGCACGGCCCTTGCGGCTATGGTAGCGGCGCAAGGCTTGCTGGTAGCATGATGCTCTCACAGCCGCCCGAAGACGATCTTCCTCAAGGAGCGTTGCGTCATCTTGCCGCAGTTGCTCTTGCTCAGGTCATCATAAGTGAGCACTCGAGGTGACCCGTATATGAGTTCAGCGGGGAGAATTGCTTTTGCCCTGTATACCAGGGCGAAGGGTGTCTAGTCGGTGGCTCGATTTGGCATTGTTCTGATCGACCAAAGAACCGTCAGCAACTCGTCAATCCAGCGCCTTCCACTCTTGTGCAGCCTGTCAAAGGTCTTTGTCCTTAAGCCTCGCAGTACTTCAGCGTTTGCTCTCTCAGCTTGACCATTCCTTCGTGGGTGTGCAACGGAAGCGAAACAAACTTGGCTGCCGAGGTCTTGGTTATAGTGCATGAAGGTGCGGCTTGTGAACTGCGTGCCGTTGTTGGTGATGACCCTGTTGGGTACACCAAAACGGCACACTAGTCCCTTGAAGAACTTGACGGCTGACAGAGCTGTGACCTTCCTCACTGCCTCCACCACCGGCCACTTTGTGAACTTGTCGATTCAACGTACAAGTATTCAAAGCGCCCGACAGCGCGGGGGAAAGGGCCCAGTATGTAGAGCCCCAAGACCGAGAAGGGCCAGGAGAGAGAGGAATGGTTTGAAGGGCTTGAGCTGGTTGATGAAGTTTATTTGAATGGAACTAACACGCTTCACACCTGGTGACCAGTGTCGTCGCATCCTGGAGGGCGGTGGGCCAGAAGAAGCCTTGCCGTAATGCCTTGCCGGCAAGGGCTCTTGACCCTATGTGGGATCCAGATATGCATCCATGTATCTCTGCCAACAGCCCTAGTCCTTCCTCTCGAGGGATACACTTTAATTTCACGCTGTTCGGTCTCTTTCTGTATAGGACATCATCGACGAACTGGTACATAGCAGACCGACGGGCTACTTTTTCCGCTTCTTCCTGCTCCTCAGGAAGTTCCCCAGTTTGGAGGAATCGGACGGTATGTTGTGCCCACGCTGGAGCCTGAGGCTCGACAGCGAGGACTAAAGGCATTTCCTCCGCTATAGAAGCGGCTGTCTCAACGGCAAGAGCTTGATGCTCCGCCAGAGCTGGCCGTCCCATGGCGGGCTCAGTGTCCTCGGCAACATCCCTGTCGGCGGCTCCAGGGGGATCGGCGGGAAAGTACTTGCCGGGCCCTAATTTCCTCCTCTTGTTTTGCTCTGTTGATGGATCAACGGATGGCTGAGAAAGCTGAAGCACAAAGGTACTTGGTTCCACAGGTAACTTGAGGGCAGCGAGCATTGACAGGTAATCGGCGATGTCGCTCTCTGCTTGGGGAACATGCTCTGCCTATATACCATCAAAGCGCTCTTCCAGCTTTCCCACTTCATCGACGTAGGCCTTCATCAACGGGCTCTGGTAATCTTTGTTCACTTGTTTGACGACAACCTGCGAAATTCCCCTAACAATGAGTTTCTTGATTCCGAGGTCTGCTGCGATCCTAAGACTAGCAAGCAGCCCCTCATATTCGGCAGTGTTGTTTGTTGACACCTCCCTGGGGAAGTGCATCTGGACCACGTACTTGAGGTGCTCTCCGGTGGGCGCGACAAGTAGTACGCCAGCCTCGGCGCGCTGTAAGGAGAAAGCTCCATCCAAGTACATGATCCAGTTGCAACTCGCCTCTTTGCCGGGGAGAGCAGTTTCCTACGCTTCTTCATCAGGCGTCGCGGTCCATTTTGCAACGAACTCCGCCAGGACTCGGCTTTGAATCGTCGAGGTACTTTCAAACTTGAGGCCTAAGTTGGACAACTTCAGTGCCCACTCTACAATTCTTCCTGTTGCATCTGGATTGTGCAATATCCGTTGCAGAGGGAGGCGAGTGACGAAAGTGATCTCGTGCGCCTGGAAGTAGTGACGCAGCTTCCTCGAGGCAATAAGAAGGCCGAAGAGCAATTTCTGCACACCGGAGTACCTTGATCTAGCCCCCTGCAAGAGGGAGCTAACAAAGTAGACCGGGTGCTGCATCATTTTCTTCCTTGTCGGCACTCCAACCAGCCATGTCGTGTCTGCACCAACGTCATCGGGCTCTCTCGCTGCTATCACCTCGTCATCAATTTCTCTCTGCGCCACTAGTGCGGCACTGACCACCTGGTTCGTTGCCGCCAGGTGTAGCAGCAACGTTTCTTGTGGCCTAGGCGCAACTAGTACTGGCGTGGAGGAAAGATACCTCTTCAAATCTTGCAATGCTGCCTCGACTTCTGGCGTCCACTCCATTGGGCCCGCCTTTTTCAAAATCTTGAAAAAGGGGAGGGCGCGCTCGGCAGACTTGGAAATGAATCTGCTCATGGCGGCAACGCAGCTAGCAAGCCAACGCACATCCTTGACCCGTTTGGGTGCTTCAATCTATTCTATAGCTTTGGTCTTGTCCGGATAGGCCTCTATCCCACGCTGTGACACAAAGAACCCGAGAAGCTTGCCGGACGGAACACCGAAGACGCACTTCTCAGGGTTCAGCTTGAGATTGATCTTGCGTAGGTTTGCAAACGTCTCTTGTAGATCCGGTATGAGGGTTACCCTGTTCTCGGTTTTGACCACTATAGCATCCATATAAGCCTCCATATTTCTATGGAGCTGTGGTTCAAAACCAATCTGGACTACCCTTGCAAACGTTGATCCAGCACTCTTCAACCCGAAAGGCATTCGTATGAAACAATACGTACCACATGGGGTGATGAATGATGTCTTCTCTTCGTATTCTCTTGTCATGAAGATCTGGTGGTAGCCAGAGTAGGCATCGAGAAATGACAACAGGTCACACCCAGTCGTGGAGTCAACAATCTGGTCGATGCGCGGCAACGGGAAGCGGTCTTTGGGACAAGCCTTATTGATATCTGTGTAATCAATACATAGCCTCCACTTCCCATTTGCCTTGCGCCCTACCACTGGATTGGCCAACCACGTTGGATGGAGCACTCCTCTTACCAAACCTGCTGGTTCCAGTTTCCGGATCTCCTCTGTGATGAACTCTTGTCGTTCCAAAGCTTGCTTCCTAACCTTCTACTTGACGGGCCGCACATGAGGACAGACAGCAAGGTGGTGCTCAATCACCTCCCAGGGAATGCCGGGGATGTCGGATGCTTGCCATGCAAACACATCGACATTTGCCCACAGGAAGGTGACAAGCGCGTATTCCTATTTGTCATCAAGGGTGGAGCCTATGGTGAAAGCCCCTCCTATACCGTCCTCCTTGACAGAAATCTTCTTGGTTCTCGGCGGTGTGGCTCTGGACTTCTTGTTTCCGCCGGTGGAGCTCTCTGGCACGTCCTCGACGGGAGCACTACACTCCGAAGAGGTGCGCTTGCCTCAGTGGGTGTCCGAGGTCTCACCGGTCTTCATCTTCTTCTGGGGGGGGCAGTAGCAGGAGCAAGTGCCCTAGTGGCGGCAGCTGCTGCAAATACTTGTTGGTATAGTTGGTGAGTGCAAATCAGCGCATCTTTCTTATCGGAGGGGATGGTGATGATCGTCATAGGTCCTGGCATCTTCAGGGTGTTGTAGGCGTAGTGTGACGCCGCCATGAACTTGGCCATCACTGGGCGGCCAAGGATCCCGTTGTAGGGCAAGGGGATCTTGGCGACATCAAACACGATCCTTTCTGTCGTGTAGTTCAGATCACATCCAAAAGTCACGGCAGCGTGACCTTCCCCTTGGGTTGACTTCTCCCCGGGCTGACCCTCTAAAACGTGCCCGTCTCTTTGAGGTCTCCATCAGGAATCTGCAGCTTCTCGATCACGGTGGGCGAGAGTAAGTTCAGATCGGCCCCGCCATCGACTAGCATCTTTGTCACCTTGAGGTTGCGTATTGTCGGTGAAACCAACAATGGCAAGCACCCGACCGCAGTAGTGCGATCAGGGTGATCCTCAGTGTCAAAAATGATATGCGTGCTAGACCATTTCAGCGGCTTTTGGGCACCAGACGACGGCTCCGGCGCTATAATCTCACACGCCCACTGTTTAAGTTGGCGGTGAGAAGCATGCAGCGAGGCGCCGCCATCGACGCACATGGCCTCCGTGGCTTTCTGAAATTCTTGGTTGCCGGACTCGTCGTCCTCTTCGTGATCGTCGTCTTCTGGCTTTCTGTCATGGCCCCGGGCGGGCCTCTCCTGCTATTTATCCTTGCCGCGACGGCCCACTTGGCCGTCACGCTTCTTGCCGGACCCTTCAGCACTATCCTGGCCCTTCTCCTTGTCCCGACTCTCATATTCAGCCCTCTGCTTCTCAGCAAGGAGCTCAACCTGTCGGCAGTCCTGGAGATCATGGCCCTTGGTGCGATGGATCTTGTAGTATCGCTTGCCGGAGTTTCCTGGCTTCTGGCAGCCGCCAAGGCCCGGCAGGCGACACACCCGGCAATTTCCTTGCTGGGGTCATCCGCCTTTGTTTTCTTGGCGGAGCCGGCGTCATCAGATCCCTCGACGACAAGCACGGCTTTACCTTAGCGCTTCCTGTTGCGGTGCCGGCCTTTCTTCGCCGGGGCAGCAGTATCCTCATCTGAAGAGTCGGTTTCCACGCCGGCATCTTCGCCGGGGTACTTCCTTCCCTCTTCATCCCGGGCACATCTGTCAGCAAGAACATAGAGTTCCGCCACATCTTTCACCTTGGTCATCGCCAGTTCTTCACGCATCTTGCGGTTACGCACGTTCTGATGGAATGCGCTGATGATGGCGGCAGGGTGAACATCAGGGATATTGTAGTGTACTCGGCTGAACCTCTGTATATACTTGCGTAGACTCTCGCCTTCCTTTTGGGGGATGACGTGCAGGTCACTTGCTTGGCCATGGGCTTGGTGACCTCCAGTAAAGGCGCCAACAAACTCATGGCACAAATCCGACCAGGAGGAAATAGAGTCTACCGGCAAGTGCATCAACCACGACATGGCGTTGGGTTTAAGAGCCAATGGGAAGTAATTTGCAAGCACCTTATCGTCGCGGGCTCCGACAGCTTGCATCGCGATGGTGTAGATGCTGAGGAACTCCGACGGGTGGGTCTTGTCGTTGTACTTCTCGTCAACGTCAGGCTTGAAGGTGCGGTGAGTGGGCCACAGGAACTGCCGTAGCTCACGGGTAAAAGCCGAACAGCCTACCTCGTAAGGTAGACCTCTAGGGCTCTCCGGTGCTGGGCGGTTCACAGCAGGCCCTGCTCGCCTGTCTGACTGGTGGCGCGCTCCGCGCCGGCACTCAATGGTTGTTCGAGCGTCTTCATGAGCTCGCTCCTGAAGAACTTGACGCTGGTCGCCGTGGGTCCGTGGGTCGGATGATGCTATGTAGATGTCTTCACCCGCGATGTCTCGACGAGTCGACACACGCGGTACTGGGCGAGGAGGAGGCGAATGCACCGTGGCCACGATGATGCCGGTCCTCCCGCCGCCGGTGCGTGGGACCCCATCGGAGCGCCGACCCGGGGGCCTCGTTGGACTTGGTTCATCCTTGCTGTCGACCGCGACAAGGCTTCGGATGGTGGCTCTACATTCGTCGAGTTTCCCCGTAACGGGAGGAAAGTCGAGGAGCAACTGCGCGCGCGCCAGGGCTTCTGCTGGGGTTAGTGGTAGCGAAACCTACACGGACCACGACGCGCTTCGACCCCCGACCATGTCAGGAGGAGCTCCATCACGATCCCGCGGTCGCATGCCGTTTTCACCAGTGTTTCGGTGGGCGGGCAGGTCTTCTACGTCTCGGGAGTGGCGCTTGGGGCTCTTCCCGCGGCGACGCCCGGGATCTTCGGTGTGATGACGCCATTCGTCGCGCGCTGCTTGGGAGGAGCACACTGTTGGCGCCGGCGTGGGAGTCCTGGAGGCCCTTGCGTCGCCTTCAGGTGATGTGGCAGCGATCATAGAAGGCCCCGCGCCAGCCGCGGAGAGCCTGGCTCCGTCCTTGGATTTGGCGGTGTGTGGCCCGTTACTAGGTGCACAAACATCGCCACCTCCCAAACTCCGGCTGCTGGGACGGTGTTGGTGTTCTTGAGCAGCGCTCCGGGTCCTTTCCGCGACCGGTCCGCTGCTTGCCCGTGTCGGGACGGGCTGTCCGGTTTCCGACTGGCAAACCGCCACCGTCATCTTCTCACTACTAGGAAAAGGGCTATAGATGGAATTGATACTAATGGCGCACCATACAGGCAGTGCGGCATTAGTATATAATAATGGCGCACCAACATCTGATACGCCATTAGAGCTCAAACTACTAATGGCGCACCTGGCCCAGGGTGCGCCATTAGTATCAAAAAGATTTTTTTTTGAACTTGTGCGCCTGTCCAAACATACTAATGCCGCATCCAGACAAAGTGCGCCATTACTAGTTGTAACTAGTAATGGCGCACCAGCAGTAAAGTGCGCCATTAATGTTCTTTTTTTATTATATTTTTTATTCTTTTTGTTGCAAAACTACTAATGGCGCACCAGCCAGCAATGCGCCATTAGTAACGTCGAGTACTAATGGCGCATGGTTGGCCGGTGCGCCATTAGTAAAGTAGGACAGCTAGATATTTTGGACAGCCACACCTACCCACTCACTTTCCCTTCATTCTCTCCACCTCGATCCTCCTCCAAGCTTGTGTCGGCTACAAACTGGGTGAGTACGCATACCGGAGGTGATGATCCAGTTGTGCCTGCTGTGCCCGCTGGCTCGTGCCCGCTGGCTCGTGCCCACTGTGGCCACTATGCCCGCTGTGCCGCCGAATCGCCGATGGTCTAGTTTGAAGCCGACTAGATCGGAGCTCATGGAGTGCTAAGATCCGCGCTGTAGTGTGTTCGTCACGGCCGGCCTCCCATCTCAGGCTCCGGCAGCGGCTGGTTCGTCACTGCCTCTCCAGCATCACCTCGCGTCCTCCTCGACCTCGTCGGCTGCAAGTCGTTGGTGAGCTCCATCTCAATTTTATTAGCTAGTACATGTATGATGCATATAGTTTTATTTTCTTGTGCTTGTTCATGTCAAATCTGCTCGTGCCTGAATGATGCACTTTTGCAACTTCGATTTGATGCTCATTCTTGTTCAAGTCTTGGTGGTTTGGCAGTCTAATTTGGACATTATGTTTAACTGTTAAGTACTCTGGAGAACCAAGTTAGTAGGTTAAGGACGGGTAGATAATCCTCGTTTTGAAATTTAGGACATTGCACTGAAAATAATAATATCTACGGTTGTTCCATTTATCGTCACAATACACATTCATTCAGTGAAAAGTTGATGGACAGTGTTGCTGGAATGTTGATTAACTTCCGTTTCGGCAAATTTGGGTACTCCATATGTCCTATTTTCAGCAAAGGTCATGCTGAAATTTTCCGTGAATTTTAGCATGACTTTTCTAAAAATAGGACATATGGGGTACTTAAGAGTCTGCCGGCATCTAGACAGTTGATATACTTCAGAGACATACTAGGAAAATTAAACATATGGATGACATACTAGATGGGGTTTAATTAAGTCTGCCATAGTACTTAACCTGCCATTCTACTTAACAGTTCGATCACAAACACTTCACAGTTCACAACCATACTAGCTAGTAGCGCAAAAGTTAAACATTATCAACTCCACAGAGGGTGACTACATGGGAGTCATAGCCTTCAGGAGGGCTGCATGCTCTGCCCTGATCTTCAGGTCCCTCCCACCCGTCTGTAAACCGCGTGCATGCGACATAAGGTGCTCATACATCCCATCCTTGGGAATTGGCTTAGTGGTGCAGTATGGGCACCTGAACTTGCCCCACTTGTAGTACGCCGCCTTCCCCTTCTCCCTAATCTTGTTGGCTTCCATCTCAATGAAGGACTTGTGGTTCCACACTTCCACCTCATCTTCAGAGTTGCACTGCACATACAAATGATTTGCATAAATACATACTTCCCATTTAGAGTAATGTAATAAACAAACATCAGATAATTGCCATTTACTGGAATTTAATGAACAAACAAACATCAGATAACTGCCATCTACTGGAATTTTAATTAACAAACATCAAATAGCTAGCCACGAACGTCTAGGAATTAATTAAACAGAAATAGACCACAGGTAAATCTAACCAAACTGAACTCAAATCACAGGCAGAAGTTCACATAATAACATAATAACATCAAGCAAATTGTGCCTGGTCGATGCTCCCAGTCCTAGATAAATGGGAACACAGAACATGATTATTACCAAAACACATAGTAGCAGCTACGACATTGAACTGGTACGCTAGATGTAGTAGACCTTGAAGAGATCCATGGCGAGCACCCCTAACTAGCTCTAACCTATGCATCCAAACAGGGCCAAAAAACAGCTTGGGGTTACCTCCTCGTCGTCGTCAGAATCAGACGGGTCGTTGAACCTAGCAATGTCCAGCTTCCTCTTGTTGCCAACAACTTCCTCATTCTGCAATATAAGTAATTAATTCAATTATACTACTAACTACATATAACACAGCACATAACATAATCTAACAATTAATTGAGGGAATATGCACAACAAATCTAACAACATATACAACACATAACATAATCTAAGCACATGCGGCAATCCAGATTCTAATATAAATAACCTAACTAAACATCTAATTAGAAAACCCTAACCACTACATCCACCGGATGACTCAATCACAGATTCTACATATAACTGCCTATAAATTAATCCAATACAAAAAAACCCTAACCACACTACATCCACTGGATGATTAATTCAATCATAGATTCCACATATCAATGGCTATAATTGAATCCAATACCAAAAACCCCCAACTAAACATCTAACTCAAAAACCCTAACTAGTAGGTCAATCACACCAAACTTAACCTTTCACTATAAATCAATCAATCAAACATCTAAATCTACTGCTTAATGGGGGTAACTAGAAACGGAGAGGACTGCTGGCAGGGATTACCTGCAGGTCCACGTGCTCGCCGCCGGCCTCCGTAGGTCCATGAGATGGGCCGCTGGACGCCGTCACGCCAAGCTCCGGCACGGCGGAGGCCGCCACGGCCACCTTCTTCTCCTCCACACCCACCGCCACGGCCACCTTCTTCTCCTCCACGACGCGTGGGGATGTAGCACCTCCTTCTATAATGGCAGCTTCGCCACGGCCTTCCTCCATCCGAGCAGCAAGCAAGAGGAGAGAGGGAGGCGGTGGTGGTGAGCGAGCAGGTGGGGTGGCCGGTGAAGGAGACGACGAGGCAGAGGAGAGAGGAGGGGGAGGGAGGCGATTTGAGGGAAATGGGGTGGGTGATGCGGCCGGTGCCCATTCCCCTCCTCTTACACACGTGCACGCGCACGACCACGGGGAAACGGAACCGCCAGCAATGGTTGTGGTTAGCGCGCGATGGTCGTAACGACATCTACAATGCAGAGATGCTTAGATGATTAAAAAACAAACAAAGGCCCACCTAGCGTACAGATGATTAAAAAACAAACAAAGGCCCATCTAGCATGTGAAAATGAGAAGTTTTTTATGTGAGTTGTATGTAGGATGAAGCACAAACAACCTTATACTGTACGTGTTGGTAATATGTATTATACTTTTGTTGTTGTTTTCTTCCATGCTTGGCAAACAACCTTAGCACATCATAATTACCGTCTTGTGTTTTCTTCTTTGGCTAGTGCATAGAGATGCCGTCGTATGTCGTGTACAAGGGTAAGGTTCCCGGAGTCTACGACGACTGGGAGGAGTGTCGGAGACAGGTTCACCGATTCAGGGGTAACAGTTACAAAGGGTACACCACTAGGGCCGAGGCGGAATCTAGATACGTCCGCTATCTAGCGGGAGAGGGGAGGGAGCGTTGGAGGAACCGTATGAAGACGAGTTTCATCGTGATGATGCTCATCGTGATGACCGCAACTCTCTTCTATGTGATGATAGTTTAGATGATCGATATCGACTTGTAATGTGAAGACAAACTCGCTACTCGCGGTCTCGAGACTTGTAATATAATGTTCTATCTTTGTTCGGCCTTTTCAATTCGGAGACTAATATGATGAATTGTATTCGGAGACTAATATGATGAATTGTATTCAGAGACTAATCTTCTATTGTATTCGATGAATCTGTTGTTGATGTGTGATGTCTATATTCCAACTATACATTTTGTAACCAGTGCAAAAAACAGAAAATTAAAAATAAAAAAAACCTAATATTCATACTAATGGCGCATCACATCACAGTGCGCCATTAGTATGCCAGAGGATACTAATGGCGCATTACTATGCAGTGCGCCATTACTATGCCGAAGTTACTAATGGCGCATCTTGCTGGCGTGCGCCATTAGTATGCCAAAGCACCTGGGTATACATGGCCCCCTGGGAGGCATCCTAATGGCGCACTACTGTGCACACTAATGGCATACATGTGGTGCGCCATTAGTATACCAGATACTAATGGCGCACAAGTGGTGCGCCATTAGTAAAATGTACTAATGGCGTGGCACTAATGGCGCACCACTAATGCGCCATTAATGGCCAAATTAGGTGTGCCATTAGTAGGCCTTTTCCTACTAGTGTCTTCTTGGGCGCCGTGATGATGAAGAAGCGTCGAACTAACTGCTAAGGCCGATTCTCACAACTGCGGCCCCTACTTGGCGCGCCAAAGATGTCGGTGTATTGAGAACGACACCTATGGGATCACAAGAATCCCTACTACGGTTGTGGGGTAGGGGGTTGAGAGAAGAGCGGATCAAACAGATAGCACACGGTTCGTTTATCCAGGTACGGGCCGCGAGGATGCGTAAAACCCTACTCCTGCGTTGGTGGATTGTATGTTTGTGTTCTTCACCTAGCTATGGGGCGTGAGGAGCTCCAAAAAGCCAAATCCTCCTCCTGGTCGCCTCGGGCCTCCTTTTATAGGGAAAAGGGGTTGCCACAGTGGCACACAGGAGGTGGAAAGGGTACAGTGATGCGAGGTTATCCCTCGCATTACATGACAAGGCGCATTTAATGTGTCTTGCTTAGGTGTCCTTGCTTTATCGGGGACGGGGGAGATATCCATATTGTCTGTCGCCGCTCCTTCTTGTGTCGACATGCGCCCTGGCCAGCGATGCCTGAGATGCCATGTAGGTAGGCAGGCAGCTGAGGTGGAGCAATGGTGGGTCTTCACGAAGATCTGCATGTCGCCACGCAGGTGCCTGCCCAGCTGGTTGGGTCGGCAGCTGCATATGGCGGCGGAAGTTTAGTCGGCGTGGGCCTGATGGTGGCCCTGCGGATGTCCTCGGCAAGGGTCTTGCCGGGGCCCCGGCAAGGGTCTTGCCGTGGCGCTTGCTGCCATCCCCGGCAAGGTGCTTGCCGGAGGTCTTGTGGTCTTCCTTGGCTGGGATCCCGCCAAGGGTCGTCGTCTTCTTAGTGCGTGTCTGATCTTGAATGTCTTCACAAAGATCTGCATGCCATTACGGGGATGTCTCCCAATCCTTGCCCTATGGGGGCAGTGGACTCAATGGTGATTTGCCCCGTAGGCATGGGGCGAGTTGCCACGGCAAGGGTCTTGCCGGGGCTGCTAAAGCCGGCCCCGGCAAGGATCTTGCCGGGGCTGCAAAAACTGGCTCCAGGCAAGGATATTGCCGGGGGAACCCGCTTCGTCCCTTTGCTCTTTGTGGTCTTGTTCTTGGTGTTTCTCCAGTTCCATCGAGCTTCGGTCTCACCCTGGCTCACCTCCCTTGCCTTGCTTGGTGTGGTGGTGCTCGTGGCTCAGACTGCCCGTGCACAGTCGTAGGGGTACAAAAAGTGTACCCCCCCCCCTTTTTGTACACCGACATGCGGCGGTACTCTTCCACGCGTCGAGTAGTTCGGCCGCCACCTCCATCTAGTCGGCAGTCTGACTGGGAGTCCACGACACCTGTACACCCGGCTAGAGCTCCTCCAAGACTTGGGACCCGTCGCGCTGAAACCGGCAGAGCATCCACCGGACCGTCCCAAGACGTAGTTGGACGGCCCAGAACTTCTTGCCCTGAGTCCGTGGCTGGCCTGGTCCGATCTCGTCGCCCACTTGCCTCCGCTCCTCGCGCCATGCCTTGATGACCTGGGTGATGGAGCCGGCATGGTCCGGGAAGTACTCTGTGAAAAAGAGAAGACAAAAGAATAAGAGGCCGACTCCCAACAACAACTGGCACCCCAAAGCAAGAAACGAAAGTTACCTTCGAGCATGCCCTCGATCACCGAGTAGTCGTCTGACAGGACCTTCCCCCTTTCGGCCCAACCCGAGCGCTCAGTCTCGAACTCGGCCATGAGGAGTTTTTCCCCAACGTTCAGCTGTCGCACCAGGACTGTATGCCGGGCCGCCTGGTCCTCTCAAGACGGTTGCATTCCGTGGCCGCCTGGCCGGACTCCAGCTCTTTGGCTCGAAGCTGGCCCTTGAGCTCATGCACGCGCTCCCGCAGACGGACAACGGTCTCTACAAAGACAAAGAAGAATCTTTAGCATCATCAACAAAGACAAGAAGTCACTGGAATATCCGTCCCAGCGGCTCAACAGTCGGCCCGAATTATGGGTGCTACACCCAACGGGTGCGCTTGCATGCCCCCATTGATGATCAGCCTACATACCTCGGCTTTTTGCAACTCAGCAGTCCGGTTGACGAGCTACTGGTTCTAGGAATTAAAGGCGGCCGTGTGCAGGTTATGATAGTCCTGTGGCAAGACATTTCGACAATCAGCAAATGTGCCTTAATGTTCCAACCCGCCTGCTCAGCAGCCGGCTTGGAACTCAGGGGCTACACCTAGTGGGTGCGCTGGTGTGCCCCCACTGAGGATCGCAAGACAAAAAAGCAAAGAGCAAGAGTGTACCCGAAAAGCCGTCTGCATCGCCACCATCTCGCGTGTCGCCCTCAGGAGGGTAGTGTCGTGGGTGGAGAACTTGTCCAGGACGTCTTGCATGGTGATGACCCACAAGTATAGGGGATCTATCGTAGTCCTTTCAATAAGTAAAATTGTCTAACCCAACAAGGAGCAGAAGGAAATGAGAAGCGGTTTTCAGCAAGGTTTTCTCTGCAAGCACTGAAATTATTGGTAACATATAGTTTTGTGACAGTATAATTCATAACGGGTAATAAGTAACAAAAGTAAACAAGGGGCAGCAAGGTGTCCCAATCCTTTTGTAGTAAAGGACAAGCCTGGATGTATTCTTATATAAAGCAAAAAGCTACCAAGGACACATGAGAATTACTGTCAATCTAGTTTTCATCATGCTCATATGATTTGCGTTCGGTACTTCGATAATTTGATCTGTGGGTGGAGTGGTGCTCTCCCAATCCTTGCTTGGACAAGCCTCCCACTTATGATTAACCACTCTCCCAAGCATCCGCAACTATGAACGAAGTATTAAGATAAATCTAACCATAGCATGAAACATAGGGATCCAAATCAGCCCCTTACGAAGCAATGCATAAACTAGGGTTTAAGCTTCTGTCACACTAGCAACCCATCATCTACTTATTACTTCCCAATGCCTTCCCCTAGGCCCAAATAATGGTTAAGTGTCATGTAGTCGATGTTCACAAAACACCACTAGAGGAAAGACAACATACATCTCATCAAAATATCCAACGAATACCAAACTCCCATGATTACTTATAACAAGACTTCTCCCATGTCCTCGGGAACAAAAGTAACTACACAGAAAGCATGTTCATGTTCATGATCAGAGGGTATTAAATAGCATTAAGGATCTGGACATATGATCTTCAACCGAATAAACCAACTAGCATCAACTACAAGGTGTAATCAACACTACTAGCAACCCACGGGTACCAATCTGAGGTTTTGAGACAAATATTGGATACAAGAGATGAACTAGGGTTTGAGAGGAGATGGTGTTGGTGAACATGTTGATGGAGATTGACCCTCTCCATGATAGGATTGTTGGTGATGACGATGGCTTTGATTTCCACCCTCCCGCAGGGAAGTATCCCTTGCAGAACAGCCCTGCCGGAGGTCTAAATTGGTTTCGCCCAGGTTCCGCCTCGAGACGGCGGCGCTTCGTCCGAAATACCTCCGTCTCATTTTCCAGATCAAAACACCTCATATAGCAGAAGATGGATGTCAGGGGACTACCAGGGGGGCACAAGGTAGGGGGGCACGCCCACGGGTAGGGCGCGCCCCCACCCTTGTGGCTTGCTAGTGGCCCCCTCTGATGCTTCTTTCGCCCAATATTTTATATAAATTCCAAAAATATTCTTCGTGAAGTTTCAGGACTTTTGGAGTTGTGCAGAATAGGTATCTTAGATTTGCTCCTTTTCCCGTCCAGAATTCCGGCTGCCGACATTCTCGCTCTTCATGTAAACCTTGTAAAATAAGAGAGAAACGGCATAAGTATTGTTATATAATGTGTCCTAACAACCCATAATGCAATAAATATCAATATAAAAGCATGATGCAAAATGGATGTATCAACTCCCCCAAGATTAGTCCTCTCTTGTCCTCAAGAGAAAAGTCGATATCGAAGATATGTCCACATGTTTAGAGATAGAGGTGTCGAAAGAAAATACGGACATGAGGGCATCATGATCATCTTTCGGACATCAACATAACTTGTCAAATAAGCTCTTATGTTGAAGTAGCAATTCATTCACAAGGTAAATTATGAATCAGGAACTTTATTGATAGCCAACAAACTATGGTCTCAGTCATTGAAGCAATTGCAATTTATCATACATCGGTAAGAGTCAAATATAAGAGCTTTTCAGCAAGTTCACATACTCAACCATCATTTACTCTTTCACAATTGCTGACACTCACGCGATACTAATGAGTTCAAAGTTTCAACTGGACACAGAGAAAGATAGGGGCTTATAGTTTCGCCTCCCAACGATTTACCTCAAGGGTAATGACAACAATAATGGTTCATGGCTCTCTACATCCGCATGGGTATATATATCTAGATCTAGCTCCAACATATTGTGCTTGGCAAAGAACAAAAGTAAAAAAGGACCATGACTCTTTTATGAGGATAGGAGATAAAAGTAAAAGGTAGGCCCTTCGCAAAGGGAAGCAGAGGATGTCATGACCTTTTATGGTTGGATGCACAAAATCTTAATGCAAAAGAACGTCACTTTATATTGCCACTTGTGATAATGGACCTTTATTATGCAGTCCGTCGCTTTTATTTCATCCACATCAGAAGCTCATATAAAGCTTATTTCCTTCGCACTAATAGATCAAACTTATTTAAAGAGCAATTTTTATTGCTTGCACCTACTTGACAACTTACTTGAAGGATCTTACTCAATCCATAGGTAGGTATGGTGGACTCTCATGGCAAAACTAGTTTAAGGGATGTTTGGAAGCACAAGTAGTATCTCTACTTGGTGCAAAAGGAATTTTAGCTAGCATGAGAGGGAAAGCACGCTCAACATGTTGGAGGATCTATAACAATATAACTTCTGTTAGAATGTAAGAAGACATAACCCATTGTGTTGTCTTCCTTGTCCAACTTCAACTTTTTAGCATGTCATATTTTAATGAGTACTCACACTTATAAAAGATGTCCAAGATAGTATATTGATATGTGAAACCTCTCTTTCTGTATTACTTCCTATTAATTGCAACAATGACCAAAACTATGTTTGTCAACACTCAAAAAAAATTATTAATCATACTCTTTATATGTGAAGTCATTACTTCACATCTGATCTTTATTTATTTCTTTTTATTCTCTTCTTTATATAATTTCTTATTCCCTCAAAATCATAGCAACATAGCAAAGCCCTCACTCAAAATTATTCTTTATTATATATCTCAAGGAATCGATTACATAGATAGGGATCAAAGCAAAACTTCAAAGCTAAATCATACTAATTAACTTTATTCTAATAGATCAAGATATAACCAAAATGATCGAACTAAGAAAACAGGTAAAGATAAAGGTGTGATGGTGATACGATACCGAGGCACCTCCCCCAAGCTTGGCAGTTGCCAAGGGGAGTGTCCAAACCCATGTATTTATGATTCTTTCTTCATATGTGGTGTTTATGGAGTGGGCCTGATTTTGCTATCTTTTAGTTCATGCAATTCTCGGAGTACACGTTGAAGCATAGTTGAGTTATTTTGGATCTCTTATAGTAGTTGTTTATTGTGTGGCCCCCATGAGCTTTTTCTTGCATCACTTTCTTGGACGGGATATGTCCCAATTGTAGGGTATAACTGTGCGATGAGTATTTTCCACTCCATAGTTATGAACTAGATTATGAAAATTGTTCTGATGTAACCTGTGTAAGGTCCTCTTGGGAGGAAGTCCTCCAGCTTGATGGGGGTTTGGAACAGTGGAGATGCCAGGCAGAGTGCCTCTCTTTGAGGCCGGAGAGTGGGATTCGGGTGAATCCCCTTGATCTTCCTCCATCGTGGCCTCTTCGGTCACCTTCATCCTGAGTTCCATCGGCATCAACCAACCATGGTCGCCCACATGTTTGGAGGAGGGAGAAGGCATGATGCCTTGCCTGGAAAACTCTGGCAGAAACAGCTCAAAACAAAAACATAAGATTTTGTTGTGGTACTGGAGTCAGAACCTTCGGAAGATTATATAATGAATGTGTTTTACCGACAGAAAGAAGTATCGTACAAGAAAAGGGAGTCCGAGAGGCACACGGGGTGACCACAAGGTAGGGGGGCTTGCCTAGGGGGGTAGAGCGCGCCCTCCACCCTTGTGGCTGCCCCGTGTCTCTTTCGGACGAGTTTTAATTTTCCTATTTTTTAAATATTCCAAAACGGATCAAAATTGATGTTTGGAACGTTTTGGAGTTAGTTTACTTACCGTATCACATACCTATTCCTTTTTGGAGTCTAAAATTTTCTATAAAGTGTCCCTTATGCTCTCTTCTGGTGTCAGGGTGTCAATTATATTGGTCTCACCATTTAATGGGGTACCTGATATATAGTTTTTGATTCTTTGACCATTTACCACCTTCGTCGTTGTTGATTTTGATGGCACCAGAGCGATAGACCTCCTCAATAATGTAAGGACCTTCCCATTTAGGGAGAAGTTTTCCTGCAAAAAAAATTAAATGAGAGTTGTATAGCAAAACATGATCGCCTACATTAAACTCATACTTTTGTATCCGGTTGTCATGCCATCTTTTAATTTTTTTCTTTAAACAACTTGGCATTCTCATAGGCTTGAGTTCTCCATTCATCAAGTGAGCTAAAGTCCAATAACCTCTTCTCACCGGCAAGTTTGAAGTCATAATTGAGCTCTTTAATAGCCCAATATGCCTTATGTTCTAATTCAAGAGGTAAGTAACATGCTTTTCCATAAACCATTTTATACGGTGACATACCCATAGGGTTTTTATAAGCACTTCTATAAGCCAATAATGCATCATCAAGTTTCTTAGGCCAATTCATTCTAGATATATTAACAGTCTTTTGCAAGATCAATTTGATCTCTCTATTCCTCAATTGTACTTGGGCACTAGACTGAGGATGATATGGAGATGCAATTCTATGGTTAACATCATCTTTAGCAAGCATCTTACGGAAAGCACCATGGATAAAATGTGAACCACCATTAGTCATTTAATATCTAGGGACTCCAAACCTTGGAAAAATAACTTCTTTAAGCATCCTAATAGAAGTGTGGTGATCAGCACTACTGGTTGGAATATCAACAACAACTAAAATATGTGTATACCTATTAGAGGAAGGAAAAGGTCTAATATAATCAAATCCCCAAACATCAAATGGTTCAATAACAAGTGAATAGTTCATAGGCATTTCCTGACGTATACTAATATTACCAAGTCTCTGACATTCATCACAAGACAAGACAAACTTACGGGCATTTTTTAACAGAGTAGGCCAATAAAAACCAGATTGCAATACCTTATGTGCAGTTCTATCTCCAGCGTGGTATCCTCCATAGGCCTCGGTGTGACATTTGCGTAGGATATGTTCCTGTTCATGCTCAACATCTAATAACACCATCTACTCCTTCTTTATAAAGGTGTGGGTCATCCCAAAAGTAATGTCTTAAATGATAGAAAAACTTTTTCTTTTGTTGGTATGTGAAGCTAGGTGGTATAAATTAGCAACAACATAATTATCATAATCAACATACCATGGAGCATTACAAGAAGCATTTATGATGGCTAATTGTTCATCAGGAAAGCTACCAGCAATAGGTAGTGGGTCATCATGAACATTTTCTAACCTAGACAAGTTATCTGCAACGGGGTTCTCAGCTCCTTTTCTATCAATAATATACAAATCAAATTCTTGTAGCAACAGAACCCATCTAATGAGTCTAGGTTTAGCATCTCTCTTTTCCATAAGATATTTAATAGCATCATGATCGGTGTGAACAATTACTTTGGAATCAACATATAAGATCTGCACTTATCACAAGAAAAAGCAACTGCTAAGAATTCTTTTTCGGCAGTAGCATAATTTCTCTGAGCACTGTCTAAAGTTTTACTAGCATAATGAATAACATTCAATTTCTTATGAACTCTTTGTCCTAGTATAGCACCAACATCATAATCACTCGCATCACACATAATTTCAAAGGTTAAATTCCAATCAGGTGGTTAAACAATAGGTGCAGAAATCAAGGCTTTCTCAAGTATTTCAAATGCTTCTACACAATCATCATTAAAAACAAAAGCAACATCTTTTTGCAAGAGATTAGCGAGAGGCCTAGAAATTTGAGAGAAGTCTTTAATAAACCTCCTATAGAAACTAGCATGACCAAGAACACTTCTTATACCTTTGATATCTTTAGGACACAGCAACTTTTTAATAGGATCTACTTTAGCTTTATCAACTGCAATACCTCTTTCAGAAATCTTATGCCCCAAGAGAATACCTTCATTAACCATAAAGTGGCACTTCTCCCAATTAAATACAAGATTAGTTTCTTCGCATCTCTGCAAAACTCGATCATGGTTTCTTAAACAATCATCAAAAGAAGTCTCGTAAACGGAAAAAGCATCCATGTCACATCCCTAGTTTAGTACTTGCAATAGGACTAGCTAGAGTGTGCATCATGTTTGCTTATCAAAGAAACTTGAAATGGGAATGACAGAAACCCCAGCACCCCTCTTCTAACAACTAGGGTTTGATAAAATATTTTCCAATGTACCCAAAATGCCCTTCAAAAATGTTCATCATTTCTGCCTTGGTCTTAAACCTCTGCCAAAAATGGTGCACAATTTTCTAGGACATCTAAGGGCTCTGGATTAAATCATAAGGTATTTGAATTTGGGCATTTAAATGCTATAAAATATTTTAAATGCTCAAATAATCATAAACTATAATGTTCCATACTGTTCATATTATATACAGTGGGCATGACAAGTTTCATGAGTTATAAAAATGTTCTGGCATTTTTATTAATTAAACAAAGTTGCAAAACAAATGAAACAGAAAAAGAAATAGGAAAAAGAAAGAGAGAGAAAGCACTTACCTTGGGCCTAGCACTGTTGCAGGCCGGCCCAGCCCACCAGCCCCGTTCTGTGGCCTTCCTCCTCGCGCCAGTCGGCAGCGCGCGTGGCCACCGCGCGCCGGCACACGCCCGACCACCTCCACCCTACCCGCCTGCCTCCCGACGGCCTGGACGTCTCCTCGCATCGCCACGCAGCTGCCCCGACCCCTCTCGCACTTTCCCCTCGTCCCCGTCGCCTCCCCTGGCTCTCTCTCCCTCTCACCACCGAGCCGCTCGTCGCCGCCGCTCGCCGTTGCCACACCTAGACCCTCCCCCTCGTCCCGTGACCGTGTCCAAAAGGTTCGCCGCGACGCTCTCTACCTCCTCGCTGAGCCACGGATCGCCGGGAGCCCTGCAATGCCTTCACGCGGTCGTCCCCGACCTCGGATCACCGGAGCACCTCGCCGTCGATTAAGAAGCTGCCTAGCATCCCCGACCCCTCCGTCGAGCTCGCTAGCACCGCTGTGAGCTCCTACGCCGAACCCCTCTCTTCTCCGCTTCGTTTGCGCCGTGTAGCCGCCGCTCCATTGATCACCGAAACTCACCGCCGCCGTGCTCGCCGCCGGCGATGCTCCGCTGACCATTTGGCCACTGGCACATGTCCATCTCGCTCGCCGCAGCACGTAGACGAGCTGGGTACTACGCACGCATCGCCTAGGCCACGGTAGCCGCGTCTCCACACACACCCGAACGCCGGCCGCCGCTGTCGAGCTCGTTGCCGTCGTCTCCGGCCACCACAGGTCCGGCGACCACCATCGTTCGACGCGCAATGACAAGGGCTCTCCAACGCGCCCAACCGCGGCTCGAACCGAGCCCTGTGGACGTTTTCTGAAGCACGCCGGGCCTCGCGAGCGTCACTTCGCCGGCGAGTTGGACCTGTTTGACCACAGGTTTGACCCCCCTTGGTCACTGACATGTGGGCCCTGCCTGCAAGTCAAACCTAGTTTAGGTGTTAATTTAATTCTAATTAGTTAATTAGTTAACTATGACACTGACCAGTGGGTCCCACTGGTCAGGTTTGACTTGGACTAGCTCCTGTTGACTGACTGACGTCAGCATGATGTCATGCTGATGCAGTAAAGGTTTTTCTGGGATTTTTAGATTTAAAAATAATTCAAGAAATTCCAGAAAATGCCTAAACTTCAAAAAATCATATAAATTCAACAGTAGCTCAGATGGAAAAGATTTATATATGAAAATTGATAAGAAAAATCCAATCTTTCCAATGGCACTGGTTTCATGCATGTTAGAGCAAGTTAACATTGCTGTATACATTAAAACATGATAATGCACTTATTTAAATAATAGCTAAAGTGGCAATTTGAATCTTTGATTCAAATAAGCTCAAACCCTTCTGGTTTTAGTTGCATTAGCCCAACACACATGCATCTTGCCATGTCATGAGCATGCATCATATTGTTGCATTTGTTTGTTTAATGATTGTATCGCCGGTATTCTCTGTGTTAGGTCCTGCTCTCGAGGATACTGCTGCGTATCCAGTTGAAGAGCAGTACCCGACAACCACTTTGTCAGGCAAGCAATCATTGATCATTCCGATACAAACCCAATCTTCTCACTCCTGCTCTCTTTTACTTCATTAAGGCAACAGCGTGTGAACTGTTACTTGCTGCGGTAGTTGAACCCTATTCCCTTGCATGACCTGTCATTGCCACAGTAAATAGTTGAAACCCACTAGCATGTGTAGGAGTTGATTGAGCCATGTGATGTGTGATCCACCATGCTATTTGTTTATGTTGCCTGCTATGCTTAGAGTTGTGCCTGGTCTGGTTCATCTGGGTGATGGATCAGAGTGAAATGATCATACCGATAAAGAGAAGGAGGTGTGGAATACGCTTGGTAAAGGTATCGATGAAAGGCCATGTAGGAGTACATGGTGGGTTGTTTCATTGGAATCGTCCATAGGACCCGAGATCTGTATGTGTGGTTCAAGTTACAGCTACTACCACACATTGGGATCCTTAATTGACCCTCTCGGCTTATTAATTACCCTCGATCTCTGTCCAGGAGTTGCAACTACTTTCTGGTGATTATAGCTTACTGGAGGTCGTGCACAACGCTAACCCTCGGGGTGGGTTGTGATGCGACAGGTACGTGGCACGGTGTACCGGTTGCCCGTTTGGTTACTCGGGAACCCTGTACACATCGTTTGGGGCCGTGAGCGACACCCCGGCCGAATCTCCCCACGGATGGAACCCAAATAGGCGATAAACCTGGACGAGAGACTTGAGTAGTTAGTCAGGTCGTGGCCGACACCCTCGCTGGGCTTCCGCTTGAAGGTTGCCGAGTACACGTCGAGTAAACGGCGATAAGTTGTGGGAGCGTGTGTGAAGAGGTACACCCCTGCAGGGTTATCAATCTATTCGAATAGCCGTTGTTCGCGGTACGGACTATTTGGTTACTCTTACAGTTCATAGACAAGTTGACGGATACTACTAAAAGTCTCAAGATAAGTGTGAGTGCCGTGGATGGCCCTTCCGTAGGATGATGGAAGAGGATCCTCGGTAGTGTATTGTTGTGGTGAGTAGAGGACTCGTGCTCGTAAGAACATCTTGCAATCCGTTGAGAGTTGTAGTATAGGTTAGCGAAGAGTCAAAGCTGGTTTTCTGCTATGAACCCCACTACCCCCTTTGATAATGTTGCATGTATGATAGGTTCTGTGGTAAGACTTGCTGAGTACCTTTGTACTCATGTTTGCTTAATAACTGTTGCAGAGGAGAACCCTGCCCCTGCTGATGGGTTCTACATAGACGTTGACATCGACGAGTAGCTTGACACCCAGACGGAGATCTGGAGCTTGTGAAGGGCCTTGTAGATAGTCAGGCTACACCAAGCCTGTTTTATTTTCTAAGTTGTCTGTACTCAGACATGTAGCTTCCGCTTGTGCTTGTATGACTGTATGACTTGAGTGTTGGGTCATGTGACCCCTACCTGTATGGATATGTTATGTATGGCTCTAGGAGCCTTTTAAATAAAGTACTTTGAGTCATAGAGTTCTGTTGTGATGCAATGTTGTATTTGCACATATTGAGCATATTGTGTGTATGGTTGAAATGCTTGGTATGTGTGGGATCCGACACCTAGTTGTTTTCCTTTGGTAGCCTACCTTACAGGGAAATGCCTCCTAGTGATTGCAATGAGCCTTGGTAGCTTGCTACTGCTCGGAACACGTAGGCTGGCCGGCATGTGTCCTTCTTCGTTCCTGTGTCTGTCCCTTAGGGGAAATGTCACGCGTTGTTCCTTTAAGTCCATGTAGCTTGCTACGATTTGGGTTCATACGTTGATGACCGACACGTTCGTTGCTGGGTCATGGATGCCTGTCTCTGTAATCTAGTGCCACTTTTGGTTTATAACTAGCCATGTCGGCCCGGGTTCTCTGTCATATGGATGCTAGCGACATTGTCATATACGTGTGCCAAAATGCGCAAACGGTCCCGGGCCAGGTAAGGTGGCACCCGTGGGGTTACCGTGCGTGAGGCCACAAAGTGATATGACGTGTTACAGCTAGATCGGTGTGACTTAGGATCGGGGTCCTGACAGCGTTGGCATCAGAGCTGGACTGCGTGTAGGTTTCTCAAGCCAAACTGGTCGATGTTGAGTCTAGAAAAATTCTTAGTTATATGTAGGGGAATTGATTGTGGAAGGGAACGTAAGGCTCTTTTACTCCTTTACCTTATGCCCTTCTGATCTGAGTCAGTCTATTCTTTCTACGGGGATTTAGGACTAGGCCTCTTATCCTTACTAGGTTCACGTGTTACTAATTCGTAGACTCTTAGGATTGTTGGTTTCAAGCCTCAGTTCAGTTTCTATCCCTTTTAGTATGATGATTATTGGACCCGGAACCTTGATATGTAATTGTTGAGTGCCTATGCTATCATTTGTATGATGTCTCAAATCTTTGTTTGAGCATTTACAGTTGTTATGCTGCCCGATTTCTTCCAGAAACACTAATGCCTTTGCATTACTTCGTGTTTCAGATGTCTGGCCGCACCCCTCACCAAGTGGTTCGTTTGACGCGGTGCATTAATGTGCCCGGTCACACGGCCATGCTAGTCCGTGTGCTGACTGAGACCGGTTATCGCTGGTATCCTGAGTACACCGTGGAGGAACAGTACCGGGATTTCAATCAGAGTCAGTATTTCTGCATAGTCCGGATATACCCCTCATATCCCGGAGCTAACGACCCCATCCATTGGTCTTATGGACTCGGTGTTACCATCGAGATGGCAGTGCAGGATGCCGCCTATTCGATGATGACCATTCTCCGGGCTAGGCATGCCCTGTTGCTGAACACTGAGTTCTGTTACATGCCAGTCTCACTTCCCGGAGAGGAAGGCTACTACACTGGTCTGTATACTGATGCTGCTCATGAAGAGCCACTGCTTCAGACTACTGTTCAGAAGCTGGAGGATAGGGACCGTGAGGTCCGTGCCCTCCGAATGGAGCTGTATAACACTCGAGCCGCCCACTAGACTACTTTGACACGGCTTGCACCTGCTGTGCACGCTGGATATTTGGACATGCGGGATTTGTACCCCATGCGGACTCGTCTGCCTGATCGCATGGATTGGCGTGACGTTGGGGGTATTACACCTCCACGTGGGCGTCGGTTACCACCAGCATCGGGACCGAGGCCACATCCATGTCCCTATGGTCCACAGCCTTCGAGTGCTCGCGAGTTTCAAGATCCGTCTGTTCCACTTCCAGGCTACGGTGGTAATCTTTACGAAGATTATTACGGGAATGTCTGAGCTAGACCGTGCTAGTAGTAGTAGTATTGTAGTAGTAGTATTCCCACAGTCCTGCGCGTCTTGTGGAATATGACTTAGTGTGTACTGAGTTCCGGAGGTGTAGTTAAATAATGTATAGGAGCTTGGAATGCCTCTGATGGGATGTATCGTCTTTCACCGCAGTTGTACTTTATCCTTGGTTTGTACTAAACTATGTATGGTGTGTATGACCACTGGTGTATATATAGCAATTTCTATATTACCATGTCGTACAGATGAACATCTCTGCATTCCGTGTCATCCATTACATTCTGCACTTCCATGTCAAATTTTTGCCATCCTTGTCTAAACCGTTGTTTTGTTTTCCTAGGATGGTCAACACTCGCAACACTCCTGCTGCTCAGGAGCAGGGTGAGGCTAGTGGAGCTAGAGATGGGAATCTACCCCAGCCACCCTCCTTGGCAGAAGTTATGCTCGAGGCAGAACGGAACAAGAGAGAGACCAACCGTCTGCTGGAACGCATAGAGCAGAACACTTGGTTCCGTCAGAGGAATGACGTGGTGTCAATCAATGACTTTATCAAGATGTGCCCACCGAAGTTCCATCACTCCACTGAACCTCTGGATGCGGATGACTGGCTACGTAGTATCACCCATAAGCTACACTCTGCCCGTGTGGCCGAAGCTGACAAGGTTACCTACGCCGCCTACCATCTTGAGGGCCCTGTCAGTCTTTGGTGGGAAAACTTTGAAGCTATGCGTCCTGCTGGCCAAATCACTACTTGGGTCGAGTTCAGTGAGGCATTCCGTGAGCATCATATTCCGGAAGGTCTCATGGATCGCAAGCGGGAGGAATTCTGCAATTTCACCCAGGGCCGGTTAATTGTGGATGGCTATAGTCGCGAGTTTGGCAACTTGGCACGCTATGCACCTGAGGAAGTATCCACCGATGCCAAGAAGCAGGCGAGGTTCCGCAAGGGACTCAGCCCTGAACTCCGCCGAGATCTATGTCTGCACGAGTGCACTTCTTTCCAGAAGTTGGTAAACAAGGCTATCAGTGTTGAAACGGGCCAGACCGACTTCGAGGCCCCATGCAAGCATACTCGAGACTTTGGTTCCTCATCCGGCTCTGGCTCTCACAAGCGCCGTGTGTGGGTTCCTAACACTGCTCTGCCACCCAAGTACACACCGAGGCGATCCTATGAGGCACCTCGCCCAACTCAACAGTATGCACCTGCTAAGACCTATGGAGGACCACCTTCCAACTTTGCTCCACGCACTAGCACTGTGACATGTTTCAAGTGTGGAGAACCGGGGCACTACATGCGTGAGTGTCCTCAGAACCAACCAGGAAAACCCGTTGGCCGTGGTAAGCCAACCGGCAAGGTGAATTATGTCAAGCCAATACCCACTGCACGTGGTCATGTGAACTATGTCTCTGCCGAGGAAGCTTATGAGGATCCTAACGTCGCCCTTGGTACGCTTCTCGTTAACTGCCATCCGGCATCTGTTCTTTTCGATACTGGAGCATCCCATTCGTTCATATCTGAGAGCTATGCTCGATTGCACAACATGACTTTTTGGGACATGCCTACTCCCATGGTTATTCAAACTCCTGGTTCAAAGTGGCAAACCTCTAGGGTAAGCCATGGAAATGAAATCCTTGTCAATAGACTTGTTTTCCTAGCATCTCAAATCGCTCTCAAGTCCTCGGACATAAACGTCATTTTGGGTATGGATTGGATGACAACTCATTACGCCAAGATTGATTACTATACTAGGACCGTTCAACTTACACATCCATCTGGCAAGATAGTCAATGTCTTGACCCGAATGGCTGAGCGTCAGCTCTACCCTCTTAATGCCAGCCCTCTACCAGAACTCGAAGATATCCCAGTAGTCTGTGACTTTCCGGATGTTTTTCCAGAAGAACTGCCAGGAATTCCACCTGACAGAGATGTCGAGTTCGTGATAGATCTTATTCCAGGAACTGTCCCAATCTCTAGGAGACTTTATAAGATGGCACCCCTAGAATTAGCTGAGCTTAAGAAACAACTCGATGAATCCTTGCAAAAAGGTTTCATCCGTCCTAGTTCTTCCCCTTTGGCTGGCCCCGTCCTCTTCGTCAAGAAGAAGGATGGAACGGAGCGGATGGTTGTAGATTACCGACCTGTCAATCTGGTCACCATAAAGAACAAGTATCCGCTCCCCAGGATCAACGACCTGTATGATCAGCTCGCTGGATCCTCAGTCTTCTCTAAGATAGATTTGAGGTTGGGTTACCATCAAATCAAAATCAAGAACGGGGACATTCCTAAAACGGCTTTTGTTACTCGTTATGGCCAATATGAGTACACCGTCATGTCCTTCGGGTTAACCAATGCCCCAGCCACCTTCTCCCGGCTCATGAATTCTATATTCATGGAGTACTTGGATAAATTCGTTGTGGTATACCTCGATGATATACTCATCTATTCCAAGAACAAGAAAGATCATGCCGAGCATTTAAGGCTGGTATTGACGAAACTTCAAGAACACCGCCTTTATGCCAAATTCTCTAAATGTGAATTTTGGTTGCCGGAAGTAACCTATCTAGGTCATGTGATGTCTGGCAAGGGTATTGCTGTCAATCCCGAGCGAGTTTAAGTCGTCCTTGATTGGACTCCTCCTGAATCGGTCAAGCAAGTTAGGAGTTTTCTTGGCTTAGCGAGCTATTGCCGACGCTTCGTTGAGAATTTCTCCAAGGTTGCTAAACCTCTAACTGAACTCCTCAAGAAAGATAAAAAGTTTGAGTGGACCCCACAGTGCGAGTCCAGTTTTCAGGAACTGAAAAGACGCCTGACATCTGCACCTGTACTGGTACCACCAGACTTTTCCAAGGATTTTATAATCTACTGCGACGCCTCGCGACAAGGACTAGGTTGCATACTCATGCAAGATCGTCAAGTGATTGCATACGCATCTCGACAGTTGCGTCCACATGAGGATAACTATCCTACTCATGATCTAGAGCTTGCAGCTGTAGTCCATGCACTCAAAACATGGCGACATTACCTCCTTGGTAATCACTGTGAAATCTTCACTGATCATCAAAGTTTGAAGTATATCTTCACCCAACCGGATCTAAATCTCTTGCAAAGACGTTGGGTCGAGTTGCTCACAGATTACGACTTAGGAATCACTTACACCCCTGGAAAGGCCAATGTCATGGCTGATGTGCTAAGTCGTAAGTCTTATTGTAACAACTTAATGTTACAACAAGGTCAACCACTTCTCCACGAGGAATTTCGTAAGCTTAACCTTCACAATGTTCCTCGAGGATTCCTTTCCACCTTGGTGGTGAAACCTACCCTTATGGATCAAATCATAGTTGCCCAGCGGTATGATAAAGGCATATCTCGAATCAAGGAGAACATTGCTAGCGGAGTTGCTAGAAGTTTCTCTATGGATGATCGAGGTGTTGCGTACTTCGAGAACCATTTGGTGGTACCCAAGAAACAATAACTACGACAAATGATTCTTAAGGAGGCTCATGAATCTCCTCTCACAATTCATCCCAGTAGTACCAAAATGTATCAGGATTTACGTCAGAGATTCTGGTGGACTAGGATGAAGAGAGAAATCGCTCAATTCATTGCTAATTGCGACGTTTGTCGTCGAGTCAAAGCAGAGCATCAATGGCCTGCTGGCACCCTTCAACCTTTAGCTATTCCTGAATAGAAATTGGACAAAGTCAGTATGGACTTCATTACCGGGTTTCCCAGGACCAGGAAAGGGAATAATGCTATCTTCGTCGTTATCGACCGCCTCTCTAAAGTAGCTCATTTCCTGCCTGTTCGAGAGAGTATTACCGCTAGCCAGCTAGCAGACTTGTATGTCTCTCGGATAGTATCACTTCATGGTGTGCCATTGGAGATTAACTCAGACCGTGGAAGTCTTTTCACTTCACGATTTTGGGAAAGTTTCCAGAATGCTATGGGAACTCATCTCTCTTTAAGTACTGCCTTCCATCCCCAGTCAAGTGGTCAAGTGGAACGAGTCAATCAAATCCTGGAAGACATGCTTCGAGCCTCTATCATTTCTTTCGGTATGGAATGGGAAAAGTGTCTTCCATTTGCCGAATTCGCTTATAACAATAGTTATCAAGCCAGCCTGGGTAAAGCCCCCTTCGAAGTTCTATATGGACGAAGGTGTCGAACACCTCTTAAATGGTCAGAAACCGGGGAAAGACAATTCTTTGGCCCGGATATGATCCAGGAAGCAGAAGAGCAAGTTCGCATCGTTCGTGAGAGATTGAAAACAGCCCAGTCTCGCCAAAAGAGCCAATATGATAGTCATCATAAGGCTGTGACTTTTGAAGTCGGCGATAAGGCTTACCTTCGGGTTACTCCTCTTAAGGGAACCCATCGCTTCGGTATCAAAGGCAAATTGGCCCCTCGTTACATCGGTCCTTTTCGCATTCTTGCCAAACGAGGAGAAGTTGCCTACCAATTGGAACTACCTCTGCACCTCTCCAGAGTTCATGACGTGTTCCACGTTTCTCAACTCAGGCATTGCTTCTCGGATCCTATCCGCGGAGTGGACCATGAAACGCTTGATCTCCAGGACAATCTCACATATCGAGAATACCCCGTTCGTATTCTTGATCAAATCGAACGCACCACTCGACGCCACAATATCAAGTTTCTCAAGGTTCAATGGTCACATCATTCCGAGAGTGAAGCTACTTGGGAAAGGGAGGATCGTCTTCGACTTGAGTACCCCACCCTCTTTCCGGAGGAACCCGAATCTCGGGACGCGATTCTTTTAAGTGGGGGTGAGTTGTCACATCCCTAGTTTAGTACTTGTAATAGGACTAGCTAGAGTGTGCATCATGTTTGCTTATCAAAGAAACTTGAAATGGGAATGACAGAAACCCCAGCACTCCTCTCCTAACAACTAGGGTTTGATAAAATCTTTTCCAATGTACCCAAAATGCCCTTCAAAAATGTTCATCATTTCTGCCTTGGTCTTAAACCTCTGCCAAAAATGGTGCACAATTTTCTAGGACATCTAAGGGCTCTGGATTAAATCATAAGGTATTTGAATTTGGGCATTTAAATGCTATAAAATATTTTAAATGCTCAAATAGTCATAAACTATAATGTTCCATACTGTTCATATTATATACAGTGGGCATGACAAGTTTCATGAGTTATAAAAATGTTCTGGCATTTTTATTAATAAAACAAAGTTGCAAAACAAATGAAACAGAAAAAGAAATAGGAAAAAGAAAGAGAGAGAAAGCACTTACCTTGGGCCCAGCACTGTTGCAGGCCGGCACAGCCCACCAGCCCCGTTCTGTCGCCTTCCTCCTCGCGCCAGTCGGCAGCGCGCGTGGCCACCGCGCGCCGGCACGCGCCCGGCCACCTCCACCCTGCCTGCCTACCTCCCGACGGCCTGGACGTCTCCTCGCATCGCCACGCAGCTGCCCCGACCCCTCTCGCACTTTCCCCTCGTCCCCGTCGCCTCCCCTGGCTCTCTCCCTCTCACCACCGAGCCGCTCGTTGCCGCCGCTCGCTGTTGCCGCACCTAGACCCTCCCCCTCGTCCCGTGACCGTGTCCAAAAGGTTCGCCGCGACGCTCTCTACCTCCTCGCTGAGCCACGGATTGCCGAGAGCCCTGCAACGCCTTCACGCCGTCGTCCCCGACCTCGGATCGTCGGAGCACCTCGCCGTCGATTAAGAAGCTGCAGAGCATCCCCGACCCCTCCGTCGAGCTCGCTAGCACCGCTGTGAGCTCCTACGCCGAACCCCTCTCTTCTCTGCTTCATTTGCGCCGTGTAGCCGCCGCTCCGTTGATCACCGAAACTCACCGCCACCGTGCTCGCCGCCGGCGATGCTCCGGTGACCATTTGGCCACTGGCACATGTCCATCTCGGTCTACGCAGCACGTAGACGAGCTGGGTACTACACACGCATCGCCTAGGCCATGGTAGCCGCGTCTCCAGACACACCCGAACGCCGGCCGCTGCTGTCGAGCTCATTGCCGTCGTCTCCGGCGACCACAGGTCCGGCGACCACCACCGTTCGACGCGCAACGACAAGGGCTCTCCAACGCGCCCAACCGCGGCTCGAACCGAGCCCTGTGGACGTTTCCCGAAGCACGCCGCCGTGTCTGGCCTCGCCGGCGTCACTTCGCCGGTGAGTTGGACCTGTTTGACCATGGGTTTGACCCCCCTGGGTCACTGACATGTGGGCCCTGCCTGCAAGTCAAACCTAGTTTAGGTGTTAATTTAATTCTAATTAGTTAATTAGTTAACTGTGACACTGACCAGTGGGTCCCACTAGTCAGGTTTGACTTGGACTAGCCCCTGTTGACTGAGTGACGTCAGCATGATGTCATGCTGACGCAGTATAGGTTTTTCTGGGATTTTTAGATTTAAAAATAATTCAGGAAATTCTAGAAAATGCCTAAACTTCAAAAAATCATATAAATTCAACAGTAGCTCACATGGAAAAGATTTATATATGAAAATTGATCAGAAAAATCCAATCTTTCCAATGGCACTGGTTTCATGCATGTTTGAGCAAGTTAACCTTGCTGTATACATTAAAATATGATAATGCACTTATTTAAATAATAGCTAAAGTGCCAATTTGAATCTTTGATTCAAATAAGCTCAAACCCTTCTGGTTTTAGTTGCATTAGCCCAACACACATGCATCTTGCCATGCCATGAGCATGCATCATATTGTTGCATTTGTTTGTTTAATGATTGTATCGCCGGTATTCTCTGTGTTAGGTCCTGCTCCCGAGGTTACTGCTGCGTATCCAGTTGAAGAGCAGTACCCGACAACCACTTTGTCAGGCAAGCAATCATTGATCATTCCGATACAAACCCAATCTTCTCGCTCCTGCTCTCTTTTACTGCATTAAGGCAACAGCGTGTGAAGTGCTACTTGCTGCGGTAGTTGAACCCTATTCCCTTGCATGACCTGTCATTGCCACAGTAAATAGTTGAAACCCACTAGCATGTGTAGGAGTGGATTGAGCCATGTGCTGTGTGATCCACCATGCTATTTGTTTATGTTGCCTGCTATGCTTAGAGTTGTGCCTGGTCTTGTTCATCTGGGTGATGGATCAGAGTGAAATGATCATACCGATAAAGAGAAGGAGGTGTGGAATACGCTTGGTAAAGGTATCGATGAAAGGCCATGTAGGAGTACATGGTGGGTTGTTTCATTGGAATCGTCCATAGGACCCGAGATCTGTATGTGTGGTTCAAGTTACAGCTACTACCACACATTGGGATCCTTAATTGACCCTCTCGGCTTATTAATTACCCTCGATCTCTGTCCAGGAGTTGCAACTAGTTTCTGGTGTTTATAGCTTACTGGAGGTCGTGCACAACGCTGACCCTCGGGGTGGGTTGTGATGCGACAGGTACGTGGCACGGTGTACCGGTTGCCCGTTTGGTGACTCGGGAACCCTGTACACATCGTTTGGGGCCGTGAGCGACACCCCGGCCGAATCTCCCCATGGATGGAACCCAAATAGGCGATAAACCTGGACGAGAGACTTGAGTAGTTAGTCAGGTCGTGGCCGACACCCTCGCTGGGCTTCCGCTTGAAGGTTGCCGAGTACACGTCGTGTAAACGGCGATAAGTGGTGGGAGCGTGTGTGAAGAGGTACACCCCTGCAGGGTTATCAATCTATTCGAATAGTCGTTGTTCGCGGTACGGACTACTTGGTTACTCTTACAGTTCATAGACAAGTTGATGGATACTACTAAAAGTCTCAAGATAAGTGTGAGTGCCGTGGATGGCCCTTCCGTAGGATGATGGAAGAGGATCCTCGGTAGTGTATTGTTGTGGTGAGTAGAGGACTCGTGTTCGTAATAACATCTTGCAATCCGTTGAGAGTTGTAGTATAGGTTAGCCAAGAGTCAAAGCTGGCTTTCTGCTATGAACCCCACTACCCCCTTTGATAATGTTGCATGTATGATAGGTTCTGTGGTAAGACTTGCTGAGTACCTTTGTACTCATGTTTGCTTAATAACTGTTGCAGAGGAGAACCCTGCCCCTGCTGATGGGTTCTACATAGACGTTGACGTCGACGAGTAGCTTGACACCCTGACGGAGATCTGGAGCTTGTGAAAGGCCTTGTAGATAGTCAGGCTACACCAAGCCTGTTTTATTTTCTAAGTTGTCTGTACTCAGACATGTAGCTTCCGCTTGTGCTTGTATGATTGTATGACTTGAGTGTTGGGCCATGTGACCCCTACCTGTATGGATATGTTATGTATGGCTCTTGGAGCCTTTTAAATAAAGTACTTTGAGTCATAGAGTTCTGTTGTGATGCAATGTTGTATTTGCACATATTGAGCATATTGTGTGTATGGTTGAAATGCTTGGTATGTGTGGGATCCGACACCTAGTTGTTTTCCTTTGGTAGCCTAGCTTACAGGGAAATGCCTCCTAGTGATTCCAATGAGCCTTGGTAGCTTGCTACTGCTCGTAACACGTAGGTTGGCCGGCATGTGTCCTTCTTCGTTCATGTGTCTGTCCCTTATGGGAAATGTCACGCATTGTTCCTTTAAGTCCATGTAGCTTGCTACGAGTTGGGTTCATACGTTGATGACCGACACGTTCGTTGCTGGGTCATGGATGCCTGTCTCTGTAATCTAGTGCCACTTTTGGTTTATAACTAGCCATGTCGGCCCGGGTTCTCTGTCATATACGTGTGCCAAAATGCGCAAACGGTCCCGGGCCAGGTAAGGTGGCACCCGTGGGGTTACCGTGCGTGAGGCCGCAAAGTGATATGACGTGTTACAGCTAGATCGGTGTGACTTAGGATCGGGGTCCTGACAATCCATGAAAACCTCAACAATATTTTCACAAAAGTCAGAGAATATAGCAGTCATACATCTTTGAAAGCTAGCAGGT
>LR738713.1:239554742-239607685 GCA_902687465.1 Secale cereale | reverse complement strand
AGCGACAGTGAGCCTACGGCGGCGCAGCGGAGTGGCTAGGTGCAGTGGCGCGGCATCGGCGAGGAGACAAGAACAAGAGAACAAGAAGAAGAAGAAGAAGAAGAAGAAGAAGAAGAAGAAGAAGAAGAAGAAGAAGAAGAAGAAGAAGAAGAAGAAGAAGAAGAAGAAGAAGAAGAAGAAGAAGAAGAAGATGAAGAAGAAGAAGAAGAAGAAGAAGAAGAAGAAGAAGAAGAAGAAGAAGAAGAAGAAGAAGAAGAAGAAGAAGAAGAGAAGGGAGGGGGAGCGTGTGCGTTTGGCCACCCCCTCCTACCCTATTTATGCGGCTAGAGCGGTGGAGCGGAGGCGATGCATTTCTGGGGCGTGGGATTAATTGCGCCCACGCCCCGCATGACCCCGCGAATCCCACGCGCATTCATTCCGCCCCGGAAGGGCAACCGTCCACCTTGGCCGCAGCGGATCCGCGCGCGTGCCGAAGCCCTGTAGTGGCTGGCCCAGGCCTGCGGCGATGTCCCGTCGCGTGCATGGGCAGGCAGGCCTGCCTGGTCTGCTTGCGACACATGGCGGGCAGGCAATAGGCGGCAACCACGCCAACCGGCGATGCACCATGCGGCGCCCGCCTCGCTGATTTGAATTCACCAGCCGGCCGGCCACGCCTTGGCTGGTTCCTAGCACGCGGCTTTCACCGGCCGCACGAGCCAAGATGAAGGATCTCCCATAGGACGAAGCTACCAAGGCACCCCGGCTTTGAGCTGTGACACCTCACCAGCTTCGGGGACTACTATCAGGGTTATGTACCCTGGGTAGCCTCATCTGCACCCAAGGACGTTTTAAGACGTCAGGGCGGGCCAAGCCCCTCAGGCCGATTGGGCGAATGGTCCGCTTCCTGGCCGCTTTCCAAAAGGCCGCGTGCCCCGAGAAGGTGGCCCCAGAAGCAGGCCGGCTCCTAGCTGTCGGCCCCTCGCCCCTCGGAGTCCGGACTCTCCGACTGTGACCAGAGATAGAGCATGGCAACAGTGCCACGTGCTCCCCCAGGATTGGGGGGAGCATGGCTATACTGTGCCTCGACCAGGCAGACACCCTCCAGCATGGCGTGGGGCTATAGCCATGCGAGGCATAATGCCGCCCTCGTTAGCGAGGACAGCACTACAGTGAAAGGCAATCGGCATGGCCCGCAGGCGATATGCCCTACTTGTCGGCCGGATTCACAACAGCCGACGGGGCCCACCAAAGGCGGGCCCCAGCAGCCGGCGAAGAAACCAGCGACCGAAGACATAGACACCTGGGTCGCAGCACCTGGACGTATTACCGTTGTACCCCTGGGGGGTTGGCCTATAAAACCCCCTGGGCTCACTGGGGGATTCCTGGATCGGGGGGTCCTCATGTGGCCGGACAAACTCCTGGTGGGCCGGACTGGTGGGCCCTGAAGATTATTATAGAAGATCATCTCTCGTATCCGGATAGGACTCTTGTATTATTGTAATGGCAAGTTTTAGGTTCGGGTGTAGATTTTCCTTCTTCTGCAAGATGATATGTACAAACCCTAGGCCTCTCCGGTGTGTATATAAACCGGAGGGCTTGGTTTGTAGAGGCTAGACAAGAATCATTACAATATCCTCATAGGCTAGACCTAGGGTTTAGCCATTACGATCTTGAGGTAGATCAAATCCTGTATACATATTCATTCATACTAATATAGAAGGAAGAAGGGTTTACCTCGACGGAGAGGGCCTGAACCTAGGTAAACATCGTGTCCCCAGTCTCCTGTTACCATCGATCCTTAGACGCATACTTCGGGACCCCCTACCCGAGATCTGCCGGTTTTGACACCGACATTGAGAGTTCCACTAGGTCGTCGACTGAAGGACTGATGGATCACGTCGTCAACTGCAACGGCGACGCCGAGGGGATTTTCCGTCCCGCCCAACTTTTCGTGTTCAGCGGCTTCGCGCTTCGTGCCAACACTGAAGGCCACCTTCACCGGATTCATGTCAGATTCGGGAGCTTGAACTACGTTGCTGATATCCGCGGAGACTTGATCTTCACCGGATTCAAGCCAGCGGCAACCCCACTCTGCCACCACGATGATCGTGAGTTAACTATGTCATCAGATCAGGAAATAGCACCTGCAGCAGTTCTGGCCCTAGATCCAGAACAGATCGCGTCACCCGAAGATGGGAAGATCAACCCCACCACGGGAGCTACAGAATCTACGGCGTTGGAGCCGCACACGGACCCAACTGCAGATGGGATCTTTGTTACCGGAACTCTGGACTCTGATTCCAAACTGCGCGTAATTGCGCCCCTCAAATCCGATCAGGACCCTATCGCCGAATTCTGTGCTGCAGATATTTTCCAGCACTCACCCCTTGGCGACATGTTAAGGTCGTTAAGATCTCTCTCCTTGGATGAGAGCACACAGACGCACTATATCCGGTTCGAACTAGAGGCTGGTGAAGAATTGAGTTCCCCACCCACCACCCACTTGATAGCCACGGTCAAAGATCTAACCGATCTACTTGACTACGCTTCCGAAGACTTCGAAGGGATGGACCTCGAGGCTGCAGCAGATCCAGATAAAATCCGGCCCATAATAGGGCGGTGGAAAGCTACGTCTTCATACGACGTGTATATGGTGGATACACCCAAAGAGGCAGAAGGCGACGGCAAAAACAATCCCGTTGAGGACAAGCCCGCCGAAGAACCTCCCAAGCGTCGGCGTCCAAAACGCCGAACTAAATCCCATAAAGTAAAGGACGGCAACACTGTGTCTAATGACGGTGATATTCCGGAACGAGCCGAAGACCCCGCAGATGCAGCGATTGAGCAGGAGGAGCGAGAGGACGGCGAGCAGAGTCCAAAGCCGCACTCTGATGATTGCGATGCCGAAGATGGTGACTATGAACCAATCTTCGGAGAAGAGGCTAGCCTGGATGACGACGAATATACCGTTCCAGAAGAACCCTCTGAACAAAAACGCTTCCATCGGCGGCTTACAGCCACCGCACGGAGCTTAAAAAAGCAGCAGAGACAGCTTCGAGCTGCACAAGACACGCTCAATGATAGATGGAATGAGGTGCTAGACGCTGAACAGAAACATGGCTTTAACGGCCAAACCAAAGGCTATCCCAAGCGCAAGCAACTGCCCGAATTCGATGATGAGGCCGTTGCGCCCGTCCCACCGAAAAATAACACCGCCAACAAGCCGGACTGACCACCTAGCGGACAGGACAGAGTAGCTAGCAATGTATACAAGCCCGCACCACCACTCCGTAAAGGAAAGGAGGGTGCGACACAAGTCTGAAAACACTATCTGTGTGAGGACCTAACCAAAAAAGCTGGCAAGACCAGGTCTATATTCGGAACTAGGGACCGAGCTCCCGCATGGGACGGCAGCTATCAAGCCAATCGCGTCGGTGACGTACCAGTTCGGGGTCAATAACAAACACCACAACCATCGGACATGCGCCACGATACAGCAAGATACAGTGGAGCTTCAGACCCTCTGTGCTTCACCGATGAGGTGCTGGGTCATGATTTCCCAGAAGGGGTCAAACCCAGGAACATCGAAGCGTACGATGGAGCGAGGGATCCCGCCGTCTGGATAGAAGACTTTATTCTTCACATCGATATGGCTCGAGGAGATGATCTCCACGCCATTAAATATTTACCCCTCAAGCTAAAAGGACCAGCTCGGCACTGGCTAAACAGCCTCCCAGAGAACTCCATTGGGAGTTTGGAAGAACTTGAGGACACTTTTCGGGCCAATTTTCAAGGGACTTATGTCCGGCCCCCGGATGCTGATGATCTAAGTCACATTATCCAACAACTCGGGGAATCATCCCGCAAGCCTTGGAATTGGTTTCTTACTAAGAAGAACCAAATCGTGGACTGTCCGGATGAGCCTTAGCGGTATTTAAGCACAGTATCCGGGACGAATGGCTGGCCAGACACCTTGGACACGAAAAGCTGAGGACAATGGCAGCCCTAACTACACTCATGACTCGCTTTTGCGCGGGTGGGGATAGCTGGTTAGCTCGTAGCAGCACCAATGACCCTGGAACATCCGAAGTCAGTGATGGCAATGGAAAGCCACGACGTAACAAAAACAAACGTTAAAACAATTATGGAAGCCCAGATGATACAACGGTAAACGCCGGATTTAGTGGCTCCAGACCCGGTCAATGGAAGAAGCCATTTAAAGGCAACCAAGATGGTCCATCAAGTCTGGACAAAATATTAGACAGGCCTTGCCAAATACATGGCACCCCAAAAAAACCTGCCAACCACACCAACCGTAACTATTGAGTTTTCAAGCAGGCCGGCAAGCTAAACGCCGAACACAAGGGGAAGGAGCCTCAGAGCGAAGACAAGGGTGAACCTCGCCAGCCGAATATAGGGGAACAGAAGAAATTTCCACCGGAGGTCAAAATAGTGAACATGATATATGCCACTCATATCCCATAGAGGGAGCGCAAGCGCGCACTCCGAGACATCGATGCCGTTAGGCCTGTCGCCCCAAAATTCTACCCATGGTCAGCATGTCCGATCACTTTCGATCGCAGGGATCATCCCACTAGTATTCGGCATGGGGGTTCGGCTGCCTTAGTGCTCGACCCAATAATAGATGGATACAATCTAACTCGAGTCCTTATGGATGGCGGCAGTAGTCTCAATCTGATATATCAGGACACTGTCCGGAAGATGGGGATCAACCCATCAAGAATCAAACAAAGCAGCACGACCATTAAAGGAGTGATACCGGGCGTTGAAGCTCACAGCACAGGCTCTTCAACGTTGGAAGTTGTATTCGGTTCTCCCGACAACTTTCCAAGCGAAGAGCTAATCTTCGACATAGCTCCTTTCCGAAGTGGCTATCATGCTCTACTCGGAAGAACAACCTTCGCCCACTTTAATGCAGTCCTGCATTATGCCTATCTATAGCTTAAAATTTCTGGACCACGTGGCGTTATCACGGTCAATGGAAATATGGAGTGCTCTCTATGTATGGAGGAGGACACTGTGGCCTTGGCAGCCGAAGTCCAATGCGGCCTACTCAAGCCGGCTAATCTATCAATATTGGACACAACTAAGCGTGTCTGGCACACGCCTTAGTACAACAGCTCATTTGAAACTGAGCAAGATTGACATCTATGCCACCGTCGACCGCCCCATAAGGTGATAGCATATCTACCTCGAGTACATAATTATGCCTTAAAATTCCTTGAGCGGCGACCGGGGGCACATGCATATAGTCCATAGTACGACCGGACCCTATTTAGACCCTAAACTGATCTTCTTTAAGTTCGTTAAATGAACCAAACCTATTATGGCCACATTAGATTGATTTCTTCTTCTCCAGGATTATTTTCCTTTTCCTTTTTCGTACAGATGGCCATCATACTCACACCCTCAAGGACACATTACAGAGGAGGAAACGGCGCAGACGTGCAATAGGGACCCGCACTAAGGTTTCTTTTTTAGATTAAGACCCTGTGTAAACCTTCTTTCTCTTTCTTGTTATATACCTTCTTGGCATGTACAATGTCCAAAAAAGGTCATCGGCATTATCTGTAAAGTTTGCGGCTCACCGTACTATAGAGGGATATTAATAGAACAATTTTATTCGTATTATGTCCAGAGTTTTATTCACTCACCATGGAATGTTCTTTTCCCGCATCAGATTGCCATACGTGCCTTGTCAATAATAGTTTATTACCAGGGGCTATAGTCAGCCCTGGTACATGTTGAAAAGACCGAATACCGATAGGGAGTGTTTGGTGTCCTAGATATTTGCATTATATGCATCAGTTTCGAATCATGTCTAGGGTCTATAGTTGGGTTGCCCGGCTCCTGTGCTTACCCCTACGTTCCCGATTGTTCAGCTAGGGTGTAAAGGGAGAACTACTGCGATAGTACTTCTGGCTAGTCCGTCAAGTACCTCAGTAGAGAAAGCCGAAAAGTGACTGTCATGATAAGCGAGAACCTGGTGTGCAATCCGGTGACTTAGTTTTATACTACGATCGATAGAGATCTACCCCGTGTTATACGAAGGGTTGGTTTTTCGCCCAGCGAGGTGCAAGAGGATACCTTAATTAGGAAATATCATTCCGCACCAGGGGCTAGGACCTAGCCCCAATTGTCAAACTCCTACGACGAAGTGAAAGCAATAACGCCACATAGTCGGATTGCCTGGTTCGCTCTACATACACCTCCTATAAGGACCAAGACGTTGGATAAAGAGTGTCGATGCATATGACTGAACACCCTAGTACTATGTACATGGGGGCTGAAGCCAACGACTGGAAACTTTCAGACTTAAAATAAACAGTCAAACGGGAGGAAAAAGATGCTGATATTATAATAGCGCAAAAGTTATATACATCGGATTCATAAGCCTAGTCTTTACATCCGGATACAGTCACTTGAAGACAACATCATTCGAACACTAGCCTTCTACAAAGGCAGGCGCCTTCGACGACGTCCTCAAAGTACTTCTCCGGCTTGCGGTGCTCCTTGTCCGCGGGCGGGCCAGCAGTAGCTATATGCACTGCGTTCATCTTCGCCCAGTGCACATTGACGCGAGCGAAGGCCATCCGAGCAACTTGTATACAGGTCGAGCACGTTAACGCATCAAACCGCGGACAAGCCTCGACGAGCCACTTCACCAATCCGAAGTAACTACTCGGGATTGGCTTAGCGGGCCATAGCCAGAATATTAAGTCCTTCATGGCCGAACCCGCCGTGTTGTGCAGCTCGACCAGCTGCTTCATCTGGTCGTTGAGGGGCACTAGAAGTTGTGGCGCATAGAACTGCAACAGAACAATTTCTCTGTGTCGTTCCCCTCCTGGACTCGGAAGTATTGAGTGGCATCTGCGCTGCTCCTCGGAATATCAGCAAACACTCCTGGAGAGCTCCACAATCATGTCAGCACAATATACTTCCGCCCTCCAAAGATGCTCTGTAAGAGAATATTCTTACCAGATGCTATCTGTCACGCTTGCTTGATTTCCTCACAGGCGCTGCGCGCCTCGCCTCACGCGTCTTGGGCAGACTTTACTACCGCAGACAGCACGGTTCCCTGATCCAAAGTCTTCTTCTCTGAAGCCTCACACTTAAGGATGGCATCTTGGAGCTCAACCTCGACTTCGGACACCCGAGATTTGTGCTTCTCGCACTCAGCCTTTTCGGCATCCAAATCAGCGGCCGCCTTGTTCGCCTCGGCCTGCTTCTGGGCCTTGGCAACCTCGCCCTTGAGGGCCTCGAGCTCAGTGGCGCTAACTGTGTAAAACATAATACACCATTAGAGTTTATAAAACTACTCAATCAAAGAGGTCTTATGGACATTTCTAAACAAATAAAAAAATTCGCATACCTTGCGTTTCATCAAAACGCTGGTTGATGCTTTCGAGGTCCGCGTTGGCCACCTCGAGCTTTCGATTTAGTTCGGCAACCTCTACGTCTCACGCAGTCGCCATAACTAAGGAAGCCTCCACAACAATTCGGCTCTGTAAGTACGCTATTTTATGGATACTTTGTCTGATTCTTTTTAGAATCACACAAAGCATCAGGGGCTACTAGTTATATATGTGTATTTAAAACAAATAAAATTCTTAAAAGCATTACATTGCTTACCTCAAAGCCTGTTAAAACGCTGTTGAAGGCTTCATTCAGTCCTCCCTTGACAGACTGAATCTTCTTCATCACCGCACCCATCACGGTGCGGTGTTCTTCAATGATGAGAGAACTTTGCAGTGCTCCCTCCATAGAATCCGGCACCTCTGGATTAACTCCGGGCATCGCCGTATCTTCTTCCGCTTGAGGAATCGGGTCTTCGGACCCCGGAGCTGCGCTAGACTCTGCGATGGTGTTTGGTGGGGTCCCGGACTGATTGGGCCCCACGTCTTCGGTCTCCATGGGGGCCGTCTCCCCATGGTCAGCGGCCGTCTTGTCTCCTGCCCCACCCTCATCTCCTTGGGCGGAGAGCACCCGCTAGGACAACACTTCGGTGTCCCCGCCGATTACGAGCGATGGAGCCCGGACTGGCGGGTCACTCTCTGTCTCTCTAGGCGCCAGAGAGTTCCCCTCCAATGAGGTAACATCGGGGTGTACATCGGGAGGGCTGTAGGTCAGCAGGAGAAAAATATTAAGTAAAGTATCAAAAATACTAAATAAACAAAGGTGCAACACTTGAATCCAAATTGACTTACGATTCAGGCAGGGGTTTCTCCCTGGGCTTCACCACAAAGCTATGTTCGGACGAACCCGAATTAGCTCCGAGGTTTAGTTTCCTCCAGGGCACTTCCATATCTGCGTCAGTGGCGGCCCCCCTCTTCCTCCCCCTGCCTTGTGCAGGGGGCACTTCTTCCTCCTCTTACTCCTCATCATCTTCCTCCGCCTCGTCAGAGGAGAGGATATGGAGGTCCTCGGGCTTCTTACCTGAGGGACGGTGACTATCTCCGGTTCCCTTTCCCTTGGTCTTCTTGGGATTCTTGGTCGTTGCCTTGTACGGCGCTGGGACCAGCATCGCTGTCAGTAGAGGCAGTGCTGGTTCTTCGGGCAAAGGTGCCGAACACTTAATCCGATCGCCTTCTTTGTCCAGCCCTGTATATCATGCAAAAAATCCAAATCCTATTATCATTAAACTAGCACATATTCCCGTGCGTTGCAACGGAAAAGAAAATTAGAGTTACGTGCAATCACAATGGTTCATAGCGAATACAATATGAAGAAACGCTAGTTGTCCCACCTATGCAAAGAAATGCTAATTGTCCCATTCGCCTAAAAATCCAACAGTGCTACCGACTGCAGCGTATGTAAAAATCCTCAAGACGGGACGAAACAAAGTCAAACCAAACCAAGAATACCTATTCCCTTTAATAGTAGGTATAGATAAGGGAAAGGGTAAGTGTTCGGCAAGGATTATTGTTACCTCCGGGGCGGAAACTTCGGTACTAAAGCTCGCATCCTCGGTCTCTTCAGGCCATTCCTTTTGGCTCTTGAAGAGGTGACCTCCTTGTGCGTAGAGCCTAAGAGATGCTTCAATGGCTTGTCTCCTGCCGGATGAACTCCCATAGGGAGGAGCCCCGGCTTTGGCAAGGGAGAACAAGCCGGGTCAGCATCTTGGACCACGGAGGAGAGCAGGTGCCCCTTGGAGATCACGCCGGACACACGGCTCACAAGAGCCATCACCTCAGTCTGCAAACCCCAGTCCAGACCCTATTTGTTCCAGGAGGTCAACCACTCTGGGGGTCAGGATCTGAAGGCAGGTTCCGCCGCCCACTTGGTGTCGCGGGGTTCGGTGATGTAGAACCATTCCTACTGCCAGACCTTGTTCGTCTCCACGTACGAGCCCTTGGGTCAAGTTGCGTTCGAGAGCTTGCTGATCATGGCACCCCCGCACTCCGCGTGTTCCCCATCAACCACCTTTGGCTTCACGTTGAAGGTCTTAAGCCACAGGCCGAAGTGTGGGGGGATGCGGAGAAAAGCTTCACACATCACTATGAAAGAGGATATGTGAAGAATTGAGTTCAGGGCTAGATCATGGATATCTAGCCCGTAGAAGAACAAAAGACCTCGAACAAACGGGTGGAGTGGAAACCCTAGACCCCTAACAAAGTGAGAGGTAAAAACTACCCTCTCGCCCGCCTTAGGAACGGGAATCACCTGGCCCTTAATGGGGACTTGGTGTGTGTTGTCGCCGGCGAGGTACCCCGCACTCCGTAGATCCTCCACGGTATTTTCAGTGACCGTGGAAGCCTCCGACTTGCCTCTAGCACCGCATCTAGCCATTGCTGGGAAGAGGAGTAGTAGTTGAGGAGCGAGGAGTGGTGGGCGCAGGAGATGAGAATACGGGAGCAAGGGAGATTGGAGAGCTCGAGCTTGAGGAAGTCGTGGGGCTGGTGAAAGGGAATTGGTGTCCTTTTATAACGCGGCGAATATAGAGCGTCCCCCACTTTAGCCATAAAACTCACAGGTTCCCAAAGTCGTCGTGCGTAATGCGCGGCGTGGGTGCTCACGTCACAGTGATAATGATCCCACAATAAGTAGGCATGATCTCTATTCTTATGGGACGTGTCAATGAGGATATACCTTGAAACGCGAAACTAGGACTGAATAAAACGGTTCGATATGTTAGTGGGTTGGACACGACGCTTCACGGAAAAGTTGTCAGTACAGACACGCTATTCATTTTCTTTTAAGAGCCTTGCCTTCGAGGCTAAGGGTTGTACTAATCTTGTTGAGCCGAACATAATCCACTTGTTTGCGGAAGATATATTCAGGAGGAGGAACCCGCCTTGCAATGCCGAAGACAATACGAAAGCCGAATTCATCGTCATCGAAGACAAGTTTAGGGGCTACTAAGGGAGTCCTGGATCGAGGGTTCCTCATGTGGTCGGACAAACTCCTGGTGGGCCGGACTGGTGGGCCGTGAAGATTATAATAGAAGATCATCTCTCATATCCGGATAGGAATCATGTATTATTGTAATGGCAAGTTTTAGGTTCGGGTGTAGATTTTTCTTCCTCTGCAATATGATATGTACAAACCCTAGGCCTCTCCGGTGTGTATATAAACTGGAGGGTTTGGTCTGTAGAGGCTAGAGAAGAATCATTACAATATCCTCATAGGCTAGACCTTGGGTTTAGCCATTACGATCTCGAGGTAGATCAACTCTTGTATACATATTCATCCATACTAATATAGCAGGAACTAGGGTTTTACCTCGATCGAGAGGGCTTGAACCTGGGTAAACATCGTGTCCCTAGTCTCCTGTTACCATCGATCCTCAGACGCATAGTTCAGGACCCCCTACCCGAGATCCGCCGGTTTTGACACAGACACGAACCCATGCAAAGGGTACAACATCCATTCCCACACACCATAGCTAGGAGTAAGAGAGCTAGCCTTGCCCTTCTTCCTCCTCTAGCAATACAGCTCAAGGAGCAAGCTTGTATATTTATGATCATAGTAACCATACGAAGACCTCGCAAAGCAGGACTAGGGGTGCTATCTCCTCGAAGAGCCCCGAACCTGGCTACGTCTCGTGTGTTTCCCCATGTATGATTGAGCTCGTGCTCATTCCCGCTTCCAGGGCCCGACGACGTCCTCTTGGCTCCACCATGATAAGCCACCCCCTGGCATCTGATGTGAGAATACCACGACACGGACCCAGACCAACTTGAGGTTAATGCCGCCCGGGTGGCGCCCTTAATTGAACAAACCGAAAAGTCACCTGGCAATCATGCTGCTACGGGAATGTCGGGGTGGTCGACGGAGCGTGCCGTGAAGGTTGGGCCTTCAGGGGTTGGCCAGCTCTTAAGGACCTCGGTCTCGCGAGGAGCTGGGACCTCGTGAGATGCCAGCGCCGCACGCAGGGCCTTATGAGATGCCAGTGCGAGGCATGCGAACCGCTGGTACCTGGCGCCCGCATTCAACAGACCAAAAGGCATGCAGATGTAGTTGTAGGGGAAGCCCCCGCTCTGGTCGACGTGTGACGGCCAGAAGAGGTCTTGAGAGATGGCCCTGTTGAGGCCCGTGATGTCGACGCATACTCGCAACCTGCTGCTTGTGTCGGGGGCATGAGCTGATCTGGTGCGGCGCGCGGTGCAGCGCTTGCCGCCCATGGTCCGTGCTTCCTGGAGCATGTGAGTCTCCTGGGTGATGAACTCTCGCGCTCCTGGAACCTAACGTCGTTCTCCTTGGTCGTAGGGGCGCGTGTCGAAGCACATCTCCAAATGGTGCCCGAGCTCCTCCCTCATTGTGCGGGTCAGGTCATATGGTTTCCACAAGGAAGCCCCCCAGCCCGCCTCGAGGAAGGCTTGGACGCGCCTTCCTATGCGGGAGGGAGGAAAGCCCCTGTGACAGGCACGACACTTGAGGAGTCGCTAGTTGGTGCCTTTTTTTCTCAGGGTTGCTCTTGGAAGGAGGTGCTTCTTCTTCGCAGGGACGACCTCAGGAGGCCTAGCGTCGCCCTCGCCGTCAGAGTTCTCAACAGCTGTTGCCCGGTATGCATTCTCGAGGTCGCAAACCACATCTTTCTCATCATAGGCGATGGTGATGACGCCACTACATCCTAGCATCTTGAGGATGTTGTAGCCATGATGAGTCATTGCGATGAACACGACGAGCGTTGGGTAACCCGGGATGGCATTGTATGGGAGGCCAATGTGGGCCACGTCGAAGTCGATGGGCTCAGTGTGGTAGTTGCCACATGTGTCGAAGGTGTCGTGGAGGCACACCAGTCCCAGTGGTGTGGTCGAGCCCTCAGTCACCCCCGAGAAAGGCCTAGTGGGTATCAGCCGGTCGTAGGGTACCTAAAGCGTCTCGAGGTTTGTGATGGAGATCATATTGAGGCCATCCCCACCATCGATGAGGGTCTTGGTGACTGCGACGTTGCTGATGGTGGAGGTTCACAGGATGGGCAATGCCAGTTGTGGCCATGCACCTGAGGTGGTCCTTGGAGTCGAAGACGATGGCATACTGTGACCACTTGAGGAGGCGCACATCCTTGAGCCTCAGGAGGGCAGTGTTCACCTCGCCAGAGAAATGCTTGAAGAGACGTTTGGATGTGGGAGCCTGAGCTCCGCCGAGGATGCAGGCTACCACGCGAGGCTCCTGGTAGCCCTCAGCCCCATTGTCTTGATGGTTGTTGTCCTTCCTCCTTGGGGCGGCGGAAGTGATTGAAGGGTTGCGTTGTCTTGAGGTTGGGCCTGACGAGGTGGGTCACTCCAAGCACCATCGCGAGACTGTTCATGCCAGGAACTATAGCGAGGCTGGTCATGCTAGGCCTAGCACTCCATACCACTGTGGTTGTCCCATCAGCCACCACCGCGGCCCCTTCCACAATCAAAGCCCCGGTTGTTGCAGTCAGGGCGTTGGCCCACTCGCTCTTCACGAAGTACCCTGAGCTCCTGGCAGTCATTAGTGTTATGGGTGCACACACTGTGGTACACGTAGAACAGCCGGCCCTCCTTGGCGGGTTCGTCACGGTCGTGGCTACGCTTCTTCTCACACTCCGCCCCTAGCACGGCAGGACCCTTCCTCTTCACTTCCTTGACCTTGGCCTTCTTCTCGTCGAGCTCGGCATCAGTGCGGCCGCGGAGGGAGAGACGGCCCTCCTCCGCCCTGGCGCACTTGTCTGCCATGTTGAATGGCTCTAGCATTGTACTCAGATCATCATTGATGGCGAGCTTTTTGCACATCCCGACGACTATGATGCCATTGGCGAACGCAGAGATGATGGCTTCGTCCGAGGCCCGTGGGATCTTGTGACGCACTTGGGTGAAGCACTAGATGTACTCGCGGAGGGTCTCGCCAGGGCACTGCTTCACGTGCCGTAGGTCGTTGATGGTGGGAGCGCGGTCGTGGGTGCCCTGGAAATTGGAGATGAGCTGCTCGTGGAGCTCATCCCAAGAGGAGATCGAGCCTTCGGGGAAGTTCATGAGCCGGGAACGCGCGCCATCCTTTTGGGACATGGGGAACTAGCTCACCATGACCTTGTCATTGCCATTCGCTACCTCAATGCTCAGCGCGTAGAGATGGAGGAACTCTACAGGGTCGGGGATGCCATCATAGCGCGGGGGCAGCTCCGTTTTCAACTTGACTGTCCACACCACTCGGAGCAACTCATAAGTGAAGGAACGGCAGCCAGCAGCGCTCGGGGGCATGCCTCGTGCTGGGGTAGCACGGTCTTGGCGGCAAAACTCGGCAACCTCTTGAGCGACAAGGTCCAGGCATAGACGCTGCTCAAGCGGTGCCGGTGCCTCTGGGTGCGGCCATCACACAATCTAGCAGCTGGTCTCATCTCGGGCCGGCGCCGATGCTCCACGCAGCAGGTCACGATGCCGCGCGTCCAGACGGGGCTCAACATTGTCGTCGCGCAGGGAAGGAGGAGGTGGTGCGTCGTGCGCCATGTCGCCAGTGCGGCCGGGTGGACGGCTGAGCGAGTGAAATGGTGTCGAGGCCTCGCCCGCGGAGTTGATGAGCTCAGTGTTACGACCAAGCTAGACTTTGTAACACACATTGGCCGGGCAGTAGTGCAGTAGCTGGCGCAACATGAGTAGAGTAGCCTACACGTTTGCTAGCCCACGGCTGGCAAGGGACGAAGAAGCTGTGGCTGGGGTGAGTGAAGGTGTGGCAGTGCGGCCATGCTACTGCATAGAGGGGTGAAAGGAGGATTCCTGCTGCTCGTGAGCTGTCGGGTCCGTGGCGTCGTTTACCCCGACGGACTTGGAGTGGCGGCGGTCACCGTGGCCGGCTCGAACAGACGAAATATGTGCGGAGAGTTATGTTATAAGACTACTTAACATAAGCAACATCTTGCGATGCAAATAGTTCCACCAAGGGTCCTTTCTTCGGGTAGTATATAGTTTGTATCTGTGAGATCAAACGGAAACCAATGGTTGCGAAAAATCCCTAGTGGTAAGCACGAGGCCGTATTCACTCCCTTTGGCTGAGTTATTGTTTTCTGTAAGAATGTTAGCTTTTTGTTTCACCCGTCTGAAGTATGGTCCCAGATAAAGCGGTCATTACAACCGCAGAGGTGCTCCCTTTACTCCCTAGATGAACAATCGGGAACGTAGGGTTAAGGAGAGGAGCCAGGCAACCAAACTTCGCAAAGATCTTAAGTCAAATAAGTGCATATGTTAGCTTGAAAGATATGAGAAGGCTGCAATCGAGGCGATTTGCAATTTATATTAGACTACTCGGGTCCTCTAAGGGAGCTCCCATGCAAAGCGGGGTGTTAGATTTAATGATGTACATAATATATGTTTTGTATAGTTCGGTTTAGATAAACAATCTCTATGTCAAAACTGAAAGAAAAAGGGAAGCGAATATGGGTGAGGATGTGCGCGGATGGTTGCGGAGAGCTTAAACATAAAAACATCACAGCCTGGCTGCGTTCCATGGGTTTGGTTCGAGGCCGTCATCTGACGGGTGGCGAAGGCGATATGCTCCTCCTGTAAGTACATCATCAATGATGTACGTGCCTTCCCATTTGGGCGAGAGTTTATGCTTATGCTTATTAGGGAGCCGAATGACGAGGTCGCCCACGTTGTATGTCTTCGCCCAGACTTCACGACTTTGGTAGCACCGCGCTTGTTGCTGATAAAGTGTGGATCGAGCCTGAGCTATATCCCGTTCTTCTTCCAGAATGTCCAAGTCATCCTGCCGATCTAGTTTGGCCTCCTTTTCTTCATATGTGCGCACTCGAGGTGCGTCGTGGATAAGATCGCATGGTTGGACTGCCTCCGCACCGTACAACATGAAAAATGGTGTATATCCGGTTGATCGGCTGGGAGTGGTGCCCAACCCCCATAGTATGTAATCGAGTTCCTCGACACAATGGCAGTATGACTGTTCGAGGGATCGAACTAGACGAGGCTTCATGCCACTCATGGTGAGTCCTTGGCTCATTCGACTTGTCAATTGGTCTCTTGGTGGTATACCGAGGCGTAATCAAGTTTAATTCCCATTTTACCACACCAGTCTTTAACTTCCTGGGCAGTGAAGTTGGTACCATTATCGGTAATTATACTGTGGGGGACACCATGACGGTGTACGACATTAGAGATAAAGTCCACACCTAGTCCAGATTCCGCTGAAGTAACATGTCTTGCCTCAATCCACTTGGTGAATTTATCAACCATGACCGGTTGGTATTTCTCTTTCTTTGTTCCCCCTTTGATTGGCCCGACCATGTCGAGCCCCCAGACCACAAAAGTCTAGGTTATTTGTATCATCTGAAGTGCTCTGGGAGGCATATGGCTTTGATTGGCGAACAACTTACAGCCGACGCAGTGTTGGACTAGTGTTCGGGCGTCCTCGCTGGCAGTAGGCCAGAAAAAACCTGCTTGGAAAGCTTTGCTGACCAAAGCCCGAGCTGCCGCATGGTGTCCTCCCATGCCTGCATGTATTTGTGCTAGAAGATGCTGCCCCTCTTCTTCGAAGATGCACCTTTGTAGTATTCCCATGGTACTCTTTTATAGAGTTCCCCTTCATGGACCTTGTATCCTTTAGAGTGGCGGACTATGCGTCGAGCTCCGATTTGTTCTCCAGAAGTTTGTGTTGTGTGAGATAGGTAAGCAAAGGTTCTTTCTAGGGTGGGATTACGACCATAATCTCCAGTGCAGAGGGTGTCTCCTCAAGTGCGGAGCCGCCGATGACCTTATCATTTTGTTCATTGTCGGAAAAGGCATTGTGAGAGGGCTCATCATGTAGTGTGCTGGGGACGTCGCCCTGCCATACCATGGAGGTCTTAAAGAGCCGTTCGAGGAAGGCATTTTAGGGACCGGGTCGCACTTGGCGCCCATGCGAGCAAGGGCGTCGGCTGCTTGATTGATGTCTCTAGCGACATGGTGAAACTCTAGGCCCTTAAATCGATCAGATATCAAGAGAATCGTGTTTCTGTATGCCTCCATCTTGGGGTCTTTGGCGTTGAATTCGTTGAGGACTTGAGTGATCGCCAGATTTGAGTCTCCTCATACCTCGAGGCGCTGAATACCCAGAGATGTGGCCATCCAAAGACCATGCAGTAATGCTTCGTACTCAGTTGCGTTGTTTGAGTCTGCTTACATTATTTGGAGGACATACCGAACACTATCGCCTATGCGGGAGATGGGAATGACCCCAGGCCCCAATCTGGCCAAAACCTTTGAGCCGTCAAAGTACATAGTCTAGTGCGAGTATGTGGAGTACTCCCTTGGTAGTTCAACCTCGGTCCACTCGGCTATAAAGTCAGCCAGCACCTGAGATTTAATAGTTCGGCGCGGCTTTTATGCTATTTCGAAAGGAAGGTGCTCAATGGACCATTTGGCAATGCAGCCAGTGGTGTCCCTATTGTTAATTATGTCATTCAAGGATACCTCGGATGCCACTGTAACCGGACATTCTTGCAAATAGTGTCGTAGCTTCCGATACGCCATGAAAACCGTATAGGCTATCTTTTGATAGTGCAGGTATCGCAATTTTCATGGCATAAGTAACTCGGACACGTAGTAGACCGGCTTTTGTACTTGGAACTTGTGGCCTCCGATTACCATTCTATGATAAGCACCGCGTTGACCACCTGATTGGTGGCCAAAATGTAGAGTAGCATGGGTTCGCTGATGCCGGGACTGGCCATGACAGGATTACCTGCGAGGAGTGTCTTAATCTCTTTGAGCGCCATGGTTGCTTCGTCTCTCCATTGGAAGTTCCTGGTCTTCTTGTGTAGTTTGGATAGTTGCAATGCTTTCTCTCTGAGTCAGGATGTGAATAAGCTCAAGGCGGCCACGCATCCTACCAACTTCTAGACATGCTTAAGCTCCATTCGTATTGCAAGCAGAGATAGCGCTTTAATCTTGGCCGGATTGGCCTTGATTCCTCTATGGGAAACTATGAATCCCATTAGCTTTCTAGCAAGTACTCCGAAGATGCGTTTCTCCGGGTTGAGCCGTATGTCATAGGCCCGGAGGTTGTCTAAGGTTTGACACATGTCATTGATTAGTTGGTCAATGTTTTTGGTTTTGACAACCACATCGTCTACATATGCTTCGACTGTTTCGCTGATTTTCTTTTTGAGGCATGTTTGAATCATGCGTTGGTATGTGGGTCCCGTGTTTTTTTAATCTGAATGACATGGTCTTGAAGAAGAAGGGGCCATATGGGGTGTTGAAAGCGGTTGATGCCTGGTCGGACTCCATCATCTTGACCTGATGGTATCCGGAGTATGTGTCAAGGAAGCATAACAAGTCGCGTCCGGTGGTGGCATCAATAATCTGATCTATCCTCGGAAGAGGTAATGGGTTTTTGGGGCAAGCTTTGTTGAGATCCTTGAAGTCGATGCAGAGCCGCCAGGATTTTTGCTTCTTGTGTACCATAACCAGATTTGCTAACCACTCCGGCCTATAGTAGTTTTGCAAGCTCTTTACACATGGTGTGTCGTTTGGGTTCAGAAAATAGGCGCATGTTTTTTTCACTGGCTTAAAGCCCTTCAGAATGTCAAGGTTGTGCTCTGCTAGCCATCGTGGTACACATGGCATATCTGATGGGTGCCACATGAATATATCCCAGTTTTCACGCAGGAATGTCCTTAGGCCTCGTCAAGTGTGGGGTCTAGTTGTGCTCCTATGGATGCCGTTTTATTGGGGTCCATTGGATGCACTTGAAATTTGACTATTTCATTTGCTGGTTTAAATGATGTGGGCCTTTGCCTTTTACTGAGGACCACATTGTCCCTGTCGACTGTGGTGCGTAGTGCTGTCAATTCTTCGGCCACCAAGGCTTCAGACAGTGCCTCTAGGGCGATTGATGCCGTTTTATTTTCGGCTCGCAAGGCCTTGCTTGGATCACTTTGAAGGGCGATCACCCCGTTGTCGCCTCGCATCTTAAATTTCATATTCCCGAAATGTGGTTTTGTCTGAAATCTAGAGAACGCCTCATGTCCTAGAAGGGCGTGATATCCGCTACGGCAGGGCACAATGTGAAATAGCAAGGGTTTGGATATATAGTTATCGGATGTGACAAATACAACATCTAGTGTCATGCGTCCCGAGCAGTGTGCCTCCCTTCCCGGTATTATACCCTGGAACGTGGTGTGACTATGTTCAATTCGAGACCTCTTGAATCGCATCTTGTCTAGAGTGTCCTCATAAATGAGGTTGAGGCCACTGCCTCCGTCCATCAGCATGTGCGTTAGCCGGAAGCCGTCAACAATGGGGTCGAGTACTAGTGCAGCTGGTGCGTGGTTGTTAAGGTGGCGTGGCTCATCCTTCTCGTTGAAGGTGATATGCTTGGTTGCCTATTGCTGTGCAACCGTTACCTGGTATATCTGGTTGAGCTCTCTAAGAGCCTTTTTCCTTCTATTTCGAGGCGAACTTCTCATATACCGTAAGGAAGCTATAGTCCTGTGATGTAAGCTAGGGATGTTTCTTCGGGAGTGTAAGGCCCAAGATTGACTAGCCGTATTTGGCCACCAGTCCTACCACCCAACAGGCTTGAAGTATGTGAGTTGGGTTTGCATCTAGTACAACTGAGTGTATTGGGCATGGCTTATCCGACAATTCGTCTAACACCGATCTAGGTCTTGTTTTCTTTTCATTAGGCTCACGCTCCGGTGACCGATTTGTGTAGACCCACTTGAGGCGAGGCCTTACCCGGTGTGCAGCATGGTCTGGCTCTATGTTCATCTGTTGAGCTCTCCATGTGTTCTGCATGGCGCAATATTTGTGTACCATGTCGGACAGTTCGGTGAAGTCCTGATTTTGGCAACGATTGAGGGTGTTTAGGAGGCCCGCATCTCTGTAGTTAAACTGGAAAGCTTTTACTATTTCTTTGTCACAGTAAGATGCCATCATGTTCTTCACCAGGAGAAATCTAGCACAATAGGGGTGGACTGTCTCATTTGGCAGCTGTTTGACATACAAGTGATCCCATATGTCCGGGCTTCTTGAATCCGAATAGTATTCCTCATGGTGGGAGGGTGGTAAAATTTTGAGGATCCCTTCCTGCTGTGGACCCAGACTGCCCTTGATGGGTTGTTGGATCACATCTGGCTCTATCCTTGCCGGGCTCGGATCTAGACGTATGTGCGGCTAAATTGACTCAAGGCTAGAATCGGGACTGGGGCCTGAGTCCGGATGTGTCCCCGGGCTGGTGTCCGACTCCGAGCTTGATACTCGAGTGTACACCGTCCTTAGTTTATGAGTTTGTGATCCCTCCTGGGCCTCCTCGAAGGTAGTGACGAGGCTTGTGACTGGAGGGGTGCTGATTTCATGGTCGTCAGTTTTATGCCTAATCTGATCGTAAGCCGTAAACCTAGTAATGGAGATCCCCATCGCACGGAGAAGATTTAGAAAGTGATTCATTTGTTGGGCATAGGGATGTGTCGAACACTCCTATAGTTCGGGAGGGGATCTCGTGAGCGATCTACCCGAGCCTTGCTCCAGGGCCGGGCTCTGAAGGGTGTTCGATCTAGGCCAGTCGGTTTGCCCTAGGGTTGATGCCCTTGAGACGGTAAGTTCCATTACGAGAGCGGAACCTTCGATTTGGTCGAGACCGCTAGTGTGATCGGCACGCAGATGGACGCTGACGAACACGAGGAGATGACCGGGGGTGGTAGAGCCTTCTGTGCGGCCATGATCTCTAACGATCGGTTGAGCCATCGATACTTTTGGGGATCCAACAACGGAACTCTTAATGAAAGCACCAATGTCGGTGTCAAAATCGGCAGACCTTGGGGTAGGGGTCCCCGAGCCGTGGATCTAGGATTGATGGTAACAAGGGACAGCGAACAAAGTGTTTACTCAGGTTCAGGCCCTCTCGAAGAAGTAAAACCCTATGCCCCGCTTGATTGTATTGATTGTATATAGTGGTTAGTGATGTCTACTACGCAACCTTCTTCTTGTAGACGTTGTTGGGCCTCCAAGTGCAGAGGTTTTTAGGACAGTAGCAAATTTCCCTCAAGTGGATGACCTAAGGTTTATCAATCTGTCGGAGGCGTAGGATGAAGATGGTCTCTCTCAAACAACCATGCAACCAAATAACAAAGATTCTCTTGTGTCCCCAACACACCCAATACAATGGTAAATTGTATAGGTGAACTAGTTCGGCGAAGAGATGGTGATACAAGTGCAATATGGATGGTAGATATAGGTTTTTGTAATAAGAAAATATAAAAACAGCAAGGTAGCAAGTGGTAAACGTGAGCATAAACGGTGTTGCAATGCTAGGAAACAAGGCCTAGGGTTCATACTTTCACTAGTGCAAGTTCTCTCAACAAGGATAACATAATTGGATCATATTACTAGCCCTCAACAAGCAACAAAAAGTCACTCCAAAGTAACTAATAGTGGAGAACAAGCAAAGAGATTATGGTAGGGTATGAAACCACCTCAAAGTTATTATTCCGGATCGATCTATTCAAGAGTCCGTAGTAACGTTCAATCTATCATAGAGTTCGTACTAGAATAACACCTTAAGACACAAATCAATCAAAACCCTAATGTCACCTAGATACTCCATTGTCACCTCAAGTATCCGTGGGCATGATTATACGATATGCATCACACAATCTTAGAAACATCTATTCAACCAACACAAAGAACTTCAAAGAGTGCCCCAAAGTTTCTACCGGAGAGTCAAGACGAAAACGTGTTCCAACCCCTATGCATAGATTCCCAAGGTCACGAGACCCGCAACTTGATCACCAAAACATACATCAAGTGGATCACGTGATATCCCATTGTCACCATAGATAAGCAGGTGCAAGACATACATCAAGTGTTCTCAAATCCTTAAAGACTCAATCAGATAAGATAACTTCAAAGGGAAAACTCAATCCATTACAAGAGAGTAGAGGGGGAGAAGCATCATAAGATCCAACTATAATAGCAATGCTCGTGATACATCAAGATCATGCCATCTCAAGAACACGAGAGAGAGAGAGAGAGAGATCAAACACATAGCTACTGGTACATACCCTCAGCCCCGAGGGTGGACTACTCCCTCGTGGCCATGAAGAGCGTCGGGATGATGCAAATGGCCACCGGTGAGGGTTCCCCCCCTCCGATAGGGTGCCAGAACATGGTCTAGATTGGTTTTCGGTGGCTATAGAGGCTTTCGGCGGCGGAACTCCCGATCTAGGTTTCTTTCTGGAGGTTTCAGTATATATAGGAGGTGTTGGAGTCGAGGCCAAGCAAAGGGGGGCTACGGGCTGTCAACGAGGTGGGGGGCACGCGCCCCCCACCCTTGTGGGCAGCCTGTTGGTCCTCTCGTCCCCCTGCGATACTTCCTGGGCTTCTTTAGGTCCAAAAACATCCTTCGTTGATTTTCAGGTCAATTGGGCTCCGTTTGATATTCCTTTTATGCGAAACCCTGAAACAGGAGAAAAAAAGAAACTGACACTGGGCTCTGGGTTAATAGGTTAGTCCCAAAAATAATATAAAAGTGTATAATAAAGCCCATAAAACATCCTAGAAGGATAATATAGGAGCATGGAACAATTAAAAATTATAGATACGTTGGAGACGTATCAGCATCCCCAAGCTTAATTCCTGCTCGTCCTCGAGTAGGTAAATGATAAAAATGGAATTTTTGATGTGGAATGCTAACCAACATAATTTTCAATGTAATTCTCTTAATTGTGGCATGAATGTTCAGATCTGAAAGATTCAAGACAAAAGTCTATATTGACATAAGAAATAATAATACTTCAAGCATACTAACAAAGCAATCATGTCTTCTCAACATACTATGGCTAAAGAAAGTTATCCCTGCAAAATCATATAGTCTGGCTATGCTCCCTCTTCATCACACAAAATACTCATATCATGCACAGCCCTGGTTTCAGCCAAGCACTTGTTTTCATACTCTATTCTTTCAAACCTTTCAACTTTCACGCAATACATGAGCGTGAGCCATGGATATAGCACTATGTGGAATAGAGTGGTGCTTGTGCAGAAGACAAAATGACGGAGATAGTCTCACATCGACTAGGCGTATCAACAGGCTATGGAGATGCCCATCAATAGATATCAATGTGACTGAGTAGGGATTGCCATGCAACGGATGCACTAGAGCTAAAAATGTATGAAAGCTCAACAAAAGAAACTAAGTGGGTGTGCATCCAACTTGCCTGCTCATGAAGACCTAGGGCATTTGAGGAAGCCCATCGTTGGAATATACAAGCCAAGTTCTATAATGAAAATTCCCACTAGTATAAGAAAGTGACTAAACATGAGACTCTCTATCATAAAGAACATGGTGCTACTTTGAAGCACAAGTGTGGAAAAAGATAGTAGCAATTGTCCCTTTTTCTTTTCTTTTCCTTTTTTCTTTTTTTTCTTTTTTTGGGCCTTTCTTTTTTTATTTCTTTGGCCTTTCTTTTTTTCCTTTTTTTGGAGGGGCTTTATTGATTTAGCCTTTACTCACATGGGACAATGCTCTAATAATGATGATCATCACACTTTCATTACAACTCCATACTAAAACATAGTATGACTCTATATGAATGCCTCCGGCGGTGTACCGGGATGTGCAATGAATCAAGAGTGACATGTATGAAAAATTATGCATCGTGGCTTTGCCACAAATACGATGTCAACTACATGATCATGCATGGAAATATGACAATAGGAAGCGTGTCATATGAACGGAACGGTGGAAAGTTGCATGGCAATATATCTCGGAATGGCTATGGAAATACCATGATAGGTAGGTATGGTGGATGTTTTGAGGAATATATATGGTGGCTATTTTGAGGAAGGATATATAGTGGGTGTATGGTACCGGCAAAAGTTGCGCGATACAAGAGATGCTAGCAATGGTGAAAGGGTGAGAGTGCGTAATATCCATGGACTCAACATTATTCAAAAGAACTCATATACTTATTGCAAAAAATTACGAGTCATCAAAACAAAGCAATCAATGCATGCTCCTAGGGGGGAGGTTGGTAGGAGTTGACTATCGCGCGCCCCCGACCTCCACACAAAGGCTGACACTCTACAAATACCTCATGCTCTAACTTCGTCACATAGCGGTTCACCATACGTGCATGCTACCGGAATCACTAACTTTAACACAAGTATTTCTCAATTTCATAATAACTCCACTAGCATGACTCTAATATCACTATCCTCATATCTCAAAACAATTATCAAGGATCCAACTTCTCATCATATTCAATGCACTTAGTGTGAAAGTTTTTACTACATTGATTTTGGATGCCTATCACGTGAAGGCTAGTGTTATAGCCAAAGCACATTACCATGCTTTTTTAGTAGACTCTCAAAAGGATATAAGTGAAGCATGATAGTTCATCTATTTCTTCAAAATAAAACCACCGTCGTGCTCTAAAAGATATAAGTGAAGTACTAGAGCAATAAGAAACTACTCCGAAAGATATAAGTGAAGATCAATGAGTAGTTGAATAACTATGTAACTATGTGAAGACTCTCTAACATTTAAGAACTTCAGATCATGGGATATTATTCAAACAGCAAGAAAAACAAAATAAACTAAATTGACGCTCCAAGCAAAACACATATCATGTGGTGAATAAAAATATAGCGCCGAGTATAGTTACCGATAGATGAAGACGAAAGAGGGGATGCCTTCCCGGAGAATCCCCAAGCTTAGGCTTTTGGTTGTCCTTGATTTTTACCTTGGGGTGCCTTGGGCATCCCCAAGCCTAGGCTCTTCCCACTCTTTGTTCCATAGTCCATCAAAGCAATACTCAAAACTTGAAAACTTCACAACACAAAACTTAGACAAAAATCTCGTGAGCTCAGTTAGTATAATAAAGCAAATCACTACTCAACGGTACTACAATGAATTTATTCTTTGTTTATATTGGTGTTAAACCTACTGTATTCCAACTTCTCTATGATTGATACTTCCCAATACTACTCATACATGCATTGAAATAAGCAACCAACACACGAAAAACATAATCTGTCAAAAACAGAAGAGTTTGTAGTAATCTGCAGTTTTCGCATACTTCTGTAACTCCAAAAAATTCAAACTAAATTGTTAAATATGAGGAATTTTTCTATTAATCATCTGCAAAAATAATCAACTAAATAGCACGCTCCAGTAAAATCTGGTGACCATTCTAGCAAGCACTAACGATTCTGTTTTTCACAGTAAGATCATATAAACTTCACCCAAGTCATCCCAAAGGTTCTACTTGGCACAAACACTAAATTAAACATAAAACCACATCTAAACATAAGATAGGTGCAATATTTATTCCTAAACAGAAGCAAAAGAAAATAAACTAAAATAAAATAAAGTTGGGTTGCCTCCCAACAAGCGCTATCGTTTAACGCCCTAACTAGGCATAATGATGCTCACATAAAAGATAAGAATTGAAACATAACGGGAGCATCATGAAGCATATGAATAGCACATTTAAGTCTAACCCACTTCCTATGCATAGGGATTTTGTGAGCAAACAACTCATGGGAACAATAATCAACTAGCATAGGAAGGGAAAACGAGCCTAACTTCAAGATTTTAAGCACATAGAGAGGAAACTTGATATTATTGCAATATGTAGAAGCATATGATCCTCTCTCATAATAATTTTCAGTAGCATCATGAATGAATTCAACAATATAACCAGCACATAAAGCATTCTTTTCATGATCTACTTGCATAGAAATTTTACTACTCTCCATATAAGCAAAATTCTTCTCATTCAGAATAGTGGGAGCATCAAATTCAACAAAATAACTATCATGTGAAGCATAATCCAATTGAAAACTAAAATCATGACGACAAGTTTCATGGTTATCATTATTCCTAATAGCATACAAGTCATCACAATAATCATCATAGATAGGAGGCATGCTTTCATCATAATAAATATGCTCATCAAAACTTGGGGGACTAAAAATATCATCTTCATCAAACATAGCTTCCCCAAGCTTGTGGCTTTGCATATCATTAGCATCATGGGTATTCAAGAATTCATACTAACAACATTGCATCATGCTCATCATGCACATATTCTATGCCAAGCATTCTATGTAATTCTTCTTCTATACTTGAGCACAATTTTCCTTCTCATTATTTTCACGAAAGATATTAAAGAGATGAAGCATATGAGGTAACCTTAATATCATTTTTTTGTAGTTTTCTTTTATAAACTAAACTAGTGATAAAACAAGAAACTAAAAGATACGATTAGAAGATCTAAAGATAGACCAAGCATTCTATGCCAGAAAAGAGCTTGATGTCTACCACGCAACCTTCTTCTTGTAGACGTTGTTGGGCCTCCAAGTGCAGAGGTTTGTAGGACAGTAGCAAATTTCCCTCAAGTGGATGACCTAAGGTTTATCAACCCGTGGGAGGCGTAGGATGAAGATGGTCTCTCTCAAACAACCATGCAACCAAATAACAAAGAGTCTCTTGTGTGCCCAACACACCCAATACAGTGGTAAATTGTATAGGTGAACTAGTTTGGCGAAGAGATGGTGATACAAGTGCAATATGGATGGTAGATATAGGTTTTTGTAATAAGAAAATATAAAAACAGCAAGGTAGAAAGTGGTAAACGTGAGCATCAATGGTGTTGAAATGCTAGGAAACAAGGCCTAGGGTTCATACTTTCACTAGTGCAAGTTCTCTCAACAAGGATAACATAATTGGATCATATTACTAGCCCTCAACATGCAACAAAGAGTCACTCCAAAGTAACTAATAGCAGAGAACAACGAAGAGATTATGGTAGGGTATGAAACCACCTCAATGTTATTCTTTCTGATCGATCTATTCAAGAGTCCGTAGTAACGTTCAATCTATCATAGAGTTCGTACTAGAATAACACCTTAAGACACAAATCAATCAAAACCCTAATGTCACCTAGATACTCCATTGTCACCTCAAGTATCCGTGGTCATGATTTTACGATATGCATCACACAATCTCAAAAACATCTACTCAACCAACACAAAGAACTTCAAAGAGTGCCCCAAAGTTTCTACCGGAGAGTCAAGACGAAAACGTGTGCCAACCCCTATGCATAGATTCCCAAGGTCACGGGACCCGCAAGTTGATCAACAAAACATACATCAAGTGGATCACATGATATCCCATTGTCACCACAGATAAGCACGTGCAAGACATACATCAAATGTTCTCAAATCCTTAAAGACTCAATTCGATAAGATAACTTCTAAGGGAAAACTCAATCCATTACAAGAGAATAGAGGGGGAGAAGCATCATAAGATCCAACTATAATAGCAAAGCTCATGATACATCAAGATCGTACCATCTCAAGAACACGAGAGAGAGAGAGAGAGAGAGAGAGATCAAACACATAGCTACTTCTACATACCCTCAGCCCCGAGGGTGGACTACTCCCTCCTCACGATGGAGACCGTCGGTATGATGAAGATGGTCATCGGTGAGGGTTCCCCCCCTCCGGCAGGGTGCTGGAATAGTGTCTAGATTGGTTTTCGCTGGCTACACAGGCTGCCGGCAGCGGAACACCCGATCTAGGTTTCTTTCTGGAGGTTTCAGTATATATAGGAGGTGTTGGAGTCGGGGGCAAGCAAAGGTGGGCTACGGGCTGTCCACGAGGGGGGGCACGCGCCCCCACCCTCGTGGGCACCCCGTGGGTCCTCTCGTTACCCTCCGGCACTTCATGGTCTTCTTTAGGTCCAAAAACAACTTCCGTTGATTTTCAGGTCAATTGGGCTTCGTTTTATATTCCTTTTCTGCGAAACCCTAAAACAGGAGAAAAACAGAAGCTGGCACTAGGCTATGGGTTAATAGGTTAGTCCCAAAAATAATATAAAGATGTATAATAAAGCCCATAAAACATCCTAGAAGTATAATATAGTAGCATGGAACAATCAAAAATTATAGATACGTTGGAGACATATCAGTTAGCAGAGTAGATCTACCTCAAGATCAATATGATCTAACCCTAGGCTATGGGGGATGAAGATAGATCTCCTTCTAATGACTACACCCTTCGGTTTATATAGACACCGATAGGGTTAGGGTTACCAAAGATAGATTACAATAAGGAATGAAAGAGGTCCAGCGCCTTCTTGACTTGGAGAGCACACCACAGCTTCATAGAAATCTTGTCAAAGTACAGCTCCACCAGTCCGGCCAATGTACAATGGGCCTTCGCCCCGAGGACCCCTTAGTCCATGACTTCCTCAGTAGGGCTACTACAGGAGTCCTCGATAGAGGGGTCCTCAGGAGGCCATATAACTCTTGGTGGGCCGGACTGGTGGGCCGTGAAGATCATAATCGAATATCATCTCTCGTATCCGGATAGGACTCCTGTATTCGTATAATAGCAGGTTTTAGGTTCGGGTGTAATCTTTCCTTCCTTTGGGAAATGGTATGTACAAGCCCTAGGTCCCTCCGGTGTGTATATAAACCGGAGGGCTTAGTCTGTAGAGGCTACAGAGAATCTCAAATCCTCATAGGCTAGACTTTAGGGTTTAGCCAATACGATCTCGTGGTAGATCAACTCTTGTATTCACATTCATCCATATTAATATAGCATGAAGTAGGGTTTTACCTCGATCGAGAGGGCCTGAACCTGGGTAAACATCGTGTCCCCAGCCTCCTGTTACCATCGATCCTCAGACGCATAGTTCTGGACACCCTACCCGAGATCCACCGGTTTTGACACCGACATTGGTGCTTTCATTGAGAGTTGCACTATGTCGTCGACCGAAGGACTAATGGATCGCTTCATCAACAACAACGACAACATCGAGGGAATTTTCCCTCCTGGACAACTCTTTGTGTTCGAAGGCTTCGCGCTTTGCGCCAACTCTAAAGGCAACCTCGAGCAGATTGAGAGCTACGCTCGTGGCCATCATGTCAGATTCGGAAGCTTAAACTACATTGCTGATATCCGTAGAGACTTGATCTTCAAAGGATTCGAGCCTGTGGCAACCTCTCTCTGCCTTCTCGATGAACACACTCTAGCTTTGTCATCAGATTAGGAAATAACACATGTAGCAGTTCCGGCCCTACATCCGAAACAGACCGCGTCGCCCGAGGACAGGAAGCTCAACCCTGCCACGGAAGGCGTGGGGCTGATGAAGGGGTTTGGTGTCCTTTTATAATGTTGTGAATACAGAACGTCCCCCCACTTTAGCCATAAACTTTGCTGGTTCCCAAAGCGGTCGTGCGTAATGCACGGCGTGGGTGCTTACGTCATATTGATAAGGATCCCACAATAAGCGGGCATGACCTCTATTCTAATGGGATGTGTCAATGAGGATACACCTGGAAACGCGAAACTAGGGCCAAATAAAACGGTTCGATATGTTAGTGGGAAGGACGCGACGCTTCACCCAAAAGTTGTCAGTAAAGATACTCTATTCATTTTCTTTTAAGGACCTTGCCTTCCAGGCTAAGGGTTGTACTAACCTTGCAGAGCCGAACACAATACATCTTTTTGCAGAAGATATATTAGGAAGAAGGAACCCGCCTTGTAATGCCGAATTCAATAAGGAAGCCGAACTCATCATCATCGAAGTCAGGTTCAGGGGCTACTAAGGGAGTCCTGGATAGAGGGGTCCTCGGGAGGCCATATAACTCTTGGTGGGCCGGACTGGTGGGCCGTGAAGATCATAGTCGAAGATCATCTCTCATATCCGTATAGGCCTCCTGTATTCATATAATGGCAGGTTTTAGGTTCGGGTGTAATCTTTCCTTTCTCTGCAAGATGGTATGTACAAACCCAAGGTCCCTCCGGTGCATATATAAACCGGAGGGTTTAGTGTGTAGAGGCTAACTGAGAATATAAAATCCTCATAGGCTAGACTTTAGGGTTTAGCCAATACGATCTCGTGGTAGATCAACTCTTGTGTTCATATTCATCCATACTAATATAGAAGGAACTAGGGTTTTACCTCGACCTAGAGGGTCTTAACCTAGGTAAACATCGTGTCCCCACCCTCTTGTTACCATCAATCCTCGGACGCATAGTTCGGGGCCCCCAACCCGAGATCCGCCGGTTTTGACACCGGCAGCTACGATGATTTAATGAAAACGAAGGAAAAGTTTATGAATGAATGTATACCTTCGTCACACTTAACCTTTCTCGAAGTGGTGGGTAACCACCCTTACTTCCGATTGAAGATGTAGTCAAAGGATGGATGGACGTCGTCGATGTGGATACTCGTAGTGGATGTAGTCGCTGGAATGACACAAGTGTCCAGTGGTGGATTAAGATGGAACCATCCCTAATTAGTCGAGACACCTTAGGAGACTCAAATCACAAATCAAACAACCTCAACAAATGCAATGGCAAATAAAATGGGTTAGGTTGCTTCAGTTTTATGTGGTGGTGCGGAATTTATGGATGATGGCCTAGGAAAAGACGTGAAAATGCACAAAATTTTATGGACTCAAATAGTGGTAAAACCAAGATGAGCATCTCAGGAACGTCGCTAGCTTTCCATCGAGCAAAAGAACACCCAAATCGGAGTTCGGAAGTGGGAGACATGGACGAAAATGTGAAGCGGTGCTGGCTGATTTTGGGAGGGTCGTGCGCATGGGGTCCCGTGCACACGGGACAAGGCCGTGGTAACGGAGTCTCCAGAGACTTTTTTGGGGGGCATGGGCACAGGGTCTGGGGCCCGTGGACACGTGGGTGGCAGAAATTTTGCGATTTCAACGTCAAAATTGACGTGCGTAAATAAAAATTAGGCTATGGGGAAGCAATAGTATGTGGATCTACTTGCTATATAAAAGATCCATGGATCAAAATCAACAAAAACTCACACAACAAATCACAAAAAATCGGTATGGCTTTTTTTGTGGGGTATTTTTGAAATTGGACAAAAAAACAAACTTAGGATACAACATGGGGGGTAGGGCTCCAAATTTGCATCAACGTGTCTCATGATTCCATGATGTTGTAGGACATAGAACAAAGTGCCCTAGTTTGTCCCGATGTTCATGAATTGGAGGTGGCTACGAGGAAGAACTTGAAGAGCAACAGGGGAAATCACATGAGAAACACTCAAGAACAAGTCCAATCTCACATCCACTAGCGTAACAAACACAGAAGATCCAAAAGGTACATGAACAATCAAAGGGAAATATACAAGGTAGAGTTCATCCCAAATCCAAGTGGAGATTTGGTCTTGATTATTCACTTGCGGAGTAATTCTCCACAAGTGGAGGTCTTGTACTTGAATGGAGTCTTCTCTCTCTCTCTCTCTCAAGAGGAATTCCACATGGGGAGATACATGAGCTAAGCTTTAATGTCTAGATCTATTCTTATCTATCCCTAAATGGAGGAGGAGGAGTCATTATAGGTCCAAGGTGATGAATGGGAAATTAGGGGCGTAATAGGTATTACATGGGCAAAGCCTCCAGCTGCACACAGGCAGCCCCGTGTGCACGGGGTAAGTGGATCCCGTGCACACGGGGTATCCAGCAGCCAGGCGACTTAGCCCATGCACACGGTCTTGTACCATGGGCACGAGGGTCCGGTGTGCATAGGGTCTAGGGGCCGATGCGTACGGGGTGTCCAGAAGCTTCGCAAATTGTTGCCTTCTCGTGGACTCCCGTCGGTGTTGCGGCAACCTAGCCTTCTTCTTGACGGTTCCTTATCCGCTTCCAAGCATCCCTCTTGGATGGTTTAGTTGTTCTCTTGAGCTTGGACTCCTACTCGATGAATGTTTATCCCCACTCACACCTTGGTATGCACACGATAGTGGGGTGAAGTAGTATACCATCCTCGAAGGGCACAAGTGAACATGTGTAAAGGAGATGATTCATCTTTATGTATGTGTAAGTGCATCTAGTGCCCCTTAGAGACTTATAGGTTAAGGGACTAATGTGTTTGTCATTGTACACATGTTATATAAGTCTCCAAGGAGTTTGATATTTATGAAGAAAGTCGACCCCTAAAAATGTATGTCTTCAGTTGAAGACTTTGAAAATGAGTAAATTGGTGTGACCTTGAAGACTTGGATATTAATACGAGGATTATGAAGCATGAAGACTTTTGTTTTGTTAGTTTCATTTCCTCTTTTTGAGTCATAGGAAATACTGTACGTTAAGGGGGGTCGAGGTAAAACTAAGGAATCATTTTCCAAGTGATGCTCATCTCAAAGCCTACACTACCCAATCATTTCGAGTGAAGTCATTGGAAATCTCATATAGTTCAGTCAATTTCTTCAGTGTCAGAGACGAACATCTTCGGGTCTTTGAGGAATTTATTCTGACTGAGGAGTTAGGAATTCGCTAATGTTGATTGCCTACAAGTGAGGAACATGATAGCCAAGATGAATTTGAGAGTTCAAATTTCCGAACGTTGTGGTGCTACGCACCAGCTGTCCCAAAATATCCTATCCACCTAACGGTCATATCATTGAAGGGCATTTATGTCCTATCATGTCGGGCTGCTCCCTAGGCTATAAATAGCCCCCCTCAACCACTAGCTGGTTGGGTGCTCCAAGAGAAACTTACACTTTTCATTTAGAGCAACCCATCCTCCGAGGACTTTGAGCGAAATTCATCAAGTGAGGAAAAACCCAAAAGCCCTACACCTAAAACCCAAAGTGATTTAGCATAACTGAAGAGAGTGTTCCTGTGTGGAACCGACGCTTGTTACATTTGCAGAGTATGCATCTTCTAGACAGTTAGGCGTCAATGGTTTATAGCATCCAAGAGGAATTGTAGATTGCTAAGTGACCGAAGTCTGTGAAGGTTTGGAAGTCACCTTGAAGACTTACGATGAGTGATTGGGCGAGGTCTATGTGACCTTGGCTCAAGAGGAATACGGTGAGGATCGTGTGTCTGGGACTGTGTGTCCTCAGGTTTGAATACCTAGCTGCCCTAACCAGACGTACAACTGTCACAGCTGTTGGAACTGGTCTACCAAATCATTGTCTTCACCGAGCTACTGTTTCTATTTCCTCAACCCTTTCATTTCCTCATTCATGTGTTGATAAAATTGATCTATGGTGTTTGAAGACATTGACTGAAGGCTTTCTCAATTTCCTCCATCCTATTTCGTCAGTCATTTTGTCTTCTGCCTGCTTATCCTATCTTACACGTTACTTGTGCTCTGTGTATGCTTTCAATTCATCATGATGACTATGCTACTGCTTTGTTGTGCATGCACCTAAGTATCTATTCCGCTTCTAGTAGTTCGTTGCTTAGGAATTTCTCACCTTGAATTTCCTCAGTGACAAATTTAAAAAAATCGCCTATTAACCCCCCTCTAGTCGATATAACACACTTTAAATTAGTATCATAGCAAGGTACTCCTTTGTTCTGTGTGTTTTTGGTTTAACCACCTGCAGTTTTAGTTATGTCGATTGCAGGCACGAAGAAAGTGTCATGTCCCATCTTTGATGGTCATGACTATCCTAAGTAGAAGTCCATGATGAGGAAGCTGCATCTTGGCGATGAAAAGTGAGTTGTGGCCCGTTACTGAAATTGGTCTTACTGATCTATGCAAGGCGGCGAATGATGAGGACATTCTCAAATACACTCGGCTGGACATCATGGCGAAGGATATCATCTGCTCCTACTTATCCAGAGATGAATTCAGGGACATTATGCATCTTTGTAATGCAAAGCTTATCTGGGACCGAATCTCAAATGTCTATGAAGGTCACAAACTCGTCAGGATCCCTGGTTTGATGAGTTCAAGGAATCACTCAAAATGATGACTTTCGAACCTGAACCATCATGTTTCGCACCATGCCTCATGGCAAAAGGTGCAAAGGTAACCGACTGCTCCTCATATGAGTCTAGTGATGATGAATTTAATGATGATTTCGGACCTAGCTATTCCAAACTTGCTAATATTGCCATAAAACAACAAAAGGCTTTGGAAAAGTTTCAAAATCAGCAAGTGAAAAGTGATGACTTGTTGGGTGAAGAATTGGATCGATCTCAAACTTTGACTAATAATCTTCAGTGACTACAGTACAAATTTGATAACCTTCAAAGTCTTCATAACACGCTCCTAACCGATCATTAGAAGCTTTCTTATGAATTTCTTCAAAGAAATCAAGATCTTTAAAAGTTAATTAAGGGTGGGTTATGAAGTTCTTCAGACGGAAAATGATTCACTACTTGCTCACAGATCGGCTTCGCTCAGGAAGAATTCATTCCACCATGTCTGAAATGCATCGAACGTGAAACTACTAATTCTTCACCAGAATGTTCAAATGCTTCTATTTCTACAAATTGTTCAACTATTTCTGTGGTGACAATTTCCTAAACTAAGGAAACCACCGATGCTACTGACGAAAATGCAGGGTTGAAGGAATTGTATGTGACAGGCATGTACAAAAGCCTCAAAGGTCATCAGACTCTTTGCGATCTACTCAAAAAGTGGATCTTGAATAGGAACCCTAGGAAAGAGGGTATTGCCTTTGAGAGGAAACTCAATGCTGATGTGACCTACTGGAAACCTGAGCAGTATCCCAAAACCTCAGGGGTTGCAACTAAAGGACCTCCAATAGATCCATATTCTTTATCTAGCTTTACTTGTGAATCTTCACATTCATCTGATGAGTCATTTGACTCCAACTATAAACTATTAAAAAATTAGAATGGTGAAGTATTTGCTAGATATGTTGGAACTAACTACATGATGGTGAAGTATCTGGGTTCCAAAAAGGTACCTTGAAAATCTTCAAGTGGATGTCCTCATGGCACAACCTGTGAAGAACAGGAACCCAGATCAAATTCTTCATATGGATCAAAATCTTCATATGGATCCAAGTCTTTATATGGGTTGAATTCCTCAAGTGGTTGAAATTCCTCATATGATCATCATCGTACTAACGCTTCTATTTCACAGGGAAATTCTAAGGATTATGAATATGTGCATCATTCTTCAAATCATTATGTTCATAAGTCGTCGAAGAATTTCTCTGCTTACTCATATTCATACTCTAACCCCTCGCTTGTGAAATGAAATGCACTGGCTTCAATGCCACCTTCCTCGAATGGAGCTCGCAGAATGATGAACTCTTTGCCACCCCTTCTATCGGGGAAACGACACCTATGAGATCCAGTGGACCCCTACTACGGTTGGCGGGGTGTAGCGATGTGCAAAGAGCAGGTCTAGTCGATCAACGCCTGGGAATTTTTACCCAGGTTCGGGCCGAAAGTGATGCGTAAAATCTTAGTCCTATTTGCCTGTGTATATTTGGTGCTCTTGAGCTCTCGACCTGGCAACTATGCGTGCCTATCCAAAAAGTCCGAGTCCTCCCACACTACACCTCGGGCCTATTTTTATATGGCAAATGGGCCGCCACAGTGGCACACAGGAGGTGGAAAGTATCTGCAGTGTACAAGTTTATCTACTAACATCATGGGACAAACGCATTTAATGCGCCGCCTATGTGTCCTCTAGCTTTATTGGGGATGGCAACAGAGCTTGTCCAGCCCGCCGCCGCCTCGCCTTGCTCTGATGCGCGTCCAAGCTGATGGAGCATGCAACGCCACACTAGCTGGTTGGTCGGTGTGCTGGTGCAGTGGCAGGGTCTTGACAAAGATCTGCATACCACCACACAGGTGCTTGACTAGTTGGCCTAGAAGCTGCACGCTACCACGCAGGCGCTTGTCCAGTTGGTGGGTTGGTTGCCGCGTAGGAGTGGTCGTGCGGCAGCGAAACCTTGGCGGGTGTGGGCCTGGCTGTGGCCCCGTAGACGCCCCCGACAACGGTCTTGTCGGGGTCTTGTGGTTGTCCCAGGCAAGGATCTTGTCGGGGGTCTTCGGTCGTCCCCGGCAAGGATCTTGCCGGGGGTCTTCGTCTCCTGGTCCTTGTCTAGGTCCGCAGGTCTTTGGTTTCACAAATATTTGCATGCCACCACACCCAAGGGTGGCGGCCTTGCTGGTGTCAGAGCTCCCAGGCCCAAGGGTGGCAGCCTTGCTGCTATTGGGAAAGATGCCCCGGCAAGACTCTTGTCGGGGCTATTTAGGCCACCCCAGCTAGGGTGTTGCCGGACGGAGTCCACCTTGCCCCTCTGTTCTTCAAGCCTCTAGCTTGAGTGTTGCTTGGTAGTCTCGTGCTTTTCCTTCCTCTGCCCCGCCAAGCATGGCCGCAGGCGTGGCTACAACTGCCTGTGCACAAGTAAAGGGGTACAAAGTGGCCCCTACTTTTGTACACTAACAGAAGCCCCCGGGCCTAGGCCACACATAAGCGCGAAGTGTTGTTAGTCCAGGCCTAGCACAGTGCACGGGCAAGCAGGGCGGAGTTTTTAATAGTGGTGATTCCTTCACTCGTTGCGCTTCCCCATGACTCGCATTGGGTGCGTGATGTGGGGGTCGTGCGTGGAGCGGTTGCAGCGTGCTTGCGTCATGTCGCGGTGAATAATAAAGAGGCGTCCCGCGTTTTCCCAATAAAAGAAGAAGTCGCAGGGGTGCTCCTCATTTACCATGTGCGCCTTTTCCAATCTCAGAACTGTCGTTCCCCTCTTCTTCTTCAAACGTGAACCGAAGGTTCTGCCTCTGCTTGCCGCCGCCACGCCCTAATTTCCCTTGATCCCTTGCCCCCTCTTAGCCGTCATGGCGCCCAAGGCAGGCAAGGGAAAGGGAGCGGCTAAAGATGCCGGGGGGAGGAGGCGTCGGAGAGCAAGTTGGCGGAGCTGCGGACGCATTTCACCCTCTTCGCCCCGACGGTCGACGCGCTCACCCTCGAGTATAGGTTCAAGTGCTTGCGGGGAAGGGAGATGACGGGGCATCCCACCACGCGCGTCGTCCCTGCCTTGTTATTCACCAAGAGCGGTCCAAATCGGTACCCTTTCTTCGTCGATTACTTCTCATGTGGGCTCTGCCCCCCTTTCTTAGATTTCTTTAGTGATGTCATGCACACCTACGGCTTCTGCCTTCTAGACCTCACGCCAAATGCCATGGCGTGCATGACCTTCTTTGCCCATCTTTGTGAGGGATTTGCCGGAGTGCTCCCCAGCACGGAACTCTTTTGCAATTACTGCACTCCTCGCATCTAGCCAGGGGGTGCTATTTTTGGCTGCATAGCTTGGATCCCGAGGCAGCAGATCAAGGGCACGTACCCGGAGGGAGCCCAGAAGGAGAGGTGGGAGGAGTGGCAAGCCGGTGGTGTTGGATCAAGGAGACGGATCCGCCGGAGTTCTGCCGGGTCCATCGGAAGCGGCCAGTCAGCAGCAAGGACTAGGGCGAGCTCGTCCCCGACGACCAAAAGCTCACAATTAACACCACCAGGATTCATCGCCTAGCCTCGCCTTGGCTCACCCTTGAAATGACCGGGGCCGATTTCATCCATGGCCATATTGCCCCATTGCATAATAAGGGAAGGCCGGCCTGGGATTTCAGGAACGTGGCCGTCATCAGGAGGCTTCTCCCTGACCTGAACCACAACATCACGGTGCTGCAGCATGCTCATCTTTGTCAGAGGCTCTTCTAGCTCAGGGTCGATGAGGTCGGCAGGGTCGAGAGGACCAGCAAGGCAGAGAAGGCCGGCAAGGCCGCCAGGATCGCCAAGCCCGACAACATGTTCGGGTTGCCAGCGGGGGTGGTCTCGTTAAGCAACAATTTTTGTCTGACCACCATCATCGCCATGATGCCGGCTTTCGACGCGCATGGCTTCGATCTGACCTGGGCCGAGCCAAAAGCGGAGCTGGCGCAGGCATTCTTCGACAACTTGCCGGAGAGGTATGTCCATGATGAGCCACAGCTCATCTGCCCCACCACCGAGGAAGAGTTTGCAAATATCGCCACCAGGGTGGAGAAGGCAGCACTTGCCGCGGAGGTCGGCAGCCTCGGCATCGTGGAGGACGAGGCCGACGCAGCCGTAGAGGAGAAGTAATTTTCCGAGGGGGCGGGGTCCGCAGGGGAGGCCAGCGGTGTCGGCGCCGGGGCTCCCCTTGTTGAAGAAGCGGTCGAGGATTCGGCCGAGGAGGAGACCGATGCGGATGACTCCCCGGCCCCAAGGTAGAAACTCATCCTTGGGCGGGCTGGCTCCGGCGAGCCGGTCCGGCCTGGGAAGACCACGTAGTGGCAGCAGGCCCAGGTGCCGCCCGCGCGCCAGACGGGGGCTGCGACAGCGAAGAAGGCTGTGACCGCCGCCTCTTCCTCGTCCAAGCATCCCAGGACCCCATCCCCTTCTCCCCCGCTTGTCGATGCCGTCCGGAGGCCGATTTTAATCTCGGGTCCTTTAGCCCGAAGAGGAAGAGGATGTCAGAGGAGGAGGAGGACGAGTAGGCACTTTTCCCCTCATCATCTCCTGACCCTCCGCCTATGTCGTCTTTCCCTGACTTGATACTATCTTCGTAGTGACATGGAGATGCTGACTCAGAGGGCGGTGAAGAGGGCCAAAGCCTCGATAGGCGACGAGCCCCCGGCAAGCGCTTCGCGCATGCCGGCATTGGTGGTGATCAACCCGGACAAAAAGCCCTCAGCGCAGCCCCCACTCCAGCCCCCAACGTGAGTCCATTCTTTAGTCCCAATTGATGGGTGTTGGGGTGTGTAGCCTTGGCACTGATCTTGCCGGGTTCACAGGAGGAGAGTGGCAATAGGAGCCGCTGATGGCCACCCCTGACATGCCGTCCCCGTCAACCACGCCACTCAGAGGGGCGTCAGCGGCAAGGGCATCTTATGCCGAGCCCATGCGCATGGTGGAAGAGGGGGCAAGCACGGGCGTTGGTGGCTCTGTCTTGGCAACAAACATTGGAGGGGAGGGAACTACTTCTCCTCGGCCCGGCACAGGTAAGTTGCCTGTTTACCGTCCCCCGCTATCTCTGCCATGGGATGTTCTTTCTTTTCTTTGTTCTGAACTTTTGATCTTGGCCTCGCATCATCCTCCTTTCTACTTTCCAGGCTCTCCATCGACGGACCAGGTGGACGTCGATGTTATCATCGAGGAGGTCGCCAAGGATGCCGAGGCTGAGGCCACCAAGTTTGCGGCTGGGGAAGCTGCCACGTCCGGCACCGAGGAGGCCACCAAGGGCCCTACCGGGGAGACCGACGAAGTGCCTGACGGGGAGGTCGGCAAGGCTGTTGCCGAGGAAGCCGCCAAGGGCCCTGCGGGGGACATCGGCAAGGCTGCTGTTGAGGAGGCCGCCAAGGTGCCTGCCGGGGACGCCGACAAGGCTGCTGTCGAGGAGGACGCCAAGGAGCTCGCCGGGGAGGATGTGGCCAATGACCAACCTTCCTCCTCGACAGCTCCCGCCCCGGGCAAATACTTGAAGGTGAGCGATGATCTGTTCGTCCACCTCCTAGGGACAACGAGCACTAGAGCGCCAACCGAAGGGGAGGTTTTTGACGATGAGGTCCTTCCCACCGCCGAGCTCTAGGTTGTCAACGAACCGAGTGCCAGCGGTAGTGGTCCCAAGAGGAGCAGCTCCTTCGGGCCATGAGGGTCAATTTTCAGAAGCTTCAGGCCGTCTACAGTGCCTGCCAGGATAAGGTGAACTCCAGAATGGCGACTATGGACATGGCGGAAGCAAACTTTGAGGAGCGCTTAGCTCAGATGCAGGACTGGTTTGGCGAGGCCTGGGAGAAACTGAGGGCCATCCAGGATCAGCTAGACGAGCGCAAGCAAGAGCTCATCCTGAAGCAAGCTCAGTCGAGAAGGCCCAGAAGCTGGCAAAGGAACAAGCCACCATGGACGAAGCTGCTCGGAGGCAGCAACAAGTTCTTCTGGACACCCAAGAGGAGGACCTCATTGCTCGTGAACAAGCACTCACCGCCGCGCTCCTTGACAAGGATGAGGAGATCGAGAAGCTCGTTGCACAGGGACCCAGGACCTGAAGCAGAAACACAAAGATGCACTTGATGCTCTGGCCCTGGCCTAGGCCGGCAAGGTGGAGGAGTTGGAGCTAGAGCAGGAGGAGCTGAAGAAGGAGATCTCAAAGCTGACGGAGGACAAGGACACGAGCAACCGCACTCTGGTGGATTTGCAGGTCTCCATCTCCGAAAAGACCAAACTGCTCTCCGAGGCCAATGTCTCCATCAATTATCTGAAGCTGAAGCGGGATGACTTGGAAGGGACGCTTTAGGAGGTCAGGTCCCATGAGGAGACCCTGAACAAGGCCCTTGAGGGCGAGAAGCAGCTGCGGCAGGATGACGGCCCTGCCCTCAAGGACTATGTGGATAGGGTATAGCTCTAGATCAATGGCCTTATCGACATTGTAGAGAGGCTCAGCATGCAGCTATCCATCATGGGTATGCTGAACTTCAACTACTCCCAGGAGGCGAGTATAAGCCCCAGCACCAGGATGGCCTTATTCTTCAGGCGCGTCGTTGAGGCCATGGAGCAGCTCCACTCCAATCGAGCAACTTGTCTGGCTAATGAGGCTCGGAAGCTTTGCCAGGGCGCCCTGGCCAAGGTACTCACCAAGGTGGCATTCTGGAATCCCAGCGTCAACTTTGCCAACGCACTTGAGAGCTTACGAGAGGATGTGGACCTCGCGACACTCGAGGAGCGTATCAAGCCCATTATTAGCTGTGTTGACGGAGTCGAGAGGTTGGAAGGCCAGCACCGGGACTAGCCACCCTGCTTCTCATTGCCGCTGTGAGTTCATGCCCAACACAAATTCATCTTAAGTTAGAACTGCCGCAACCACTGATGTAATATAATTTTGCAGTATTTTGAAACAATGCAAGATATCTTCCTGTTTGATCTTTCTTTGTATGTATGCACCCTACGATTAGTCGGATATGTTTGTTGGTGCGAAAACCCATGTTGTGGCACTTTGAGGAACGGATCCTTAGTAGCCTGCCGAGGGTGCTTGCTGCCGGGCGAGCCACCTTGCCGTTCTCGGCGCAGCCACTCGAACTGTTGAGTGGACTCGAAATAGAATAAGGGTGTTGCCAATAGAGAAAAGGTTCCTTTGCGTGCAGGTTCTCCGTACAAGGAGCAAGATCGTTCGAGGAGAATAACCCTATAGAATAGAATTTGCTCAAGTTTTTGCGTGGCTTAGATTTTTCATCGTCGTGCAAATGGCTGTTGCGGCTGCAGACGACACTGCTCGCCTGGCTGACAGCACCAGAGATATGAGGATGATTTTGAATCCCTCCATCGTATTGTTCTTTGGGGCCATCGCAATGAAGGAGATGATGCCCTAACTCTTAGACCAGATTTTCACAGCCTAGTGCCCCCTACCTGACGCACCAAAGATGTCGGGGAAATGACACATATGGGATCCCGGGGACCCCTACTATGGTTGGCGGGGTGTAGTGTTGTGCAAAGAGTAGGTCTAGTTGATCAACGCATGGGAATTTTTACCCAGGTTCGGGCCGCAAGTGATGCTTAAAACCCTAGTCCTGCTTGTCTGTGTATATTTGGTGTTCTTGAGCTCTCGGACTGGCCACTACGTGTGCCTGTCCAAAAGGTCCGAATCCTACCACAGTACGCCTCGAGCCTCCTTTTATATGGCAAAGGGGCCGCCACAGTGGCACACAGGAGGTGGAAAGTATCTACAGTTGTCGGATCTTGGGTTCCGGCAAAACCCTTAAGGTTCGAACTCTGGGATGCGCACGAAGATCTCTCCTTCCGCCCTAGCTCGCCAACTCGCCGGTTCCATGGCCTAGCTCCTCAAACTCGAAGAAGAAGGGACACAAAGGTTTAAACTGGTTTGGGCCACAGTTGTGGTGTAATACCCTAATCCAGTGTGGTGTTGCGGATTGCCTTGTAGGCTTGGGAAGAACTAGTACAGGGAGTGAACAACCTCCTGAGGGGAAGTGTTCTTGCGCTCGGATGAGATTGTGGGTGTGTGCCGGGACTTCTCTATCTGATCTCTCTCTCTGTGTGGGATCCCCTTTCTATGGTGGTGGCTAGTCCTATTTATAGTGGCCCGGGTCCTCCTCCCAAATATTGAGCGGGAAGGAATCCCACAACGGCCAATTTTGAAGCGGGACAGCTAGTACAAGCTATCCTGACAAAAGGTGGACTTCGCCTACCAAAGGCTCTAGTAGTGACGCCGCCATGGCCTCCGCGATGACCTCCGCTCTGCCGTCCTGCTGGTCTTGGTCTTGTTGCATCGATATGGAAACCTTTACCTGATGCCTCAGGACTCCTCGCCTGCGCCTGCCCCTTTAGAAACAAAGAGGAAACTAGAGTCATGCTCCCGCTGGCGCCCGCCTGGCCTTGGTCGTCATGGCTCACGTCACGAAGACCTCGCGAGGTGCCCCTCGCCTCTGTATCTCCGCTCCTCTGGAGCAAGCCTAGTGAGGCCGCCCCAGGGGAGGTCTTGCGTCGCCCTGATACGTTCCAAACGTATCCATAATTTTTGCTTGTGCCATGCTTGTTTTGCATCATTGTCTCATGTTTATATCAAAGTTTTCTATCTTTTTAGGCATTTATTGGACTAACCTACTAATGGTTGCAAAAGTGCACAATGTTCTTGTTTTACACTTTATTGTGTACGAATTACTTGGAAATTGACAAAAACGGAAAATGAGTCGTATTGGAGTAGGACTCTGACTTTTCTGAAATCTCTCTGAGAACCTTTTTAGAAGATGGTCACGTTCCGGCCCGAAGACGACGTCAAACAGAAAAAGCCTAGTTGCGAATGTTGTGGGGAATTTCGAGAGGATACTTCTGGATATAAAATTCGTCCAAATCGGAGTCCGGACGGCCGAGAAATGTCCGTTTTACTGAATCCCAAAACTGGATGACGGGAATCCGAGAGTCTTTATAAAGAGAGGAAACCTAGGTCACCAAAAGCCACGAATTTTCCTCCTCCCAAGCCGCCAACTTGGAGGGGAGGACCTGCACCATTGCAGCGCCATCTACAAGGAAGAAGGGGGGCCAAGGGGCCGCTGCCCCCAAGGGCCGCCGCCGCCCTAGGGCAGCCGCCGCCGCCGCCGTGGCTGCCGTCGGCCGCCTCCTCCTCTCCGGGCTGCACCTCTCCATCAACACCACCATCAATCTCTTGCTCACCATGGTCATGTTTGAGTAGTCTTCTCCGGGCTGAGGGCTTGTACGTGTAGCTATGTGGTTATCTCTCTCTCTCATGATGTGATATTCGTTGTGATCATAGGCTATGTTAATCTAGGGTGATCCCATGATATTTCCCCTTCCTCTATGTATTGAATTGATGTACTCACTTGTCTTTATCTAGTATAATCTCCGAGACAAAGGTGACAGCGGTCTATTGGACATGGATTAGAAGAATATATTCATGAGCGATTTCCTCTTTTGTGTGTTGATTGAAGATTGAGAGTCTCTTGGTGCTTGTCTTTGACTATCCTGGAGATATGTTGTGGTGATTGTGGTACTCTCTTTGGATGGCCGCGGTTACATTGGGAAATCCATAGATTGAGAACTACGAACTTTGAGGTGTGCTTTTGTAGCCCTACATAATTCTCGTCCTCTCTTGACCACAAAGGAATGACCTCCGAGTGCGTCTCCATTGCATGTTTTATGGGAAATATCATGTGATTAGACTATGTCAATGTTGTTGGGAGTTGCCACTAGTGAAAGTATGAAGCCTAGGCCTTGTTTCCACCATTGCAATACCATTTGTGCTCACGTTTACCACTTGTTTGCTTGCTGCACTTTTTATTTCAGATTTACAAATACATCTTTTGCCATCCATATCACTTGCCATTAACATCTCTTCGTTGAACTAGTGCACCTATACATCTGACAAGTGTATTAGGTGTGTTGGGGACACAAGAGACTTCTTGTATCTTGATTGCGGGGTTGCTTCAAAGGGGTACGTTCAACCTCCACTTCCCTGAGTTCGATAAACCTTGGGTTACTCACTTAAGGGAAATTTGCTGCTGTCCTACAAACCTCTGCTCTTGGAGGCCCAACACTGTCTACAGGAATAGAAGCGTGTAGTAGACATCAAGCTATTTCTGGCGCCATTGCCGGGGAAGTGAGGTAAGTGAAGGTACCTTCTCTAGATCTTGCAATTAAATCTTTTTGTTTCTTGTTTTTATTTCACTAGTTTTGCTTAATGGAAAACAACAAAAATATGAGAGAGCTTTACATGATGTGTTTGAAGAGAAAATTAAAAAACCTTTGGAACTTTATTATTTGCATAACAATCATGATGGTGGTGATGTTATTAGTATGTTTTTTTTTAATATCAATATTGCTAATGACATGGAAAGCTCTAAGCTTGGGGATGACATGTTTGATGAACATGATATTTTTAGTCCCCCAACTTTTGAAGAGAAAATTTACTTTGATGATACTGTGCTTCCTATATATGATGATTACAATGATAAATGTGAGCTTTTTAGTCCACCTACTATTGAGGATAAAATTTATTATGATTATGATATGCCTCCTAAATATGATGATTACCATGATGGTTATGATTGCTTTACTCTCACTATTTGTAATAAGAAAGATTTTGCTTATATTAAGAGTAATGATACTTTTATGCTTTTGGATCTTGGAAATAATGCCTTATGTGATAGTTATATTGTTGAGTTCATCCATGATGCCACTGAAATTTATAATGAGAGAGGGAGACATGGTTCTAAATATCTTAATAATAAGAAGTTTCCTCTCTTTATGGTGAATATTTTGAAGTTATGCTTGTTTTGCCTTCCTATGCTAGTTGCTTTATGCTTCAATAATTTATTTTCTTACAAGATTCCCATGCATAGGAAGTATGTTAGACTTAAATATGTTTTATATATGCTTCATGATGCTCTCTTATATGCTTCAATTATTATCTTTGTGAGAGTTGCTTAAAAAAATCACTATGCCTAACTTAAAGGCATGAAACAAAAGTGCTTTCGGGAGACAACCCACCTTTATTTGCTTTCAGTTTTCTTTTGCTTTTTTGAGTCAAGGTTGTTGTTGCTACTGTAATGACACCTTTGTATCCTTTATTTTTCGTGTTTGTGCCAAGAGTAGCCTCTAATTGAGAGGTGATCAAAAAGTTTTATCTTGCTGCCAAAAACAGATTCACTGTGCTTCACCGTAAAAAATCCTATTAAATAACAGAACGTGATTTAGATCTGAAAATTTTTGTGAGTAAGCTGAGGCTAGTTGCCTACCTTTCATTAGTTTTACGTTTTTTGATTAGAAGTCCATAAGTGCCTCGAAGAAAATCATCTTTGCTGGCTGTTCAGATTTGACAGATTCTGCCTATATTTTGGACTGCCTATTTTACGAGCGTTAAGTTGGGTTTTCTAGTTATGGAGAGCCACAATTAAGGTTATGTAACAGTAGATAATGTCAAAAACAAGTTTGTAGGATTTGGCAAGTGAATCAAAGTGGTTGAATTTATTTAATGCACTAACCCTTCTAATGATTTTATGAGAAGTTTTGTGTGAAGGGAGTTTTCAAGTGCGCGTGTAGGGAACTATGAGAGAAGATCAAGAAGGGACAAAAGGTCAAGCTTGGGGATGCCCAAGGCACCACCAATAAATATTCAAGAAGTCCCAAGCATCTAAGCTTGGGGATGCCCAAGGCATCCACTTCTTCATTAACAATCACCAGGTTCTCCTCGTGTCACTATATTTTATTCCTTTGCCCATTATGTGTCATTCTTGGAGCGTCTTTTTGTTTTGTTTTTAGTTTTGTATTGTTTTCTTTGCTGGTCATAAATAAGTTGCATCTGATCATTCTTGTTTGGGAGAGAGACATGCTCCGCTTTTTCATGAAACACTCATGTTCTTCACTTATATCTTTTTGAGTGTTTTAGTTACCTTGTTATATGCTTCTAGCTCTTGTTTTTCTTTCATATCATGTTCAGAGCTATTAGTTCTTTTATAGAAAGTACTCTCTTGCTTCACTTATATCTATTTGGAGAGTTGATTGGTTTGAATTGCTAAATAATATGTTGGTAAAGTAAATGCCAAGTGTGGCCGTGGTGCAAAGAATAAAAAGCTTGCATAGTTTTGAAGATCATTGAGTAACTTGATCCCTATCAATTGTTTTGAGAAATAAAGTAGTTATGCCTAAACATGTAGATCATTTAATAAAGTCTTATTAGTGAAGAAATACCTTTGAAGTTTGCAATTGTTTAGTTTTTCACCATTGGTAGTTTTAAAGTTCTTGTTCTCTTTTTAGAAGTAAGATGGTTGACAAGGAAGACAGTGTAGAAGTCTTATAATTATGCTGAAAGGATGTTATAATTCTCTTGTACCGGTTAACATGTGCTTGCTAAAAACTTGCTAAATCAAAAACTCTGTACTGAGCGGGAATGTTGCTCGTGCATCCAAATTCCATAGCCAAAATTCTGTCATATGTGTCCACCATACCTACCTATGCATGGTATTTAATAGCCATTCCAAGTAAATTGCTCATGTGCTACCTTTAAAACCTTCAAAATTTATCCTTATTTGTGTCTCTGTTTTAGCTCATGAGGAAGTGGTAGATAGTTCATTATTACTTGTGTTGGACAGAACGACCCCTGACGTGCATGACTAATGTGCATGTCCTTAATTTTGCAAAAAGAGCTGGCAAAAGGGTATGCCCAGCCCACTTTACATGTCATCAATATCAATATCAAAAACCTCCTTCACACATCGTACCCGAGAAATCAGACAAACTTTGGCTAGTGATAAACAAAGAAGAAAGGGGAGTGTTATCATTCCTCTATGGGAGCCGCTCTTAAGTTTTGTTTGGCATGAGTAGTAGTGCATTGTTTATTACCATTCGTTGACATAAGCATACATCTCTCAAAATTGCTTTTATATCTCTATGTTTTAAAAAATAAAAAGCTCTAGCACATGAGTAATCCCTGCTTCCCTCTGCGAAGGGCCTATCTTTTACTTTTAAATGTTGAGTCAGTTTTCCTATGTTCTAATCTTCTTCCTCCACCATAAGCAAGCATCTAGTGTTAACCCTGGGTTCAAGTTGATTATGTTCAAAATTTCTGCTTAGTTATATATAATCCTTGTGCATTGAACTTATCCATGAGATAAAATGTTGAAAAGTGGAAAGCATTGCTGAAATTTTATCTTCCTTTTGTGTTAACTAGAATGCTTTTGATGAGAGAACTCATTTGGGGCTAACAGTTGTGCTTAACTTTATAGTTTCGTGTCTTCAATTGTACTATTCATGAAAAGAATTTACTTAGATGATCACTTGGTTATTCATTGTTTACTTGCTTTCAACTATAGACAATTGTTTTGGTTCACTTTATTTCAGTCCATATGCTTTACCTTATTACTTGATCAAGATTGTGTTAGTAGCATGTCACCTCAAAAATTATCTATGTTATCATTCTACCTACTCGAGGACGAGTAGGAATTAAGCTTGAAGATGTTGATACGTTCCAAACGTATCCATAATTTTTGCTTGTGCCATGCTTGTTTTGCATCATTGTCTCATGTTTATATCAAAGTTTTCTATCTTCTTAGGCATTTATTGGACTAACCTACTAATGGTTGCAAAAGTGCACAATGTTCTTGTTTTACACTTTATTGTGTAGGAATTACTTGGAAATTGACAAAAACGCAAAAGGAGTCGTATTGGAGTAGGACTCTGACTTTTCTGAAATCTGACTGAGAACCTTTTTAGAAAATGGTCACGTTCCGGCCCGAAGACTACGTCAAACGGAAAAAGCCTAGTTGCGAAAGTTGTGGGGAATTTCGAGAGGATGCTTCTGGATATAAAATTCGTCCAAATCGGAGTCCGGACGGCCGAGGAAACCCCGTTTTACTGAAGCCCAAAACTGGATGACGGGAATCCGAGAGTCTTTATAAAGAGAGGAAACCTAGGTCACCAAAAGCCACGAATTTTCCTCCTCCCAAGCCGCCGTCTTGGAGGGGAGGACCTGCACCATTGCAGCACCATCCACAAGGAAGAAGGGGGGCCAAAGGGTCGCTGCCCCCAAGGGCCGCCGCCGCCCTAGGGCAGCCGCCGTCGCCGCCGTGGCTGCCGCCGGCCGCCTCCTCCTCTCCAGGCTGCACCTCTCCATCAACACCATCATCAATCTCTTGCTCACCATGGTCATGTGTGAGTAGTCTTCTCCGGGGCTGAGGGCTTGTACGTGTAGCTATGTGGTTATCTCTCTCTCCCATGATGTGATCTTCGTTGTGATCATAGGCTATGTTGATCTAGCGTGATCCCATGATATTTCCCCTTTCTCTATGTATTGAATTGATGTACTCACTTGTGTTTATCTAGTATAATCCCCGAGACCAAGGTGACAGCGGTCTATTGCACATGGATTAGAAGAATATTTTCATGAGCGATTTCCTCTTTTGTGTGTTGATTGAAGATTGAGAGTCTCTTGGTGCTTGTCTTTGACTATCCTGGAGATATGTTGTGGTGATTGTGGTACTCTCTTTGGATGGCCGCGGTGACATTGGGAAATCCATAGATTGAGAACTACGAACTTTGAGGCGTGCTTTTGTAGCCCTACATAATTCTCGTCCTCTCTTGACCACAAAGGAATGACCTCCGAGTGCGTCTCCATTGCATGTTTTATGGGAAATATCATGTGATTAGACTATGTCAATGTTGTTGGGAGTTGCCACTAGTGAAAGTATGAAGCCTAGACCTTGTTTCCACCATTGCAATACCATTTGTGCTCACATTTACCACTTGTTTGCTTGCTGCACTTTTTATTTCAGATTTACAAATACATCTTTTGCCATCCTTATCACTTGCCATTTAAGATCTCTTCGCCAAACTAGTGCACCTATACATCTGACAAGTGTATTAGGTGTGTTGGGGACACAAGAGACTTCTTGTATCTTGGTTGCAGGGTTGCTTGAAAGGGGTACGTTCAACCTCCACTTCCATGAGTTCGATAAACCTTGCGTTACTCACTTAAGGGAAATCTGCTGCTGTCCTACAAACCTCTGCTCTTGGAGGCCCAACACTGTCTACAGGAATAGAAGCGTGTAGTAGACATCACGCCCGCCTCGCGAGGCTCGGCCCCTCGCGAGGGTCTTGAGTCGTTGCTGACGAGGTTGGGCCGTACCAGGCCACTGGACGAGCCACGCTACGGGCCGTAGGCAGGCAAGTCTGGGTACCCCTGTTCCCATAACGCCGACAATAGTGTACAAGTTTATCTCCTGACATCATGGGACCAACACATTTAATGTGCCGCCTATGTGTCCTCTAGCTTTATTGGGGAAGGTAACAGAGCTTGTCCTGCCTGCCACCGCCTCGCCTTGCTCTGACGCGCGTCCAAGCTGACGGGGCATGCTGCGCCATGCTGGCTAGCTGGTCGCTGTGCTGGTGCGGTGGTAGGGTCTTCACGAAGATCTGCATGCCGCCACGCAGGTGCTTGACCAGTTGGCCTAGAAGCTACATACGACAACGTAGGCGCTTGTCCAGTTGGTGGGTTGGTTGCTGCGTAGGAGTGGTCGCGGGGCAGAGAAACCTTGGCGGGTGCGGCCTTGGTTGTGGCCCTGTAGACTTCCTTGGAAGAGTCTTGCCGGGGTCTTGTGGCTGTCCCCGACAAGGATCTTGCCGGGGGTCTTCGGTCGTCCCCGGCAAGGCTCTTGGTCCGCATGTCTTTGGTCTCACAAAGATCTGCATACCACCATGTAGGCGCCCGCAAATCTTGGTCTTGACGTTGTTGATGGTGTCAGAGCTCCCAGGCCCAAGGGTGGCGGCCTTGCTGGTGTTTGGCAAGTTGTCTTGGAAAGACTCTTGTCAGGGCTATGTAGGCTACCCCGGCAAGGGTGTTGCCAAGGGGAGGCTACCTTGTCACTCTATTCTTCATGCATGTGGCTTGAGTGTTGCCTTGGCAGTCTCATGCCTTTCCTTCCTCTGCCCCGCCAAGCATGGCCGCAGGTGTGGCTACAACCGCCCGTACACAAGTAAATGGGTGCAAAGAGGCCACTACTTTTTTACACCAACACCTTCAGATGTGGGTGGTAAAGAAAAAGAAGTAATCTCTTATGTAGGGTTAGGTCTCCAGACATACTTAAACGTGTGAATAATTTGTTGGAGACCTGAGTATGCTTGAAAGGAGGCAAGCTAATCATGAAGAAATGATTTATTCATTTCTCACGTCCTCATACTTCTACATATATTGCTCTTGTTGATGAAATCCATTCTGATGAATTTGATGTCATATTCTTCATTAAGAAGCATATGAGTTTGTAAGATGAACTAATGCATCTGCAGGATGAATCTCTCAAAGCTACTGAGTGGATCCTCGACAGTGGATGTACAAATCGCATGACCGGTGAAAAGAACCTATTGATGGACTCTATTTTATCTCCATCTCATCTAAAGCATACCACCTATGCTGACAAAGGAAAAAGCAAGGTATTGGTTCTAGGTAAGGTTGTAATCTCAAAAGATTGACACATGGACAAATTCATGCTTCTCGAGTCTCTTGGATTCAACCTCATGTCTGTCTCAATACTTTGTGATCTTGATATTGTTGTCTTCTATGGCAAATATCGTTGTGTTGTAGTCTTAGAATCTGACAATTCCATAGTCTTTGAAGGCTTTAAGAGAGGAGACTTGTATATTGTAGATTTCTCTACAGGACCACATCATGCCACATGTCTACTCGCAAAAGTTTCAGGAGGATGGCTATGGGATCGACGACTCAGTCATGCTGGCATGAGGAACTTGCACACACTTGTGAAGAAGAAGCACAACATTGGTATTGAGGGTGTCAAATTCCTCAAAGATCATGTTTGTGGGGATTGCGAAGCTGGAAAGATGACCAAATCCAAGCATCCCTCCAAGACTATCATGACTACCACTCGTCCTTTTAAATTGCTTCACATGGACCTCTTTGGCCCCACTCATTATTCAGCATTCACAAATGCATCATCTCTACATGGCTTCATTATTGTTGATGACTATTCACGTTATACGTGGGTGCATATCATCACATTTAAACATGAAGTGCAGGAAATCTTCAAGCGATTTTCCTCAAGGGCCTCAGTGAATTTCGGTGTGAAGATTAAGCATATCCGGAGTAACAATGGGAATGAGTTCAAGAATACTGGTCTTGATGACTTTCTTGATAAACTTGGTATTACTCATGAGCTATCTGCCCCTTACACTCCTCAGCAGAATGGCATTGTGGAGCGCAAGAACAGGACTCTTGTTGAGAATTCTTGCACTATGCTTGATGAATACAAGACACCTCTTTATCTTTGGCCGGAGGCTATCAATACTGCGTGCCATATCATCAATAGGCTATATCTTCACAAACTCCTCGAGCAAACTTCATATGAACTCCTCACTGACAAGAAACCCAATGTGAGTTGTTTCGAAGTATTCCCTGCTAAATGTTGGTTTAGAGATCCTCATCACAGTTTTAAATTTGCACCGAAAGAACTTGAGGATTTCATGATTGGTCACGGAAATGACTCGCACACCTACATGATCTTCATAAATCATCTTCACAAGGTTGCTCAAACTGTAGATGTGCGGCTCGATGAATCTAATGGCTCGCAAAGAGGACAACTGCCTCCTGTGACAGGTGAAATACCTCCTGAGGAATCCATTAAGTTCAAGGCAACTAAGGATATCATCCCCATAGAAGAACCTGCTTAAGAAGTCTTTCCATACCAAGAAAATCATACCGGTGCACGTGATGAAACTGCTGCTGAAGCAAATGCTCAGCCTAATCAAAGTCGTCAACCAGGTTATCCTCGAGTGGAAAAAGAACTGCAGATTGAGAAAATCATCGACGACATCAGCGCACCAGGTCCTCTCACACGCTCAAGAGCTTCACACTTATCTAACTTTTGTGGGAACTTTGCTTTTGTCTCTATTACGTAGCCCACCAAAGTTGATGATGCATTTCTGAAACTTGAGTGGATTCAAGCTATGCGAGAGGAATTGCATCAATTCAAGCTCAACCATGTGTGTGAACCCGTGAAGCGACCAGATCCTCGCAAGCAAAATATCATATGCACCAAGTGTATCTATCGCAACAAGCAAGATGAAAATGGCCTTGTGGTGAGGAATAAGGCTCATCTTGTAGCTCAAGGCTACACACAGGTTGAGGCAATTGACTTCCATGAAACTTTTGCACCTGTTGCTAGACTTGAAGCTATTCGTATACTGCTTGCTTATGCTAACCATCATAATATCATCTTATCTCAAATGGATGTGAAAAGTGCATGCCTCAGTGGTAAGCTTGAGGAAGAACTATATGTTGCTCAACCCCTAGGTTTTGAAGATCCTAAACATCCTGACAAAGTCTTCAAACTCAACAAGGCCCTCTATGGCCTCAAGTAGGCCCCTCGGGCGTGGTATGATACTTTGAAGGAATTCCTCATGAAGAAAGGCTTCAAACCCGGTTCACTTGACCCAACTCTTTTCACCAAATCATATGATGATGAATTATTTGTGTGTCAAATCTATGTGGACAATATTATATTTGGTTGTACTGATGATTGTTATAGTGATGAATTTGGCTACATGATGCATGAAGAATATCAAATGTCTATGATGGGAGAATTGAAATTCTTCTTAGGTCTTCAAATTCATCAACAACACAATGGCATATTCATATCTCAAGAGAAATACCTCAAGGATGTTCTCAGGAAATTCAGCATGCAAGATTGCAAAGGCATCGAAATCCCTATGCCCCCAAATGGCCATCTCTGCACCGACGAAAATAGTAAAGATTTTAATCAAAAGGTATACCGTTCCATGATTGGATCTTTATTGTATCTATGTGTATCTAGGCTAGATATTATGCCCGATTTCAAGCTACACCAAAGGAATCACACCATAAGGCTGTGAAGCATATTCTTCGATATCTAGCTCACACTCCAACACTTGGATTATGGTATCCCAAGGGCTCCGATTTTGATCTCATTGGATATTCTGTCTCTGACTATGCTAGTGATCAAGTGGATCACAAGTCTACATCCGGCACATGCCATTTCCTCGGATGACCCGTAGTATGTTGGTCCTTGAAGAAGCAAAACTGTGTATCACTCTCTACTACTGAAGCTGAGTACACTGCTGCTGGTTCATGATGTGCTCAATTGCTGTGGATGAAGCAAACCCTCAAGGACTATGGCGTCAACATGAATAATGTGCCACTCTATTGTGACAATGAGAGTGTCATCAATATTGCTCACAACCCGGTTCAGCACTCGAAGACAAAGCACATCCAGATTCGTCATCACTTTCTTCGTGATCATGTGTTCAAGGTCGACATCTCCATCTACCACATGAAGACTTAAGAACAGTTGGGAGATATCTTCACAAAGCCTTTGGATGAAAAGAGATTTTGAAAGTTGCGGTGTGATCTAAATATCTTAGAATCTTCTAATGTTCTTTGAAAGGACACACATCCTAACACTAATGCAAAATTGATGACTTAGATGTGCACCACACGAAGTAACGTTTTTCTTCAATCAATGAAGACTAACCCTCTAAGTGTGAATAAATTAATGAAGAAATTGATTCTCAAAGCCCTACGGCAATTGTACGCGGTGTCTGAAATCATCATTCTTATACGGTGGGTCATGCCACCAACTAAAGATGAAATTTGAGTTGTTCTTCACTTTGCAAATTCTTTAATTTTCAAATTCCTCAAAATTTGCAATTTCTTCCACTTTTCACTAGAGTTCTTCATTGGCTATATATATA
>LR738713.1:239508251-239554687 GCA_902687465.1 Secale cereale | reverse complement strand
ATATATATATATATATATGTTGAGTTTTCATGTCCTCTACAACATTCACTTTGCTAATTCTTCAATTTGATTTTTCCTCTAAGTGAATGTAATCGGACCCATTCCCCCTCTATGCCAAACTCAACCCAATCTATTCACAAATTCTTCATGTGCATTCTATTTGAAACCCATTCGAAATATTCACTATGTCTTTGACGGCTGAAGAATTTGTGAACGAAACATTAAAATTTTCTTATCTAAATTTCCGGCTTTTGCTGCTCAAATCGTTCCGCATCCCATGACGGATTAAACACCTCACCACGATTTACACTATATCCACTCCCCAGAACATGGGTGACACATGTCGCTAGGATAGTAAAGGGGAGGGGCACGTTTGTCCAAATTCTTTGGACGGGTAGTCTCTCACCGTGGCTATAAATACCCCTTCCCCTTACTCTTACATCTTTTACTCCGCTCGACCTCCCTCTTGCTCGAGCTCTCAGACGTAGGGCCACCGCTACTCTCCATCATCGCCGGTGAAGACGAGCTTCACTGCCTCCATCTCGTCCTCGTCATACTCGTGCCGGCCGCGGATGTCTTCACTCCATCGCCGTCGTAGCTGTCTCCCTCCTCCAAGTTAGGGCGTGGGAGACCTGGACCGATGAGCTTATCCAACATCATCCTAGTTTGTCGTGTTCTTCATCAAGGGTAATTAAAATCGAATTTTACTGCCCTTCTTTGATTCTCATGATTTCCACAATTTCTTCAAAAGGTGTTTATTCTTCAACTTCCCACTACTTAAACACCAAAGTCAATCTGTTCTTGATTTGCTTCTCTAAGTTGTGTTTTTTCTTCAACATTCCTCAATTGTGTGTATTTCTAATCTATACAACTCTGGAACATAAGACAATAACGCTTAGTGAAATTTTTCAAGACTGCCATGGTCAAATTCCTAAAACATGATTCTTTTCAAAAAAAAATTGAGAACGCATATGACGTCCCCAAATTCTTCGCAACTATACTCAGTTCACCAGTACAAATGTCCGTTGTTGAATCTCTAGGTTCTCATCATCTTAACTAATTTGCAGCATTCCTCGAAGAAAAGTTACACACCTCCTTAGAAACTTAAATTGTTCAAAATCCTCAAGTGAGGAAAATGGCTGAAGGAAAGAGACCTTAGAAGGGAGGCAAGAGACCTGAGACCAACACTGCCTTTGAAATTCCTGAAGATATTTATGCTAATTATTGCAGACCTGATGAAGAAAGTCATGGCAAAGAGAAGAAGAATCAGCGTAAAGTGCGCATCAAGAGAATTGAGAGGAGATGGGATAAGGAATGGAGAGAATATCGCTATGTTACTCCCAAGTACATGAAGAAATTCATGGTTAACCCTACATGCTCAAGACCTCCTTTGGCTGCTGGGCAAATAACTGATCCCACAAGCGTTAGGTGCGGTGAGGAATTTCCCGAAGAATGGGCCAAGCGCCAAGCTAAATTTCAAAGGGCAGCTAGAGAAGCAGTGAGGAAATTCAATGAATATTCTGCTGCTACTGCTGCTGCTGAGACTTCTGCCAGTAAGCCAAAGAAGGCTATGCTGAAAAATCAGAAATCAAACCGAGTTCCTCAGCAACAATGCCCTCACGACCAAGCTCTTCAAAGCCAAAGCCCTCAGGACTAATTCCTCAGGGAACTTCCTCAAGGGCAGCTCCAATTCCCTCTGTTACCTCACAATCCTCAACTGCTGCTGCAAAGTCCTCAACACCTGTGCACCTTGCAATGTGTCAATGGACTGCGGGTATCTCAATTGCTTCAGGAGGATCTGCAAGTTCATCACCTCTAGCACAATCTTCACCTGGTCCAACTCTGCTGAAAGTCAAGATCACTGTTGGATGAGGAAAGAGGCCAAGTCCTCAAAATAAATTGGCTTTCCAAGTATCGTCTGATGACGATGAAGCTGATGATGATGAACTTGCCGAAATCATCAGAGATAGGCAAATGAAGGCCACTAGAGCCAAGGGCTGTTATGTGCCTCTCATGCTGGATCCGTAGAAGATCTTCGGCTATATTTATATTTGTCACAAGGATCGCAATGCACCTCTTCCTGAGATGAACCTCAATCCTGGACAAAGTCATATGTTGGCTGCCTTCATTGGTGAGGAAAAATGGAACTTTGAACAAGCCCTAAGAACCAAGAAGGACCAGTACAGGAAAGAATGTTTCCGGAAGAAAAATGTTGTTAACATATCTCCTGAGTGGTGCAACTTTACCACCAGAAGAAATTCACCAAACTGAAGAAACTGAAAGCGCAGCTGAAAATCATGTGGCTGAAGAAACTAAAACTGCCAGGGCTACTGAAGAAATTCCAGCTCCTGATGAAATTGCCAGGGCAACCTCCAATGTTGCGCCTGAAGAACAACCCAGGCCTGCTGAAGAATCTGCTGCAGTGCCTGAAGAATCTGAGAATTCCAGGGCGACTGCATAAGTCATGCCTGAAGAAACTGAACCACCTTCATCTTCTCCTCCTGCAAAGTCATCAAAGATGAATAATGACAAGCTTCCTTCTGCACCAGAAGTGCAAAAAACCAAAGCTGCGGAGAAGGCAGCTGTGAAGAAAACGAAAGCATCATCCAATGCAGAGTCCTCAGCTCCTAAGAAAGTGAGGACTTTGTCAAGCTCCTTCACTAACCCAATTGATGTTGTTCCTATCTCAATAGTGCCATCAAAGGAAATTGTTCCCTTTGGTGAAGAATATGTCATACCTGATGATAAGAATGAAGAAAATCCTTCTGCTACTTATTCAGAGTAGTTGGATGATGAAATTGAGGCGGAAGCTATCCCTTCAACACCACTGGCTTCATCGTCCATGCCTTAGTTCACAGCTAAAGAGGAAGGCGTTGAGGAATTGGAAAAAGAAGAAGATATGGACATTGGTTCTACAACTCCTGTGCTCAATGATGACTATTGGAAAAACACTCATCCCAATTCACCTTTGACCACTGCATTGCATTACGTTCCTCAGTCCCTTGTGCAAACTCAAGAAATTCAAATGGGATCTGAATAACGTCCAACTTCTCTTTTGTACATTTCTAAAGAAGCTCCAGCTGCAACAACTGAAGAAATGGAGAATCCAACCACTGCTGAAGGACCCGAAGTTTCAATTCCTTAGGCATCAGCTCCGGAGATTTTGAATCAAGAAGCTGCAAAGTCATCATCTCTTAATCTTCAGCCCAAGCAGAAAAATCCTAATACTACCAGGTAGAAATTCAAGGCTGATGATATCTTCGCAGAGCATCATTCCATCACTGATTTCAATCCCTATGACTCAGCAAGACATCGACGCAAGAGGTTCTGGAAAGCAAGCCAGATGAACTACTATTCTTCACTCCTGTTAGACAAAGACAAGGTATTTGAACATCGTCAAATTCCTCATATTGACATGCAGTCTATCCCTTGCTTCCAGCCTGTCCTGAATGTTTTTCACGAAGCTGGGCTTCTGAGTTTCTGCGCTGACATATGCGATTGTACTGAAGAACTCATTCCTCAATTCTATGCCACTCTACACCTCATTGGTAATGTGGCTGATGTGAACTCAGGGGTGCCTGACTAGATGACTGAGAACACACACTACAATGCACCCGCCTCTGAATTGATTCATGCCATTCCAGTCGGTCCCCCTGCTGTAGGCGCAAGACTGATTTATAACGAACCTGAACTGCCAAACCGCTTGATGCAATTGCTGATGAAGCCTTTGAAGACTGGTCCATCTTCTAGAACCATCTTCCTTGTGAAGGATTTGTTGTATGTGCCGAGGGCAATCTACCGCATTGTGACCAAAACCCTCAGTCCAATCAAGGGGCACAACTCTGTAGAAGAAGACGTTGTTGGCATCATGAAGAATCTGCTGTTCAATACCATGCATGGGATTCCCATAAACTATCATGATTTCTTCATGAGGACTTTGGCGTATGTTGCACTTTCACCGTTTGAGTTGAAGACTTATCCTCCTTGGATCATGAAATTCATCAGAACAAGGTCTTCAATCAACTACAAGGCAGATTGTCAGAATCACCTCAACTATTTGCCTCCTATTGAAGTCCTCAAGCGAACTATTTCCTTAGTTGATGGAAAAGGCAAAGTTGTTGTTATTGATGAAGGTACTCGTCCATTGGATGGTCATACTCGCAAAACTGCATCCTATTCCACCAATGATGACTCTGCAACCCAAGATTTTGCCGCAAAATCTTCAAAGCTTATTCCTCAAGCCATTGTTCAATGAATGATGACTGATCGCGAGCTTCTCCTAAGTCTTCATCAGAAGGTCGATTGCAATCACAAGTGGGTCAAGCGTCAGTTTGCTTCAATTCTTCAGAACATGACTGTCACCAAAACTCTGTGAAGAAGAAACACTACTATGCGCATGAAATCTTTGATCGCACTTGGGGTATTCTTTCACATCCCTACAGTGGTGAAGAACTCAAGGAGCTGGACTTTCAACAGGACTTTGACTAGTCTCAGCCACCTTCAAAGAAATTGAAGAAGGTCAAAGTTTCTCAGATGGTCGCAAGTTCATTTTCTGCATCGCGTGAGACAGATGAAGCTGAACATTTGGACGACACTACGGCATGCCCTACTACAATGGACGACCCCAACATCGCTGGCGCTCCTCCATCGGCATCATGATGATATTGTACAAGGGCGTTAGTCCTCATTTTTCCCTTTTGGTAATTTGATGACAAATGGGGAGAAATTGGAGTTAGTCTTCAAACGGGTCTCTTATATGGGCTATATTTTCCTTAAGTTACAACTCTTGCTCTTCTGAGCTGTTTGCTCTAATGAGTTGTAAACTTAAGTTCGATGGTGGTCCGACACTTTTTGAACCGCTTTCTGCATGCTTATTTCCTCAAGTACCTTAATGCACGCATGCTGAATTTCGTTTGACACCATATTTCATCATGCATTTCAAATTCTTCATATCATATGTTAAATGCGTGTACGAATTACAATATATATGGGGAGATCTCAATGATATTACTCTACAATGTGCATTTGCTTGTAGCGACCAGACCTCAAATGGTCGGATCTCTGTGCATCAGTGTCATCCCTGGATCAGTAATGCTGACACGCACAGTACTTGAAGGATTTATAACAGAGTAGCAATCACACACTTATTACATCGATAGTTCCAACGATGAACTTATTACAATAAATATGGCTGAAGGCCATCTAACACGATAACAGCGGAAGGCTTGGAAGATAAGTGAGTCCATCAACTCCAACGGCATCACTGAGTGTAGAACCACGACCTAAAAGGCACCTTACTCGTCGTTTGAAAAGTCTGCAACATGAAACGTTGCAGCCCGAAAACGGGTCAGCACATGGAATATGCTGGCAATGTAACACAAGAGAGCAATGAAAGTAAAGCTATACTATATGCAATATGGCTGGTGGAAAGCTCTATGGTTAAGTTTTTGCGTAAAGCCAATTTTTCCCTACTTCAAAGGAATAGATTTTAATTTTACTATCATGGTAGTTGAAACATCGTTGAGAAGATAGACATCCTCTCAACCCCAATTAAAAATTCATTAAACCCAACAATATTAATTAAAGTAACATCATGAGATTCACATGATAATCCAAGTACTAGATACTCAAGACGTCAGTTACCGGGGACACGGCTAATCATGATCAGTTTGTACACTCTGCAGAGGTTTGTGCACTTTTCCCCACAAGACTCGATCGCCTCCGTTTGGTTTCTCGCACTACATGGTGTTTAAGAAACGGATGACCGAGACACAGTCTTTCCGAGGAGGTCCCCTTAACCAGATAGATAGGCCAGTACACCTACAAACCCTCTACATCTGCTAGCCCATCATGGAATGGTTTCCCACAACTTACTCAACAATGTCAGAGCCCATATTGGCATGTGGCTGCACACGGAAGTTTCTAGTACGAAAACTCTCATGATCCCTTTGAGCCTGGGTGACGGTCCAAAAGAAAAACATGCAATCACTGGAATACCCAGATGCCTCAATCCACCCAGATGTGTGTTAAAGTTGCCACCTTAAGTTGAATCATTAATTAAAATCTCACATCTGTCATGGATTTCACTCAAACCCAATCCACGTCTACGAGCATAGCATGTCCTAACAGCAAACGTAGAAGTAACTCCCAAGGTTTGAATGTAATGCAGGTAATAGGTACTACCTCAATCTACTTCCCAGTCCCACAAATTAATTGATCCTACTCATGCAACATGTGAGGGTAGAACTAATGTAATGAAAACTGGGTAATTGGAAAGTATGATCAAAGTGTTACTTGCCTTGCTGATGATCCGCAAAACCTAGAGATTCAAAGTAGCAAGCGGCGCACTCCGGGTACTCTATCGCAAACAAACAAGAACACAATAAATACTTAACTAATGCACGGGTAAAACTCAAATAAGAGATCTAAACAGAAAGTTCAACTTAACAACTCCGGTTTGCAAAAAGAATCAACTCGAAAGAAGCAACGAAACTCAAACTGCGAAAGAAACGAGCTCCGGTTTGCTAATTGGCCTAAAGTCAAATTTTATAGTAGCCAAAACTTTGTTCAAGTTGGTTAAATGTAAAGAGGGCATCGAGACGAAGATCTGGGATTTTGAATCACCTGATTCCGACTCTCGAGCGAAAACAAAAACAAAAATAAGATAAGGGCAGAAATCGCGATCGGAATAATCACGGATAAATACCCCGAAAAAGAAAACGGACGAACAGGCTAACGAACGAACGTTCGCTCTCTGCGGCTATCTGACGAAAACCGTTCGTTAAAATGAACGTACGGACGAACGTCCGCTAAATAACTAAACCGACGAAAAACCGAACCGATCTAATCTAAAAAAATAGATTTACGGTTTTACTAAACCGATCGGTTCTAAAAAATCGATATATACCTCGACGACGAACTTCGGCGAACGGCGGTTCGGCGGCGGGGTGGTCCGGCGGGGCGAGGCGGGCGGCGCGGCGGTGGGTTGCGGGGCGGCGGCGGCGCGGTGGTGCAGCGGCGCGGCGAGGCGGCGGCGGCAGGCGGCGGCGTTAGGCGGCGGCTGCGGGGCGGCTAGGGCAGGGGCGCGGGCTGGCGGGCGACTTGGGGCTGGCGGGCCGGCTCGGGCGACTTATATAGCCCAGAGACCCGATCCTATACGAGTCTAAGTCGGTTTCCTTTAAAAAAAAAAGAGTCCTGGCACAGAAAAACTAACGAAAGAAATACTAAACGGACTCCAAAAATCCCGAAATAAATTTTCACCGTCCTCTAATAATATTTAGGACAAAGTGAACATTTTTCCCGGACCTAAATGCAATTTTGAAAAATGCGCATTTTTCCTATGCAAATAAAATCGCAAATAAATCCAGAAAAATACCAAAAGTGATTTTAACATTTTCCTCCAAAATTTTTTGTTATTTTGGAGAAGTCATATTATCTCCGCTCATATTTTGTATTTAGAAATAGTTTTAGGAGAGAAAAATAATTAGAATCACACTGGCCTCGTACCGGTATTCGAACGAACTCAAATACGAAAACTGTAAAATTCCCAACTCTCTCTGTAGGTCCTTGAGTTGCTTAGAATTTCGAGGAACGCCACAAACAAAAATGCAAAAAGCATGAATGCAATTATGATCTATGTATAACATTACAAATTGAAAATTTGGGATGTTACATTGCTACATAAGCAAAATCCTCAAATATGCATATCTTTAGGGGGAGTTCTTCTATATCTTGCATTAAAATTCCTCATTATCAGTTGTTACACTTCATATTTTGTTGATAACTTAACCTATTTGTCATCAATCACCAAAAAGGGGGAGGTTGTAAGTGCATCTAGTGCCCTTAGTGATTTTGGTGTATTGGAGACTTATAGGTTAAGGGACTAATGTGTTTGTGAGTGTACACAGGTTATATAAGTCTTTGAGGAGTTTGATTTTTTTGAAGAAAGTCGACCCCTAAAAATGTATGTCTTCAATTGAAGACTTTGAAAAGGAGGAAATTGGTGTGACCTTGAAGACTTGGATATTAATGCGAGGATTATGAAGCGTGAAGAATTTTTTTTCGTAGTTTCATTTTCTCTTTCTTGAGTCATAGGAAACATCGTACTGTTAAAGGGGGTCAAGGTAAAACTAAGGAAACATTTTCCAAGTGATATTGATCTCAAATCCAACACTATCCAATCCTTTCGAGTGAAGCTATTGGAAATCTCATACAGTTCAGTCAATTTCTTAAGGGACAGAGACGAAGATCTTCTTGTCTTTGAGGAATTTGTTTTGACTGAGGAGTTAGGAATTCGCCAGTGTGGACTGCGTGCAAGTGAGGAACATGATAGCCCTGAGGAACATGAGAGCTCAAATTTCCGACCGTTGTTGTGCTATGCGCGAGCTGTCCCAAAATATCATATCCACCTAACAGTCATATCATTGAAGGTCATTTATTTCTAATCATGTCGGGCTGCTCCCTAGGCTATAGATAGCCACCCCTCAACTACTAGTTGATTGGCTGCTCTGAGATAAACTGACACTTGTCATTTAGAGCAACCCATCTTCTAAGGATTTTGAGCAAAAACCATCAAGTGAGGAAAAACCAAAAACCCCTACACATAAAACCCAAAGTGATTAAGCATCACTGAAGAGAGTGTTCCTGTGTGGAACTGATGCTTGTGACCTTTGAAGATTGTGCATCTTCCAGACGGTTAGGCATCAATGGTCTAGAGTATCCAAGAGGAATTGTGGATCACCGGATGACCGAAGTCTGTGAAGGTTTGGAAGTCACCTTGAAGACTTACCACGAGTGATTGGGCGAGGTCTGCGTGACCTTGGCTCAAGGGGAATACGGTGAGGACTGTGTGTCCGGGACCGTGTGTCCTCTGGTTTGAATACCTAGGCGCCCTAACCAGATGTACGACTATCACAACAGTTGCAACTGATCTACCAAATCATTGTCTTCACTGAGCTACTGGTTCTATTTCCTCGACCATTTTATTTCCTCATTCATGTGTTGATGAACTTGATCCGTGTTGTTTGATGACTTTGACTCAAGACTTTCTCAATTTCCCCAATCCTATTTCTTCAGTCATTTTGTCTTCTGCCTACGGTATCATATCTTTCCTAATAATCATAATACTCACAAGGCCTTGATACCTAGAGGATCTTCCCTAGAAGGTGTCTTTAATATATTAGGGATCTTCTCACATGGAGGCCTTGATCTCCATGGGAGAGTGGTCGTGGATGAGCGAAACTCAATCACAAATGAGCTAAACCTTTGCTAACCCTAACTAGATGGAGGAGGGGGCCTACATATAGTCTTCCACGAAATAAGAGAGGATGGGAGGGAATAGATGGGCCTTCGACCCGCTTACGCATGCATATGCGCTAGATATGGGGGCTTTGGTAAGTTCTCCAGCTCTTCAGGAGGTGCCGGATATCTAGGGCTCGGGCCGGATGTCCGTCCTGGAGTCGGCCTTCTTTTGCACGTTTTTGTTGCCCTCGGGCCGGATTTCCGGTGTGAGGTGCCGAATGTCCGGTGCATGGCCAGATATCCGGCCGCTAAATCTTCTTTGGGTGCTACCTTGCTACTTCTACATGCGTCTTGGGGTGCCTATTGTCCAGGCTGGGGGCCTGATACATCTCCAACGTATCTATAATTTTTTATTGTTCCATGCTTGATATTTTATATACAATATCATACTATTTTATATCATTTTTTGGGACTAACCTATTGAAGGAAATATTCCCTAGAGGCAATAATAAAGTGTTATTTTATATTTCCTTATTTCATGATAAATGTTTATTATTCATGCTAGAATTGTATAAACCGGAAACTTGATAAATGTGTGGATACATAGACAAAATACTATGTCCCTAGTAAGCCTCTACTAGACTAGCTCATTAATCAAAGATGGTTAAGTTTCCAGACCATAGACATCTGTTGTCATTTAGCTTAGCATATTGATCGTTTAGTTTTAATGTTGTTGCTTTCTTCATGTCAAATACATGTTCCTCCCACTATGAGATTATGCACCTCCCGGATACCAGAGGAATGCCTTTTGTGCTATCAAACGTCACAACATAACTCAGTGATTATAAAGATGCTCTACAGGTATCTCGGAAGGTGTTTGTTGGGTTGGCATAGATCAAGATTAGGATTTGTCACTCTGAGTATCGGAGAGGTATCTCTGGGCCCTCTCGGTAATGCACATCATAAGAAGCCTTGCAAGCAATGTGACTAATGAGTTAGTTGTGGGATGATGCATTACGGAAAGTGTAAAGAGACATGCCGGTAACGATATTGAACCAAGTATGAAGATACCGATGATCAAATCTCGGGCAAGTAACATACCGATGAAAAAGGGAATAACATATGTTGACATTACGGTATGACCGATAAAGATCTTCGTAGAATATGTGGGACCCAATATGAACATCCAGGTTTTGCTATTGGTTATTGACTGGAGAGGTGTCTCGGTCATGTCAACATAGTCCTCGAACCCGGCACGCTTAACGTTCGATGACAATTTTGTATTATATGAGTTATGTGATTTGGGACCGAATGTTGTTCAGAGTCCCGGATCAGGTCACAGACATGATGAGGAGTCTCAAAATAGTTGAGAGATAAAGATTCATATATATGACGAAGATATTCGGACACCGAAAGTGTTCCGAGGGTACCGGGTACATATTGGGTCACCGGAAGGGAGTTTCGGGCAACCCCGACAAATATATAGGTCTTATGGGCCAAGCGAGGGACACACCAGCCCCTAGTTGGCTGGTGCGCCCCAATATAGGCCGAATAGGAGAAGGAAGGAGGGGACGGATGAAGGAAGGGGGAGGATTCGGCCTCCCCCTTTCCTTCTCCCCCCTGTCTTTCCTTCCCTCTCCACAAAATAAGGGAGCGGGGCCGAATTTGGGTGGCAACCCAAGTAGGATTCGGCCTACTTGGGTGCCCCGTTGGCTGCCTCTTCCCCCCTCCAACCTATATATATGTGGGGAGGCCGGTGCCTAGAAGACACAACAACATTTGTTAGCCATGTGCGGCGCCTCCCTCCATAGTTTACGCCTCCGGTCATATTCACATAATGCTTAGGCGAAGCCCTGCACGGATCACTTCACCATCAACGTCACCATGCCGTCGTGCTGACGGAACTCTACCTTGACACTTTGCTGAATCAAGAGTTCGAGGGACGTCATCGAGCTGAACGTGTGCAGAACTTGGAGGTGTCGTGTGTTCAGTGTTCGATCAGTCGGAACAAGAATAAGTTCGACTACATCAACTGTGTTGTCAAATACTTCCACTTCCAATCTATGAGGGTACGTGGACACACACTTTCCCTCTTGTTGCAATGCATCTCCTAGATAGATCTTGCATGAGCGTAGGATTTTTTTGAAATTGCATGCGTCATTTCCCAACAGTGGCATCATGAGCCAGGTTTATACGTAGATGATATGCACGAGTAGAACACAAAAAGTTGTGGGCGGTGATAGTTATACTACTTACCAGCAATGTCTTATTTCGATTTGGCGATATTGTGGGATGAAGCCTCCTAGACAAACTTTACATGACCGCGTTCATGAGACCTGTTCCACCGACCGACATGCAACTAGTTTTGCATAAAGGTGGCTGGCGGGTGTCTGTTTCTCCTACTTTACTTGAATGGAATTTTACTGCGGCCGGTCCTTGTTGATGGTTAACACAACAATCTTGGCGAAACACCGTTGTAGTTTTGATGCGTAGGTAAGAACGGTTCTTGCTAGAAGCCCGTAGCTGCCACGTAAAACTTGCAACAACAAAGTAGAGGATATCTAACTTGGTTTTGCAGGGCATGTTGTAATGTGATATGGTGAAAACATGATGAGTTATAAGTAATTATATGAGAGGATCATGTTTTGTAAGATATCCACAACCGGCAGGAAACTTATGGTTGTCTCTTTATTGTATGAAATGCATACGCCCTGTAATTACTTTACTTTAGAAAAAAGTACATTTTACTACCCTGAATAAAGTGGGTGATTCACTTTACCCCCTAATATATATTTCTGCTTCTTTTACCCCCAAACAAACTCAAATCGGATAAAACACCCCTTAGCCGGTTTTTCTTCACCCGCTGCTGATGTGGCACTAGTCAACGGCGGTTTTGACCTGCGTGAGGCCCCTTTGTCAGGTTTCTTTCACCTCTCTATCTCATCTGTAGCGAAAGGAGCTCATGCAAAGAAGCAGAGAGATTATGAAAAAGCAATTTTTCTTTAAGCTCTCCTGCGTGCTTTATCCATCCTCCCTTGCAGCCCCTCCTCTCAGCTTACCGACCTCAAGGGCTCTACTACACGCTAGATGAACGAAACACAATGCGAGCCTACCTCAAGAACTAGCACACAGGAGGACACCCAGTGTGAAGCACAGTCGAGTGACCATGGCCGCAGCAGCCAGCGATAGCCTCGCCAACTAGATGGCGCCGGGGATGATCGGCGTAGGCCGGTACGAGCACCGTGAAGTCGCGCCTCTCCGGCCTCCTCTCGCTTGGCGCGGCTTCGCCTACGAGGCCTGGTTCAGCTGCGCTTCCAACCAGGTGAGCACCATTACGTAGCCATTTTCTTGACTTCTAACACCATTGTGTTAGCTCGTGCTTACTTGTACTGGGCCTGTGACTGCTGGCCTGTGTGTGCACCAGGACATGGCCAGCTCCGCCAATATTTCGTGTATTACCGGGAGAGCGCAGCGTCAGCGAGCCCACTCTCTGTCAGTGTACGTTCAGTCTTGGCAGCTGCATGCAGGGTTGCAGTGAAAGCATCGGTCGTTTGTCTAATGCTAACTCAGCTGTGCACGAAGGCGATTAACTATCTATTAATATATGGTATGGTGCAGGGAGGTGATGCACGCGCTGTGGCGGCTGCAGAAATTCAAGGCGATCTACATGATGGTGACGGCGTACGAGCTGACCCTGACGCTGCGGTCGGCGGCAAGCGTGTACTGGGCATTCGAGGACAAGCTGGTCACGCACTCCAACGCGCTCTCGCTGCTCCCACGCACGCCGTTCCGGGATGCCACCGTGGTGCTCATTCTCTTCCACCAGTCCATCACCTTTGGCTTCGCTGCACGCCGCTCTACTTTGTGTGGGAGAAGCTCATCGGCCTCCACGACTGCCGCAGCCTCTGCAAGCGCCGGCCATGCCATCCCGCCCCCACGGGAGCCCGCCCCGAGTACCCACTGCCGGTGGTTGCCACCAACGACGCGACCCCACGCGCTACCGCCTCTTGCCGACCCCGTTTGGCCCTGCTCTGTTCGTCGGAGGGTGCAGAGGGAAAAACCGCCAAGAGAGAGAAGGAGAGATAGAGGTGATAGAAACCTAACAAGAGGGCCCCACCGAGGTCAGAACCGCCGTTGACTAATGCCACATCAGCAATGGGTGGAGAAAAACTAGCAGGGGGGTGTTTTGTCCGGTTTGGGTTTGTTTGGGGATACAAGAAGCAGAAAAATAGATCGGGGACGGGGGGTAAAGTGAACCACCCACTTTATTCAGGGTAGTAGAATTGACTTTTTTCTTTACTTTATCACTATGAGTTAGCGATAGTCGTAGAAGCAATAGTTGGCGAGACGAACATGACGCTACAATGGAGATCAAGGTGTCAAGCCGATGACGATGGAGATCATGACGGCGGTTTGGAGATGGAGATCAAAGGCACAAGGTGATGATGGCCATATCATCTCACATATTTTGATTACATATGACGTTTATCTTTTATGCATCTTATTTTACTTAGTACGGCGGTAGCATTATAAGATGATCCCTTACTAAAATTTCAAGGTATAAGTGTTCTCCCTGAGTATGCACCATTGCGATAGTTTATCGTGCTAAGACACCACATGATGATCGGGTGTGATAAGCTCTATGTTCACATACAATAGGTGCAAGACAGTTTTGCACATGCAGTGTTTAGTTAGGAAATACGAGATAGACTACTATATGTTCTCGCTTGTCTTGTACTCCAAGTTGACCATGTACTCCTATATATATGCCCACGAGTCTCAAGCAATAAACATCGTGCTATTCACATATTGTACATGGTATCGGCCAAACCGATCCTAAACTCTAGCCGTCGCCCACCGCTTCCGCCCTGTGCGTCGCCCCCGGGGCGGCCGACCTCCATGACCGCCGCCGGGGGCTGCGCAACCCGTACCTAGGGTTCATCCACCCATCGAGTTGATTGGCTGTCCTAGAGAGTCTTTTTTCTGATCAATTGATTGAGATTTTTCTCTCTGGCCAGTCTATTGATTGGTCTTCTTTTTTGGTTCTTGGATCTGTACATCGGTTTGTGTCTCCCGCCGTCGTCTATCGACTACAATGCACGCCTACTTCATCGACATCTTCATCATCTCCAACTGGATGGCGCCTCAGGCTTGGCATGCTGGAACCGTCCTTGCGCTGGACCGTCGTCCTCGGCTCCTCGCCGTGCGGCCGCGACCACTCTCGCACCACGCATGGATGTGCTTGGCTCCAACGCCGAGCCGTATCGCAAATCCACTCCGCGCATGGCCATGTCCATGCACATTTGTGCTTGTGCATGCTGCGTGTAGGCAGCTCGTACGTGTTGTATACTTGCAGAGGCTGCTCGTCTGCTCATGCATCAACTCAGCATTCATGCATTGTTGTACACCCCGCCCGGACCCATGAAGATCGTCTCAAGTATAGCATGTACCTGCCGATTGAGTAATGGGCTGCCCTTGCATCGCCCCGTCGACCTGCAGCATCGCCCCGTCGAGCTGCAGCATCGTTGTCCGATGGTTCGTTCCACGGCTGCACCGACCCGCACGCTACCGCTGCGTCACCCCTTTGGGCCATAGTGCCGTGGCCCGCGGTCCATCGTCGTCCGAGGCCGTCCGCTTCAGGTCGTCCTCGTGGCTGCATCGACCCTCGCGTTGCTGCTGCGTCGTCCCATTTGGCCGTAGCGAGCGTGGCACGTGGTCCCTTAGGTCCGCCCCATGGTTCTTCCCTCGCGCTGCCACTGTGTCGCCCCTTCGGGCCGTAGTGCCGCGGCCCGCGGTCAACCATTGACCCGAGGCCATCTGCTCCAGGCCGTCCTTGAGGCTGCATCGACCCTCGCACCACTGCTGCATCGCCCCATTGGGCCGTAGCGAGCGTGGCACACGGTCCCTGCAACCGCCCTGAGGTGTAACCCGTTATCTCCCCAACTCACGCTCAGTCGCTGCATCGCCCCTTCAGGCCGTAGCGCCATGGCACGCGGTCCACTTCGCCGTCCCCGCGCGTCGACTTCTACGTGGTATGCGTCGCGCGGCATCCCTTGGCACGGGAATGCCACCGTCCTCATCGGTCTTCGTCATGCTGTCGGGCTCTTCCTTGCCTACTACGAGCAATGTCGTTGCGCTTCTGACCTAGCCGCTGCCGCTGCCTCCTTACACCGCCGCCGCCGCTCTTCTTCCTGGTCCACAACGACTACCTCAACATCGGCCACCCTAACTCGGCATCGACCACGGCGTCCCTCGCATGGCTACCTCAACAATGGCTACACCACCTTTCGCTCTCGCCTATATCGACATCAGCACAAAGGGCTATCGCTTGCTTGAGTAACCTCATGGGCTTTCACTCCAGCGACAACTTCCACGATGCGTTGACCGTTACGACTGTGGGGGTTTGTCCGTCGGCTTGCCTTTGGATTCTTCTTCAGTCTCACCATCTGCGTCGCTACCGTTGTGACTGCGGGGCATGTTGAGTAGTATGTTTAGTTAGGAAATATGAGATAGACTAGGATATGTTCCAGCTTGTCTTGTACTCCAAGTTGACCATGTACTCCTATATATATGCCCACGAGGCTCAAGCAAAAAACAACAAGTATTCCACCAAACATCTCTCTCCCTTCTAACAACTTTATCACTATGAGTTATTGATAGTCGTAGAAGCAATAGTTGGCGAGACGAACATGACGCTACGATGGAGACCAAAGTGTCAAGTCGGTGACGATGGAGATCATGACGGTGCTTTGGAGATGGAGATCAAAGGAACAAGATGATGATGGCCGTATCATGTCACATATTTTGATTGCATATGATGTTTATCCTTTATGCATCTTATTTTGCTTAGTACGGCGGTAGCATTATAAGATGGTCCCTTGCTAAAATTTCAAGGTATAAGTGTTCTCCCTGAGTATGCACCGTTGCGATAGTTTCTCGTGCTGAGACACCACGTGATGATCGGCTGTGATAAGCTCTCCGTTCACATACAATGGGTGCAAGACAGTTTTGCACATGCAGAATACTCAGCTTAAACTTGACGAGCCTAGCATGTATAGACATGGCATCGAAACACTTGAGAACGAAAGCTCGAATGTGACTAATGAGTTAGTTGCGGGATGATGCATTACGGAACGAGTAAAGAGACATGCCGGTCACGAGATTGAACTAGGTATGATGATACTGACGATCGAATCTCGGGCAAGTAACACACTAATGACAAAGGGAATAACGTATGTTGACATTACGGTACGACCGATAAAGATCTTTGTAAAATATGTGGGAACCAATATGAGCATCCAGGTTCCGCTATTGGTTATTGACCGGAGAGGTGTCTCAGTCATGTGTACATAATTCTCGAACCCACAGGATCCACACGCTTAACGTTCGATAATGATTTTGTATTATATGAGTTATGTGATATGGTGACCGAGTGTTGTTTGGAGTCCCGGATGAGATCACAGACATGACGAGGAATCTCAAAATGGTAGAGAGGTAAAGATTCATATATAGGATGATGATATTCGGACACCGTAAGTGTTCCGAGGGTACCGGGTACATGTCGGGTCACCGGAAAGGAGTTCCGGGCACCCCCGGCATAGATATGAGCCTTATAGACCAAGCGAGGGACATACCAGCCCCTAGTGGGCCGGTGCGCCCCCATATAGGCCGAATAGGAGGATAAGGAAGGAGGGGAAGGAAGATGGAAGGAGGATGATTCGGAATCCCCCCTTTCCTTCCCCCTCCTCTCTTTCCTTCCCTGTCCACAAAATAAGGAAGGAGGGTGAATTGGGGTGGCAACCCAAGTAGGATTCGGCCTACTTGGGTGCCCCCTTGGCTGCCTATTCCCCCTCCAACTTATATGTATGTTGGGAGGAGGGCTGCTAGAAGACACAACAACATCTGTTAGCCGTGTGCGGCACACCCCTCCATAATTTACGCCTCCGGTCATATTCACATAGTGCTTAGGTAAATCCCTACGCAGATCACTTCACCATCACTGTCACCACGCCGTAGTGCTGACGGAACTCTACCTCAACACTTTGCTGGATCAAGAGTTCGAGGGACGTCATTGAGCTGAACATGTGCAAAACTCGGAGGTTCCGTGCATTCGGTGCTTGATCGGTCGGAACGAGAACAAGTTCGACTACATCAACCACATTGTCAAACGCTTCCGCTTTCGGTCTACGAGGGTCCATGGACACACTCTTCCCCTCTCGTTGTTATGCATCTCCTAGATAGATATTGCGTGAGCGTAGGAATTCTTTTGAAATTGCATGCCACATTTCCCAACTCCTATTAACCTAGTGCCCAATGCCAGTTGATTTTTTTCCTTCTTTTTGTCTTTTACGGAAAATCAATTCCAAATAGAATGAAACTTTTTAAGGAATTTTCATGGACCAGAAGACACCTAAGAACCTTCGGGAGGGGTCCAGAGGGGCCACCAGATGGTGACAATCTCGGAGGGCGCGCCCTATGGGGGGCGGCCCAAGGCTTGTGAGCCCCTTGATGTTCCTCCAACCCTAATTTTTGCTCTATAAACACCCAAATATTTCCCGTACACCAGAATGCACACAAAAAATACTTTTCTGCCGCCGCAAGTTTCTGTCCTTGTGAGATCCTATCTGGAGACGCTTGCTGGTACTCCATCGGAGAGGGATTCGATTAAAGAGGGCATCTACATCAACCTTGCTGCCCTTCCGATGATGTGTGAGTAGTTTACCACAGACCTACAGGTCCATAGCTAGTTGCTAGATGGCTTCTTCTCTCTCTTTCATCTTCAACACAATGTTCTCCTCGATGTTCTTGGAAATCTATTCGATGTAATCTTCTTTTGTAGTGCGTTTGTTGAGATCCGATAAATTGTGGGTTTATGATATGATTATCTATGAATATTATTTGAGTCTTCTCTGAACTCTTTTATGGATGATGAAGCTTTGTATTTCTCTCCGATCTATATATTTGGTTTGGCCAACTAGATTGTTTTTCTTGCTATGACAGAGGTGCTTTGCAATGGGTTCAATCTTGCAGTGTCCTCACCCAGTAACATAAAAGGTAGCGAGGCACGTACTTGTATTGTTGTCATTAAAGATAAAAATATGGGTTTGATTCATATTGATTGGATCTACCCCTCTATATCATGTCATTTTGCTGAAAGCGTCTAACGCCCCAGACACACCCGCCGGTGGTCGTTACACCTGGGGGTCTAGACTGGCCCCACAGATCAGTACTAGTCTTTTCAGTGGACTTTGTCCTCACTCACGTGCACCTGGGAGCAACTTCCCTGTCGGTTACCCATCCTGAAATTACTCCAAGCTGAGCACGCTTAACTTTGGAGTTCCGTCGGAATGGGCTTCCGAAAAAGAAGGAATTCCTTATTGACACCAACAATGGTGCTTTCATTGAGAGCTCCGTTGTGTATTCGCGAGAAGTGATCGGTGGCTCATCTCGTCATCAATGACGACATCACATTCAGAAAAACCCTCACTCTTGGCCAGGTCCTCCATCTTGGCGGGTTCGCCATATGCGCCCGCGTGGCCGTCAAGCCGACCCCGTCCCCGACGGTCATCAAGCCTCACTCCTACATCGGCTCCGATTACTCCGAAGACACGAATCCGGCGGATTCCTCGTCCTTAAACGAGTTGCTGGATCGCATCGCCAGCATGGGGCTTTCAGCATCCAATGATTAGATCGGGCCTAAACCCGTCCAGGAGGAAGACAATTCCACCCTAATAACTCACCTGGTGGCGATCATCGAGGAACGGGCCGATGACACTTCTCCTCATTAACCGGAGACCGACCGTGTCCGGATCTCCGAACCCTTTGAGCCGAACATCCTTCCTTCTGGCAGGACTCTACATCTTTCGAGCTCAGGGACAGATGCCGAGCCCGGGGAACGCTCAGATCCTGCTGCGCCCGAGTTGTCTACACTAGAGGCTTTGCAAACCTTGGATACTATATTGGGTCGGGACTCAAATTTTACCACTCCCACCCACCTCAATCATTACTCTCCAAGTAACTCTGGCCCTCCAGACATATATGACTTAATGTATGTGCTGCAGCAACCCCAGGAGACGGTCCATCACTTCTGGGCCAGGTTCCTACTTGTTAAACACAAGATTAAGGATTGCTAGCATGACAACGCGGTTCCAGTATTTCACCGCAATTGCACGGATGAGGGATTCTTGAACGCCCTCAACCGCCATCGCGTACAGAGTCTCACAGAGTTGTTGCACTTCGTACAAAAGTACTGCGCTATGGAAATTTCTTGGAAGGCCAAGAATGCCAATCGAGAATAGCCTATCTTTGGACAACATGCCGCTAAAACAAAACGGACATGCCCTAGCGGGGCATCAGATCATATGCCCATCGACAAGAAAAATAAACATTTTACGAGCTACTGGTCTGTTCTGGACAAACTGCTAGATAAACCTTGCCCAATACATGCGACCCCTGACATGATCCCAACTCACGGCCTTCGAGCGTGTTGGGTACTTTGGCAGTTAGCTAAAGGCAGCGAAGCAATCCTCGCTATCGCAACTCCAGAGGAGGACAATTTTAACGTCCTCACTGTCTTCGAGACCTTCTATTCAAATAACCGGCACAAGAGAGCACTTCACGAACTCGCCGAGGTTCATCGAATAACGCTGTGAGCCCATGGAACGACGCGTCAATTACATTTACTATCGATGATGAACCATGGGTCCGACCAGTTTGAGCCCCAACAGCTCTTGTACTAAACCCAATAGTAGATGGCTTTCGTGTTACCAAGGTGCTCATGGATGGCGGTAGTGGACTTAACCTCATATACGAGGACATGCTCGAAAAAAAGCAGGTCGATAAAACCCGCATCGAGCAAAGTAATACAACCTTCCAAGGAATCATACCCAGCCGGGAAGCCCGGAGTTCGGGAAGTATTAAATTCGACGTAGTATTCGGCACGCCTGAGAACTACAGGTCCAAAGAATTTCTCTTCCACATTGTCCCCTTCAACAACGCATACCACGCCCTCCTAGGGCGAGACGCTTTCTCACGCTTTCAGGCCATACTCTATTACGGGTACATGAAGCTAAAAATGTCAGGGCCCAATGGAATAATCACAGTCATAAGTGATCCGGACAGAGCACTCCATGCTGAAAACGAAACCGCATCCTTGGCCCTAGAGGCACTATCCGAAGCCTTTGCGGCTGATGAATTAACCACCTTACGATCCACGGTGGACAAGGATGACGTAGTCCTTGATAAAAGATCTATGTCTACCTCCTTCAAGCCAGTTGATGAAATTATCAAATTTCAGGTGCAGCCGATTGACCCTAATAAGACAACATCCATTGGACCACAGCTGGACCTGACGGTGGACAACGCTTTGCGTGCATTCCTACGAGAAAACTAGGATATATTCGCCTGTCATCCTTCAGACATGCATGGGATCCCACGCAGGCTGGCCAAACACAGCCTCAACATCATCAAAGGGTTCAAACCGGTCAAGCAGTCACGGCGATGATTTTCCAAACCCAAAATACAAGCTATGGGAGAGGAGCTGGCCGAACTACTAGAAGCCGAATTCATCAGAGAAATTAAACACCCGGACTGGTGCTACCTCTTGAGCTTGCGTTGTATTGCCTCGAAGAGGAAAGGGAGATGCAGCACAGTAGCGTAAGTATTTCCCTCAGATTTTGAGAACCAAGGTATCAATCCAGTAGGAGACCACGCGCGAGTCCCACGCACCTGCACAAACAAATAAGAACTTTGCAGCCAACGCGATAAGGGGTTGTCAATCCCTTTACGGCCACTTACGAGAGTGAGATCTGATAGAGATGATAGTTTATATTTTTGGTATTTTTAGTTTAGTAAAATAGAAAATAAAAGTGGTATAAATAAAGTAGATGTAGATTTATATGTTGAGAATAGACCCGGGGGGCATAGTTTTCTCTAGTGGCTTCTCTCATGATAGCAATATTCTACGACGGGTAAACAAATTACTGTCGAGCAATTGATAGAAAAGCAAATAATTATGAGACTATCTAGGCATGATCATTGTATATAGGCATCATGTCCGAGACAAGTAGACCGACTCTTGCCTGCATCTACTAATATTACTCCACACATCGACCGCTATCCAGCATGCATCTAGTGTATTGAGTTCATACGAAGAGAGTAACACTTTAAGTAATTTGACATGATGTAGAGGGATAAAATCAAGCAATATGATGTAAACCCCATCTTTTTATCCTCGATGGCAACAATACAATACATGCCTTGCTGCCCCTACTGTCACTGGGAAAGGACACCGCAAGATTGAACCCAAAGCCAAGCACTTCTCCCATTGCAAGAACTATAGATCTAATAGGACAAACCAAACCAATAATTCAAAGAGACTTGCAAGGATATTATGATCACACATAAAAAGTTCACAGAAGAACCAAATATCTTTCATAAATAACCTTAATCATAAACTCACAATTCATCGGATCTCGACAGACACACCGCAAAAAGAGATTACATCGAATAGATCTCCTCGAAGACCGAGGAGAACTTTGTATTGAGATCCAGAGAGAGAGAAGAAGCCATCTACGGCGGTGGAATTAGGTTTTTCTCCACGGGATGGGATCTCCACGGGAACAGAAGCTACGGCGGTGGAATTAGGTTTTTCTCTCTGCGTATGGAGTTTCTGGGGTACGTGGACTTATATAGGAAGAAGGAGGGCACCCGGGGCCACACGAGGAGGCCTCGAGGCATGGGGCGCGCCCTGGGAAGGGGGGCACGCCCCCACCCTCGAGGGCGGCTCCTCGATCCTTTGACGTGGTTCTCAAGCTTCCCGGGCGTGATTTTCTCCAAAAATATCTCTCGCGAAGGTTTCATTCTGTTTGGACTCCGTGTGATATTCCTTTTCTGCAAAACCCTGAAATAGGCAAAAAGCAGCAGTCTGGACTGGGCCTTTGGGTTAGTAGGTTAGTCCCAAAACCCAAAAATGATAGAAAATTGGATGAGAAAGCCCATTAAACATCCAAGACTTCGTAAATAATAGCATGGAACAATCAAAAATTATAGATACGTTGGAGACGTATCAAGCATCCCCAAGCTTAATTCCTACTCGTCCTCGAGTAGGTAAATGATAAAGAAAGAATTTTTCATGTGGAATGCTAACGAATATAGTTTTTCAATGTAATTCTCTTAATTGTGGCATGAATGTTCAAATCTAAAAGACTCAAAATAAAAGTCTATATTGACATAATAAATAATAATACTTCAAGCAATACTTACAAAGCAATCATGTCTTCTCAAAATACCATGGCTAAAGAAAGTTAGCCCTACAAAATCATATAGTCCGGCTATGCTCCCTCTTCATCACACAAAATATTCATATCATGCACAACCCCGATTTCAGCGAAGCATTTGTTTTCATACTCTATATTTTCAAACCTTTCAACTTTCACGCAATACATGAGCGTGAGCCATGGATATAGCACAATGGGTGGAATAGAGGTGGTTGTGGAGAAGACAAAAAGGAGGGAGATAGTGTCACATCGACTAGGCGTATCAACGGGCTATGGAGATGCCCATCAATAGATATCAATGTGAGTGAGTAGGGATTGCCATGCAACGGATGCACTAGAGCTAAATATGAATGAAAGCTCAATAAAAGAAACTAGTGGGTGTGCAACCAACTTTCTTGCTCACGAAGACCTAGGGAATTTGAGAAAGCCCATCGTTGGAATATACAAGCCAAGTTCTATAATGAAAGTTCCCACTAGTATATGAAAGTGACTAAGCATGAGACTCTCTACAATGAAGAACATGGTGCTACTTTGAAGCACAAGTGTGGAAAGAGATAGTAGCAACTGTCCCTTCTCTCTTTTCTCTCATTTTTTTGGAGGGGCTTTCTCCTTTTTTATTAGCCCCCCTCTATTTTTTTGGGCCATCTCTTTTCTTTATTGGCCTTTCCTCACACGGGACAATGCTCTAATAATGATGATGACCACACTTCTTACAACTAGAAATTACAACTCGATACTACAACAAGTATGACTCTACATGAATGCCTCCGGCGGTGTACCGGGATATGCAATGAATCAAGAGTGATATATATGAGAAATTATGCATGGTGGCTTTGCCACAACTATGATGTCAACTACATGATCATGCATGGCACTATGACAATATGATTTGTGTCATATAAACGGAACGATGGAAAGTTGCGTGGCAATATATCTCGGAATGGCTATGGAAATGCCATGATAGGTAGGTATGGTGGCTGTTTTGAGGAACAATATGGTGGCTGTTTTGAGGAAGAATATATAGTGGTTTTATGGCACCGACGAAAGTTGCGCGGTACAAGAGAGGCTAGCAATGGTGGAAGGGTGAGAGTGCGTATAATATATGGACTCAACATTAGTCATAAGAACTCATATACTTATTGCAAAAATCTACGAGTCATCAAAACAAAGCAATCAACGCATGCCCCTAGGGGGGAGGTTGGTAGGAGTTAACCATCGCGCGCCCCCGACCCCCACACAAAGGTTGGCACTCTACAAATACCTCATGCTCTAACTTCGTCACATAGCGGTTCACCATACGTGCATGATACGGGAATCACTAACTTTAACACAAGTATTCCTCAGTTTCATAATAAACTCCACTAGCAAGACTCTAATATCACTATCCTCATGTCTCGAAACAATTATCAAGCATCCAACATCTCATTCTATTCAATGCACTTGGTGTGAAATTTATTTACTACATTGACATTGGATGTTTATCATGTGAAGGCTAGTTTCTTTAGCCTAAACACTTTACCATGCTGTTTTAATAGACTCTCAAATAGATATAAGTGAGGCATGAGAGTTCAACAATTTCTACAAAATATTACCACCACCATGCTCTAAAAGATATAAGTGAAGCGCTAGAGCAAAAACTATTCAAATCAAAAGATATAAGTGAAGCACATGGAGTATTCTAATAATTTCTAGGCCGTATTTAACTCTCTCAAATAGGTGTGTCCAGAAAAGATGATTGTGGCAAACTAACAAGCAAAGACTCAAATTATACAAGACACTCCAAGCAAAACACACAACATGTTGCGAATAAAAATATAGCTCCAAGTATAGTTACCGATGGATGAAGACGAAAGAGGGGATGCCTTCCCGGGGCATCCCCAAGCTTAGGCTTTTGATTATCTTGAATTTACTTTGGGTGCCATGGACATCCACAAACTTAGGCCTTTGCTACTCCTTGTTCCATAGTCCATCAAAGCAATACTCAAAACTTGAAAACTTCACAACACAAAACTTAGAAAAACAATCTCGTGAGCTCCGTTAGTATGAGAAAGCAAACCACTACTCAAAGGTACAGCAATGAATTCATTATTTGTTTATATTTGTGTTAAACCTACTGTACTCCAACTTCTCTATGGTTCATATCCTCCAATATTACTCATAGATACATCGGAATAAGCAAACAACACACGAAAAACAGAATCTGTCAAAGACAGAACAGTCTGTAGTAATCTGCAGGGTTCACCTACTGCTGGAATTCCAAAAAATTCTAACTAAATTGGTAAATTTGCGAAATTTGTCTACCAATCAGCAGAAAAAAGAATCAACTAAAAAGCACGCTGCAGTAAACTCCACGACTACTTTAGCGAGCGCTAACGATTCTGTTTTTCACAGCAATATCATATAAACTTCACACAAGTCTTCCCAAAGGTTCTACTTGGCACAAACACTAAACAAAACATGAAACCACATCTAATCAGAGGTTAGATGAAAAATTTATTCCCTAACAGCAACAAAAAACAAAGAACATAAAATTGGGTTGCCTCCCAACAATCGCTATCGTTTTACGCCCCTAGCTAGGCACGATACAAGATAGATCTAGGTATTGCCATCTTTGGAAGGCAATCCATAAGTGGCTCTCATGATAGATTCATATAGTAATTTTATTTTATTTCTAGGAAAGTGTTCCATGCCTTTCCGTAATGGAAATTGTAATCTAATATTTCCTTCCTTCATATCAATAATTGCACCAATCGTTCTAAGGAAAGGTCTACCAAGAATTATGGGACATGAAGGATTGCAATCTATATCAAAAACAATGAAATCTACGGGCACATAATTCCTATTGTCAATGATAAGAACATCATTAATTCTTCCCATAGGTTTCTTAATAGTGGAATCCTCAAGATGAAAATTTAAAGAACAATCATCAAGCTCATGGAACCCTAGCAAATCACACAAAGTTTTTGGGAAGTGGAGACACTTGCACCCAAATCACACAAAGCATAGCATTCATGATCTTTTATTTTTATTTTTATAGTAGGTTCCCACTCATAATAAAGCTTTCTAGGTATAGAAACTTCCAACTCAAGTTTTTCTTCATAAGATTGCATCAAAGCATCAACTATATGTTTAGTGAAAGCTTTATTTTGACTATTAGCATGCGGAGAATTTAGCACGGATTGTAACAAAGAAATGCAATCAATCAAAGAGCAATTATCATAATTGAATCCGCTGTAATCCAAAGTAGTGGGTTCATCACTATGCAAAGTTTTAATCTCTTCGTTCCCACTTTTAGCAATTTTCGCATCAAGATCTAAAAACTCCGAATCATTGGGACACCTTAAAGCAGAATCATCTCCAATCCTATTCTCATCAAGATTAATACCACAAAACAAGGATCTAATAGGAGACACATCAATAACTTTCAGATCTTCATCTTTATTTTCATGATAACTAGAAGAACACGATTTAAGATAATCTTCCCTTTTAGCACGCATTCTAGCGGTTCTTTCTTTGCATTCATCAATGGAAATTCTCATGGCTTTGAGAGACTCATTGATATCATGCTTAGGTGGGATAGATCTAAGTTTCAAAGAATCAACATCAAGAGTAATTCTATCCACACTTCTAGCCAGTTCATCAACCTTAAGTAATTTCTCTTCAAGCAAAGCATTGAAATTCTTTCGCGAGATCGTAAACTCTTTAACACTAGTTTCAAATTCAGAAGGCATTTTTCCATAAGAGTTGTTGTAGGAATTACCATAATTATTAGAGGAATTACTAGGAAAAGGCCTAGGATTAAAATTACCTCTATAAGCATTATTACCAAAATTATTCCTACCAACAAAATTCACATCCAAAGATTCATTGTTATTCTCAATCAAAGTGGACAAAGGCATATCATTAGAATCGAAAGAAGCACTCTTAGCAGCAAACAATTTCATAAGTTCGTCCATCGTTCCACTCAAAATACTAATTTCTTCGATAGCATGCACTTTTTTAATAGTAGATCTTTCGGTGTGCCATTGAGAATAATTAACCATAATATTATCTAGGAGTTTGGTAGCTTCTCCTAAGGTGGTTTCCATGAAAGTGCCTCCGGCGGCCGAATCTAAAAGATTTCTAGAACCAAAATTCAAGCCAGCATAAAAGTTCTGAATAATCATCCATAGATTCAAACCATGAGTATGGAAATTACGTATCATCAATTTCATTCTCTCCCAAGCTTGTGCAACATGCTCATGATCTAGTTGCTTAAAATTCATAATATCATTTCTAAGAGAGATGATCTTAGCAGGTGGGAAATACTTAAAGATAAAAGCATCTTTGCACTTATTCCACAAATCAATACTATTTCTAGGAAAAGAGGAGAACCAAGTTTTAGCACAATCTCTAAGTGAAAACAGAAATAACTTCAATTTAACAATGTTGTTATCTGTATCCCTTTTCTTTTGCATATCACACAAATCAACAAAGTTGTTTAGATGGGTAGTGGCATCTTCACTAGGAAGGCCGGAGAATTGATCTTTCATGACAAGATTCAACAAAGCAGCATTGATCTCAAGAGATTCAGCATCGATAATAGGAGCAATCGGAGTGCTAATAAAGTCATTGTTGTTGGTATTGGAGAAGCCACAAAATTTGGTATTGTTCTGAGCCATAATGACAAGCAAGCAATCCAACACACAGAAGGGAACAAGAAGCAAGCGAACGATAAACACACATCAGAAGAAGGGCAAATAAAATGGCAAGGGTGAAGTGGGGGAGAGGAAAACGAGAGGAAAATAAATGTAATGTGAAGGATAAGGGTTTGTGATAGGTACTTGATATATGACTTTTGTGTAAGACTCCCCGACAATGGCGCCAGAAATTTTTCTTGCTACCTCTTGAGCTTGCGTTGTATTCCCTCGAAGAGGAAAGGGAGATGCAGCACAGTAGCGTAAGTATTTCCCTCAGTTTTTGAGAACCAAGGTATCAATCCAGTAGGAGACCACGCGCGAGTCCCTCGCACCTGCACAAACAAATAAGAACTTTGGAGGCAACGCGATAAGGGTTTGTCAATCCCTTTATGGTCACTTACAAGAGTGAGATCTGATAGAGATGATAGTTTATATTTTTGGTATTTTTATTTCAATAAAACAGCAAATAAAAGCAGTAAAAGTAAAGTAGATGTAGATTGATATGTTGAGAATAGAACCGGGGGCCATAGTTTTTTCTACTGGCTTCTCTCATGTTAGCAATATTCTATGGCAGGTAAACAAATTACTGTCGAGCAATTGATAGAAAAGCAAATAATTATGAGACTATCTAGGCATGATCATTTTATATAGGCATCACGTCCGAGACAAGTAGACCGACTCCTGCCTTCATCTACTACTATTACTCCACACATCGACCGCTATCCAGCATGCATCTCGTGTATTGAGTTCATACGAACAGAGTAATGCTTTAAGTAAGATGACATGATGCAGAGGGATAAACTCAAGCAATATGATGTAAACCCCATCTTTTTATCCTCGATGGCAACAATACAATACGTGCCTTGCTGCCCCTACTGTCACTGGGAAAGGACACCGCAAGATTGAACCCAAAGCCAAGAACTTCTCCCATTGCATGAACTATAGATCTAGTAGGCCAAACCAAACCAATAATTCGAAGAGACTAGCAAGGATATTATGAGCACACATAAAAAGTTCAAAGAAGAACCAAATATCTTTCATAGATAATCTTGATCATAAACTCACAATTCATCGGATCTCGACAAACACACTGCAAAAAGAGATTACATCGAATAGATCTCCTCGAAGACCGAGGAGAACTTTGTATTGAGATCCAGAGAGAGAGAAGGTCTGTGGTAAACTACTCACAACTCATGGTGAGGGCGATGATGATGATGATGAAGGCCTCCGTGATGGATCCCCCTCCGGTGGAGCTCCAGAACAGGCTCCAAGATGGGATCTCCACGGGAGAAGAAGCTACGGCGGTGGAATTAGGGTTTTCTCTCTGCGTATTGAGTTTCTGGGGTACGTGGACTTATATAGGAAGAAGGAGGGCAACAGGGGCCACACGAGGAGGCCTCGAGGCAGGGGGTCGCGCTCTGGAAAGGGGGCGCATCCCCCACCCTCGAGGGCGGCTCCTTGATCCTCTGACGTGGTTCTCAAGCTTCCTGGCCGTGATTTTCTCCAAAAATATCTCTCGTGAAGGTTTCATTCCGTTTGGACTCCGTTTGATATTCCTTTTCTGCAAAACCCTGAAATAGGCAAAAAAAAGCAATCTGGACTGGGCCTTTGGGTTAGTAGGTTAGTCCAAAAATGATATAAAAGTGGATGATAAAGCCTATTAAACATCCAAGACTTCATAAATAATAGCATGGAACAATCAAAAATTATAGATACGTTGGAGACGTATCAACTGGTTAGCCAATTTGGTGATGGTACCGAAGAAGGATAAATCATGGCGCCTTTGTGTTGATTTCAAAGACCTAAACAAGGCTTGCCATAAGGATCCTTTTCCACTGCCCCGCATCAATCAAATCATCGATGCAACAACAGGATATGACTCATTATGCTTCCTCGATGCTTACTCCGGGTACCATTAGCTAAAAATGAAGCAATCCGACCAGGCCGCAACGACGCTTATCACTCCGTACGAGCCTCTCTGCTTCAACACTATGCCCTTTGGGCTCAAAAACGCTGGTGCCACGTATCAACTCATGACTCAAATATGCTTAGGGAAACAAATTGGTAGGATAGTGGAGGCATACGTGGACGATGTAGTCATCAAGACTAAACGCGTCAAAACATTGGTGGACAATCTCCGCCTCATGTTCGATAACCTTCGAACATATGACATACCGCTCAATCCATAAAAATGCGTCTTCGGCGTTCCTGCCGAAAAGCTATTAGGGTTTATCGTCTCCCATAGAGGAATTGAAGCGAACCCACCTAAAATCCGAGCCTTGTCACAGCTGTCCACGCCAACCGATCTAAACTAGTCCAAAAGCTAGCAGGGTGCGTAGGAGCCTTAAGTCCCTTCATCTCTAGACTAGAGAAATAAGCATTACCACTAAATAGACTGCTAAGGCGCACGGAAAACTTTAAATGGACAGATGCAGCCACAGACGGACTGGAAGAAATAAACACCCTATTACCGGGCAATCCAATCATAGCCGCTCCAAGTGTTGGCGAGCTAATGTTACTGAATATCTCAGCAACTCACCATGTCGTGATTGATGTGCTTTTCATCGAACGAGAGGAAGAGGGACATAAATTCCCTGTCCAAAAACCAGTCTACTACGTATCAGAGGTTCTTACACCATGCAAGTCACGATACCCCCATTGTCAAAACATTGCCTATGCGGTGTTCATGGCATCTCGGAAGTTCCGACACTACTTTCAAGAGTGTTCGATTATAGTGGCATCCAGAGTACCACTCAATGATATTATAAACAACATGGATGCCACATGCTGCATAGCCAAATGGGCCATCGAGCTCTTGTTGTTCAAAATAACATACAAAACAAGTCGGGCTATTAAATGTCAGGTGTTAGCTGACTTCGTCGTTGTCGGCATTCTTGGAACCAGGGTACCCAGATTGTCCTACCTGCGGCTCATGATGTGGCTGCTTCAGGCCTGGTATGGCCCATCTTCAGCATCGACGCTCGGGGTGAACGACACCAAGACCTCTGAAAGGGGCAGCCTCGGCTGGCTGGCTTCCGAGGAGCAGAGAACTCTATGCATCCCCCAACCCGCGAGGTTTGCATGACAGAAGCCATGATGACCAAGGCCAGGCGGGCGCCAGCGGGCGTAGTACAAGAGTTTCCTCTTTGGTGCAAAGGAAGCAGGCTCAGACGCAGAGTCCCGAGGAATCAGCCAAAGGTTTCCATTCCAATGCAATAAGACCAAGACTGCCAGGACGGCAGGACGGAGGTCATCACCAAGCCCACCATGGCATCAAGATTAGAGGCTTTGCAGGCGAAGACCACCTGTAGTCAGGATAAGGTGTACTAGTTGTCCCCCTTCAAAATTGGCCGTTGTGGGATCCCTTCCCACCAAACATTTCGGGGAATAGGACCAAGGCCACTATATAAATAGGTTAGCCACCACCCAGCAAAGGGATCAGATCCATTCCACCCTGACAAGATCTCTAGCTCATCCGAGCCCAGCAACACCTCTCCTTCGGAGGTTGTTCATCCATTGTACTAGTTCATCCACAGACAATCCCGAGGCTAATCCACCACACTGTTGGAGTAGGGCCACTCACCGCTAGGTGGCCTGAACCAGGATAAACTGCCTCGTGTCTCTATTACATTCTTGTTCATAGTGCTAGTTGCTTAGACGACGAGTAGATAGATAGGCGAGGGTGAGATCTTCGCACGCACCCCAGTGTTCGAAACTAGTAGGGTGTCACACCCTGCATTTTGTAACATGTTATTTGTACCCTTGAAGCATGAAAATTTGGACCAGCAAATTTTTTTTGGCATCATTTGGCTTTTATTTGAATTGAGTTTTTCTTCATGTGCTTTTTCTTGTGCTCATTAAAGTCAACTATGACCTCTTGTAGAATTCATCTCCATACCCAAAACTTCTGCCCAATGATCATGCCAAGTGTTATATAACAGTATAGTATTTTCCTACAAAATTAATTTGGCCAAAAAGTATTTTTATAAACTTAGTTTTCCAAAAACCCCTCAATTGAGATTTGCACTGCAAGTACTTGATTTAGGGTGAGAAAATTATTTCAAAAAGTTTATTTGAGACCTAGTAGTCATAGGACTCCCAGAAACCACAAAGGTATAATTTTAAAAGTTAATTTCCTATTTTATTTAAAAGCTTTTTCTTAAGGCCAGAAATGGTCTTTAATAGGGAAAATTTATTTAACTGATTCAAAAATATTTGCCAAAATTCAGAGAGACTCAGAGGACATATATTGTCCATATATAAGAGTTTCAACACTTGGTCATGATCAAAATAATGGGCTAAACCCTCTAAAACCCTTTCTGGATATTTCAAGCTTTTGAAATATTTACAAAGGAAATATTCTCCAAAAATTCCAGGGAAATCCTATCATGTCATATATGACATATTTGATGATCTTGCCAAGTCCCATGCCTTGGGAAGCAAGAAAACATCCTTAAACCCCTTCATAACCATTCTGTCCATATTTGAAGTTTGAGCAACTTTACATTGCCAAACTTGTCCAACTACTCTCAAATTTGGTGCACATGCTAGAATGGCCTAATAAGGCATCTAGACCAAATGGCACAAGATTTGGTATAGAGCAACTTGATCAGATCACCCTAAAACCCTTTCTGTTCAAATGCAAATTTGAACAACTTTACATTACCAACTTTTTATCTGGAGCTTCAAACTTTGTGGGCATGATCAATACCCCCAAATGATGATGCTACACCAAGTGGTGCATCAAGGGGAGATTTTTAGCTTGACTCAATCAAGATGAAGTTGTTTCTGTTGATTTCTAGGGTTCACCAAAGTTACATTGGCTAGTTTCTTCAAATGAGCCCAAATTTGGTGAAGCACCCTATTTTCTCATGTCTTTTAATCCTGTTAAGTGCCATATCAAGTGGAGGTCATTTGCTTGACCAAACACTGATCAAACACCTTCTGCAGATTTACTAAAACCCTCATCCTGATCACTTTTACTCTTCTCCATGGCCTCAACTTTTTACCACATGATCATTGAGTTATTAGCTACCCCCAGTAACTTCCCCAGCACCCCAGCTCCATGATTGAGGGGTAAGAACCCCAGTTTACCTTGCTGGACAGCAAGTTTTCACCAAGTCACCAGCACCCTCACTCTCTCTCAGCATCTCCAGGGCATCCAAGGCCGCAGGCCATTTCTTTACTCCTCCCTCAACCTTCTAGACACTCTTGGGCACGTTGGTTTTGACCGGAGCGGCGAGGGCACGATGATGCCAGCAATACGCACGCTCTGGAGCACGCTACAGTGCACCTCCGCACGGTGGCTTCAGCCAATCGCTGGCCCCCGACAGCCTCGGGCTCCTCCTTCGCGCCAGTCGAGGCCTCTCGACGTCCGCAACCTCCCCGGCGCTGTCCCCCCTCCTCCTGCGCCCTCCAGTGGTCGTCGTCGCACGCGCACTGGCCACCCGCAACGGCCACTCCTCTGCCTCGCACGCGCGCGCGCTCCAGAAGCTCCCCCGCTCCTCCTCTCACCTCTACTGGACGTGGAGCTCGTCCAGGAACTCCGTGGACTCATCCCTCTTGCCTCCCGTGCGCTGTAGCCTCGAGCCGGAGCTCGCCGGCGCACTGGACCACGGGCCTCCGTCGACCTCCTATAAATAGGACCCCCCGGGCCTCTCCAGCAGCATCAGCAGCTTCACCTCACTCCACTGAGTCCCCCAGCACCATCCACTCCTCCCCAGGAAGGCCCAGTGCTCGGGATCGACCGGAGCTCCGCCGCGTCGGGCCGCCGGTGATCTCGCAGTACGGGCCTCCCCAGCCCCTTCTTTTGCCCGATTCGGAACCGCCGTGCTCCACTGACTCTTTCCCCCCTGTTTCCCCTCTCTGTGGCAGTTGGAAACGGCCGGAACAGCGACCTCCCGTAGCTCCTCCGCCGTCCCACCTCGCCGCCGGCGAACCGGACCTCCCCGGCGTGCCGCACCACTACCTATACATCCGCAACACGAAGCTGGTCACGTTCCTGCCCTCCGTTGCCGTCGCCGTGGCCGGAAACCTCGCCGGTGAGCTCGCCGTCGCCGTGGCCGCAAGGTTGGAGATGACAGGCGGGCCCCGCCTGTCATCCCCACACCTCTCTCCCCCTCCTCTCTGCCACTGACCCACGGGCCCCGCCCGTCAGGTTCAAAAACCCGACGTGCGCGCGCAGGCACCCGTTCGGCCGGGCTGGACCGCCCTGGGCCGTGCACTGTGGCCTCTGGCCCAGTTGCACAGGGGCGATTTTTCTTTATTCTTTCTGTAATTGTTTTAAACATTTCTATAGAAAAGAATAATGGTCCAAATAAAATAATTCCAACTCCTAAAATCTTGTAATATTCCAACCTCTTTAATGGTACCACTTTCACTCACATCCATGAAACTTTTCTGTACTGTTCAAATTTAAATTCAAATTTGGGCAGTAAAACTCATGATCAAAAATCAATAGATTCCATTCTGTTACTCCAAAACTCCAACTAAGATTTTTCCCCATCTTAGAAATCCCTCTAGTATTTAACAAAAATAAGTTGACATTTTTCTGAGCACTTTGGTTTTTCTGTTTTATTTGTGGTCTTATTTTTCCGTGGTTATTATGCGACGTATAGATCCCGTATTTGACGAAGTTGCTGTGGAAGAAGAAGGAGAAGGATTTGAAGACTTTGAAGATCAAGCCAATCGAGGCAAGCAGCCCTTTGACCATGTTACGCTTGTTCTTTGGAACTCGTTTGTTTCCGATGCATGATGATAGGGTTACGGTGGTGACCTAGTTGGATCCACCACATGATGCATGCTTGATCTTGATCTTGCTAAGTGCTAGATAACATGCAAATAGTTGGTCATGATGCTTAAATGATGCATGTGTGATCTGAACCTTCATAGTTGAATCCTTGCATGAACCCATCGGGTGCCCCTAATGCCCGAGGGTGATGTTGTGTTAGGTCATCACTTGAGGAAGAAGTGATGTGCCGGTTAATCTTGTGCATGGTGAAACGATGGATTAGATTTATGTGTGACTACCGTCCCAACCAAACATGTGCAACCACACTACCCCTTATGGGACGGGGCTTTATTGATTACTTAGGTCGATACTAGCATGGTGCCCGCATTACTAGTGACGGGAAGACTTGAGGTCTTTCCCGGGACGGGGTCGTGCTTGGATAGACGACCATGACTATTTTCACAGGGCACCAGACACACCGTTGGTCCCTTCGGGTACGCGTGACATTGAAATTAGGGCAAGTCCCGTGATCTATTGTTTGTTCCCGAGGGCTGTGTACCAAATCTATTGTTTGTTCCCGAGGGCTGTGTACTAACGAGTGGACTCTATGTTAGTGTCGTCTAAGGAAAGGTAATGACCCGGTGCTTACCCCGGGTACTTGAGGTACCGCGGGTCGTGGATGACACGGAAGCTCCTCGGATCTTGTGGGTAAAGTGTACAACCTCTGCAGAGTGTCAAACTATTCGAATAGCCGTGTCCACGGTCATGGACAGTTGGGTGGTGCTACTTAAACTATGTCCATACTTTTACTTCATCAGTGATAGTAAGTGTGTGATGAGTCAAGGTGGTGACTTGACTCGACGAGTGGAATCTTATTCATGTTGATATCGGTAACCTGTCTTCGAGGTTACGTGAGTTTACTGATGCATAAACTTGTTGGTAGAATATTCATTCTAGCTCTTGTTAGTTTGCTCATTATTGTTCAATTGCATTGTTACTTTGAACCACATCATGGGTTGCTTGCGACTAAATTCAAAGTACTCATTGGCTTGCCACTGGTTATTTAATTGGCCAGGCATGGAAGAACAGGAATATGTGGAAGAGTTCTCCTGAGAAGAACATGCGAACTAGGACGCTATCCCAGTCAGAATGCCTGTAGGGTTAAGACAGATGGCATGGGTTCTACCCGTTGTCAAAGACTTCCGCTATTTGAGTTATTTCCTATTCAGCCCGTCAGGCTCTATCTATGTAAGACTTGGCTATAATGGCCTTAATTCGTGCAAGACTATTTGTATGGATGTAAGACTCTTGTTATTCAGCTTCTGTGTGTTCAGTGAGCATTGATCTCTGGGATCACTGTACACGTGCATTCGGTGATCTCAACTTCTAAGTCGGGGTCCCCACAGAGCTGGTATCAGAGCCATCCTGACTGTAGGAAGCCTTAGTTAGCATGGGCGTTAGATAGATGAGACCCCCTTTTCCAAAAACCTTCTGAACCTCTCTTCTTTTCTAAACCTGAGATTTCATCAGCTTATTAACCCCTCCTATTCCACCTTTGTAGATGGCCGCTGTACCCGAAGAGCACCTGACCACTTGGTTTCCCTTACTTCTCGAGGATAGCCTCCAGGAGTGTCAGCTCCACCGAGCACCCATCCTCATCTACCTTGAGCATTGGGTGAGCGACACTGAGGTGGAGTACCATGTGGAAGTGATCGTGAAGGCAAACGATCCTCCCACAAGTTGGTTCTTCGAGGGACCCCAGATGGCAACACTACCACTCGCTGTTGAGGCTGCTGCACTCAAGGCACTAACCCGTCTCCGTGAGCTTCTTCCGGAGATGGCAGCCAAGATGACAACTCGCTTCTTACCTTACCAGAAGGAAGGTGAAGAAGAAAGCAGCGCACTAGCCCCTCCACTGAAGGAAGGACTCTCGCTTCGGTTCCAGACCTACTTCAGTCTATGTGCCGACAGCTTGGCACAAGACTTGGCCTCGGAATCAATGAAACTTCGAGAAGAACTTCACAAGACCAAGGCACTTCTTCGTCGAGCTCAAGAGAAGGCAAATAGGATCAAGAAGGAAGGAGCACCTTCTGGACAATCCGCTATCGCATATCGAGGCGGAAGACCCTCCGAGGATGTATCTTCCAAGGGTGAAGAACCACCTCGGCGACGCCGGATGACAGCAAGGGAATATCGCAAGCTTTTCCCTGCACCACCGACGAAGCACCGTCGTATCCAACTCCTCCACTCCCCCACACCCTCAAGTGACAAGGGGGCCCAGACAGATGAAGACAAGGAGGAAGACCCAGAAGAGCCGGAATACGCGACCGAGCATTCCGCCGCTTAGGCATTATTCGCTATTTGGATATGCCGGATGTAACCTTTACGGTAGGATAGGTCGTGTAACCCCTATGCGCAGTCGAGTCCTTGTATGGTTCATATGAAACCATCTAGTGTTTGCTTTTGTTGTGTCTGGATGTATGTCGTATTCTTCCTTCGGGAATGTGTAAACGACTACACCCATTTGGATTTTAATGAATGTGTTTTGGCCTTACGGCCCTTGCATAATTTGATTTAGTGTCACACCCACCCCCTTACTAGGCACCCATCTATCTTGCTTTACCTCTTCCGAGTCATGAGACCTTTTACCGCTCCAACAGGATGCCTGTTGTAACTCGTACTGGTACCTCTACCCAGCAGCCCGAAGCCGGAGCATCCGCTCAGCCAGAGGCAGGCCACGACCAAACCAACGACCAAGCTCCACCACCACCTCCTCCAAGCATGGACATGGCTCAGCTTCTCCAAGCTTTCTGAGAGGAACACCAAGCCAACACTGCAGCTCTTCAGCTGATTTCTCAAGCTATTGCCAACAACCGCCAGCCGGCGGGGAATGGCAATGGACGTTCCACGTTGGCAGAGTTCAAGAAGCATGCACCGCCAACCTTCATCGAGACTGCTGAACCCCTGGATGCAGACGACTGGGTCCGTTCCATTGAGGAGATACTGGAACTAGTCGGATGCGCCGAAGACCACGAGAAGGTGGCTTATGCAGCCCACTGCCTCGGGGGGACTACTAGAGCTTGGTGGGATGGATTCAAGGTCATGCATGCTGAACAAGACATCACTTGGGTTAACTTCAAGGCAGAATTCCGCAAGGCCCACATTCCTTCCGGAATCATGGCTATCAAAAAGCGTGAGTTCTGAGCCATGAAGCAAGGAAGTGGCACTGTCAAGGAGTACATGCAGAAGTTCAGTATTCTGTCAAGGTATGCCCCTGAAGATGTCAGCAATGATGCTGCCAAAAGGGAGCGCTTCATGGAAGGCCTCAATCAGACTCTGCAATACTCGCTTGTTGTGTGCGATTGCCCATCCTTTCCTGACCTGGTGAACAAGGCACTTATGCTTGAAGACAAGCGGCATGCTTTGGAAGACACTCGCAAGCGCAAGTTGGTCAGTAAGGGAAGTTCCAGCAACCAGAAGCCTCGTCCGTGGCAGTCAGCCCCGGCCAAGCCAACCTATCAGCAACCAAGAGCTCCTGCACCTCGTGCCAACCCTCAGCCTCAGCAGTATGCCAACCCCATGCCAGCTTTCAACCCCAATACCAGTGGTGGCAACAAGATCAATCCAAACCAAGTCACTTGCTTTGGATGTGGTCAGCCCGGACACATCTCAAGGGTGTGCCCCAACAAGAAGCCTGATGCCCCACGCCCCAATGCGCAGAACCAGGGACAAGGCTGTGGAATGCCACCAAGGAACCCAGCTCCTCGCAATCCACTTAACCATGGGAAGGGGCGTGTGAATCACGTCACTGCTGAAGAAGCCTAGGAAGACCTGGACGTCGTGCTGGGTACGTTCCTTGTCAACTCATCACCTGCAACTGTCTTGTTTGATTCTGGAGCAACACATTCATTTGTCACTCAAAGATTTGCATTAAAAAGTGGCATGACCCCTACACCCCTGAATAACCCTATGGTGGTACAAACCCCCAGAGCCGAGATGAGAGCCAAGATAGGCTGTAAGGGATTTGGTATTACCATTAACGGTGTAGACTTCCTAGCAGACCTTATCATCCTGAGATCGCAAGGCTTGGATGTGATCTTAGGGATGGATTGGCTCAGTAAGCACCAAGGCTTATTAGACTGTGCCAATCGGACAGTCACTGTGACCAATGACCAAGGAGTCGAAGTCAAGTTTGCTTCCAACTCCTCTTCCGCTCAAGCCGCTAAAGTCAACTGTCTGTCTGAAGTTGGGCTAGAACAAGTATCGGTGGTATGTGAGTATCCTGATGTCTTTCCGGATGAACTACCGGGAATGCCCCCTGACGGTGACATTGAGTTCATCATCGAGCTCATGCCCGGATTAGGACCCATCTATAAGAAGCCTTATAGAATTGGGACGGAGGAATTAGCTGAGTTGAAGAAGCAGCTGGAAGAGCAGCTAAGGAAGGGATTCATCCGCCCAAGTGCCTCCCCTTGGGGATCTCCTGTTCTGTTTGTGGCAAAGAGGGACGGTACCATCCGCTTATGCATTGACTATCGTTCCCTCAATGAAGTTACAATCAAGAACAAGTATCCACTTCCCAAGATCGAAGATCTGTTTGATCAGCTCAGCGGAGCCAAGGTATTCTCCAAGATCGACCTCAGATCTGGGTACTACCAGCTGAAGATCAGACCCCAAGATATTCCGAAGACGGCACTCGTAACCAGATATGGCCTGTACGAGTGCACGGTCATGTCTTTTGGGTTAACCAATGCCCCAGCCTACTTCATGTATCTCATGAATAAAGTCTTCATAGAATATTTGGACAAGTTTTTTGTTGTCTTCATTGATGACATTCTTGTGTTCTCGAAGTCGGAGGAAGAGCACGAGCAGCATCTGAGGATGGTCCTAGACAAGCTTCGTGAGCACCAACTGTATGCCAAATTCAGCAAGTGTGAGTTCTGGCTGCATAAAGTTGGATTATTAGGTCATGTCTTGACCGAGGAAGGATTATCTGTCGATCATGCAAAGATCGAAGCTGTGACCCAATGGCAATCTCCAACGACAGTCAAGGAAGTCAGAAGCTTCCTCGGACTAGCGGGCTATTACCGCAAGTTTGTGGAAGGATTCTCTAGCATTGCACGACCAATGACTCAGCTCCTCAAAAAGGACAAGAAGTTCGAGTGGACGCCAAAATGCGAAGAGAGCTTCCAAGAGCTCAAGAAGAGATTGACCACCGCCCCAGTTCTGGCAACACCGGATATTCACAAGGAGATCGTGATATATTGTGATGCCTCTCGATCCGGATTGGGAAGCGTTCTGATGCAAGAAGGCCGCGTCATAGCATACCTCTCCAGGCAGCTACGACCCCATGAGGAGAACTACGCTACTCACGATCTTGAGCTAGCGGCAGTAGTTCATGCCTTGAAGAGATGGCGGCATTACCTCCTAGGGAAACGGTGTGAGATCTACACAGACCACAAAAGTCTGAAGTACATTTTCACCCAAAAGGAATTGAACATGAGGCAGCGGAGATGGTTGGAACTCATCAAAGACTACGACCTCAGTGTTCAATATCACCCCGGGAAGGCTAACGTGGTGGCCGATGCCTTAAGCAGGAAGGCTTGCTCTTTGAATACCGTTATTCAAGAAAGGCAGCCAGCCTTGTTTAAGGAACTCGAACAATTCAGTTTGGAATTGGTCACCCCTGGATTTCTGGATCATTTGGAAGTCAGACCGACCCTGATGGACAACGTCAAGAAGGCACAAGATGGTCACGCAAGCATCGAAGGCATCAAGAAGAAGATGAAGCTGGGCAAGGCCCCAGGATTCTCCGTAGACGAGCACGGAATCGTTTGGTACAAAGGTCGCATCTGCGTACCAAACGACACCAAGCTGAAGACGCTGATTCTGCAAGAAGCCCACGACACCCCGTATTCCATCCACTCCGGAGGAACCAAGATGTACCAAGACTTGAAGGCACAATTCTGGTGGCACGGGATGAAGAGAGAAATTGCAACCTATGTTGCAAAGTGTGTTGTGTGCCAAAGGGTCAAGGCTGAATATCAGTGACCTGCTGGATTGCTTCAACCACTCAAGGTTCCTGAGTGAAAGTGGGATAAAGTCGGAATGGACTTCATCACTGGATTACCAAGGTCGAATAGAGGACATGACTCTATCTGGGTCATAGTCGATCATTTGACCAAGGTGGCCCATTTCATTCCTGTCAAGACCACTTATGATGGCAACCGGCTGGCAGCTCTCTACATCGACCGAATCGTAAGTCTTCACGGCGTTCCGAAGGAGATTGTGTCAGATCGAGGAACCCAGTTCACCTCAAGGTTCTGGAAGAAGTTCCAAGAAGCCTTGGGAACCAAGTTGTCTTTGAGCACGGCTTTTCACCCACAGACCGGAGGTCAGACAGAGCGAGTCAATCAGATTCTCGAAGACATGCTCCGAGCCTGTGTCCTGGCGTATGGAGCCATGTGGGAAGATTGTCTCCCGTTTGCCGAGTTCTCCTATAAAAACAGTTACCAGTCGAGCCTTCAGATGGCACCATTTGAGGAGTTGTACGGACGCAGATGCCGCACACCCCTCAACTGGTCAGAGACTGGAGAAGGACTAGTCTTTGGACCGGATATTCTCCGCACAACAGAAGAGCAAGTCCAACTAGTCAGAGAGCGATTAAAGGCAGCCAAGTCAAGGCAGAAGAGCTATGCTGACACTCACCGTCGGAACATGAGTTTCCATGTCGGGGACCATGTGTACCTGCGGGTAACTCCTCTGAAGGGAACCAAGCATTTCCACGTCAAGGGGAAGCTCGCGCCAAGGTTCATTGGACCCTTCGAGATCACTGCACGACCAGGAGAAGTGGCTTACCAGTTGGAACTACCACCTGAGCTATCCGATGTGCACAATGTGTTCCATGTGTCACAACTCCGGAAACGTCTCCAGGTTCCAAACAAGCCCAATCTCTACAAGGATGTGGATCACCAAGCCATTGATCTGCAGCCAGATTTGACCTACCGTCAGAAGCCCATTCGCATTCTGGACGAAGCAGCACGACGGACGCGAAGCCGTACCATCAAGTATTTCAAGGTCCAGTGGAGCAACCACACCGAAGCAGAAGCAACCTGGGAACGAGAAGACTATCTTAGATCCGAGTTTCCCGACCTCTTTTAAGACCTAGTTTAGGAATCTCGGGGACGAGATTCTTGTAAGGGGGGTAGGCCTGTCACACCCTGCATTTTGTAACATGTTATTTGTACCCTTGAAGCATGAAAATTTGGACCAGCAATTTTTTTTGGCATCATTTGGCTTTTATTTGAATTGAGTTTTTCTTCATGTGCTTTTTCTTGTGCTCATTAAAGTCAACTATGAACTCTTGTAGAATTCATCTCCATACCCAAAACTTCTGCCCAATGATCATGCCAAGTGTTATATAACAGTATAGTATTTTCCTACAAAATTAATTTGGCCAAAAAGTATTTTTATAAATTTAGTTTTCCAAAAACCCCTGAATTGAGATTTGCACTGCAAGTACTTGATTTAGGGTGAGAAAATTATTTCAAAAGGTTTATTTGAGACCTAGTAGTCATAGGACTCCCAGAAACCACAAAGGTATAATTTTAAAAGTTAATTTCCTATTTTATTTAAAAGCTTTTTCTTAAGGCCAGAAATGGTCTTTATTAGGGAAAAATTACTTAACTGATTCAAAAAGATTTGCCAAAATTCAGAGAGACCCAGAGGACATATATTGTCCATATATAAGAGTTTCAACACTTGGTCATGATCAAAATAATGGGCTAAACCCTCTAAAACCCTTTTTGGATATTTCAAGCTTTTGAAATATTTACAAAGGAAATATTCTCCAAAAATTCCAGGGAAATCCTATCATGTCATATATGACATATTTGATGATCTTGCCAAGTCCCATGCCTTGGGAAGCAAGAAAACATCCTTAAACCCCTTCATAACCATTCTGTCCATATTTGAAGTTTGAGCAACTTTACATTGCCAAACTTGTCCACCTGCTCTCAAATTTGGTGCACATGCTAGAATGGCCTAATAAGGCATCTAGACCAAATGGCACAAGATTTGGAATAGAGCAACTTGATCAGATCACCCTAAAACCCTTTCTGTTCGAATGCAAATTTGAACAACTTTACATTACCAACTTTTTATCTGGAGCTTCAAACTTTGTGGGCATGATCAATACCCCAAATGATGATGCTACACCAAGTGGTGCATCAAGGGGAGATGATTAGCTTGACTCAATCAAGATGAAGTTGTTTCTGTTGATTTCTAGGGTTCACCAAAGTTACATTGGCTAGTTTCTTCAAATGAGCCCAAATTTGGTGAAGCACCCTATTTTCTCATGTCTTTTAATCCTGTTAAGTGCCATATCAAGTGGAGGTCATTTGCTTGACCAAACGCTGATCAAACACCTTCTGCAGATTTACTAAAACCCTCATCCTGATCACTTTTACTCTTCTCCATGGCCTCAACTTTTTACCACATGATCATTGAGTTACTAGCTACCCCCAGTAACTTCCCCAGCACCCCAGCTCCATGATTGAGGGGTAAGAACCCCAGTTTACCTTGCTGGACAGCAAGTTTTCACCAAGTCACCAGCACCCTCACTCTCTCTCAGCATCTCTAGGGCATCCAAGGCCGCAGGCCATTTCTTTACTCCTCCCTCAACCTTCTAGACACTCTTGGGCACGTTGGTTTTGACCGGAGCGGCGAGGGCACGATGATGCCAGCAATACGCACGCTCTGGAGCACGCTACACTGCACCTCCGCACGGTGGCTTCAGCCAATCGCTGGTCCCCGACATCCTCGGGCTCCTCCTTCGCGCCAGTCGAGGCCTCTCGATGTCCGCAACCTCCCCGGCGCTGTCCCCCCTCCTCCTGCGCCCTCCATTGGTCGTCGTTGCACGCGCGCTGGCCGCCCGCAACGGCCACTCCTCTGCCTCGCACGCGCGCGCGTGCTCCAGAAGCTCCCCCGCTCCTCCTCTCACCTCTACTGGACGTGGAGCTCGTCCAGGAACTCCGTGGACTCATCCCTCTTGCCTCCCGTGGGCTGTAGCCTCGAGCCGGAGCTCGCCGGCGCACTGGACCACGGGCCTCCGTCGACCGCCTATAAATAGGACCCCCCCCGGGCCTCTCCAGCAGCATCAGCAGCTTCACCTCACTCCACTGAGTCCCCCAGCACCATCCACTCCTCCCCAGGAAGTCCCAGTGCTCGGGATCGACCGGAGCTCCGCCGCGTCGGGCCGCCGGTGATCTCGCAGTACGGGCCTCCCCAGCCCCTTCTTTTGCCCGATTCGGAACCGCCGTGCTCCACTGACTCTTTCCCCCCTGTTTCCCCTCTCTGTGGCAGTTGGAAACGGCCGGAGCAGCGACCTCCCGTAGCTCCTCCGCCGTCCCACCTCGCCGCCGGCGAACCGGACCTCCCCGGCGTGCCGTACCACTACCCCTACATCCGCAACACGATGCTGGCCACGTTCCTGCCCTCCGTTGCCGTTGCTGTGGCCGGAAACCTCGCTGGTGAGCTCGCCGTCACCGTGGCCACAAGGTTGGAGATGACAGGCGGGCCCCGCCTGTCATCCCCACACCTCTCTCCCCCTCCTCTCTGCCACAGACCCACGGGCCCCGCCCGTCAGGTTCAAAAACCTGACGTGCGCGCGCTGGCACCCGTTCGGCCGGGCTGGACCGCCCTGGGCCCTGCACTGTGGCCTCTGGCCTAGTTGCACAGGGGCGATTTTTCTTTATTCTTTCTGTAATTGTTTTAAACATTTCTACAGAAAAGAATAATGGTCCAAATAAAATAATTCCAACTCCTAAAATCTTGTAATATTCCAACCTATTTAATGGTACCACTTTCACTCACATCCATGAAACTTTTCTGTACTGTTCAAATTTAAATTCAAATTTGGGCAGTAAAACTCATGATCAAAAATCAATAGATTCCATTCTGTTACTCCAAAACTACAACTAAGATTTTTCCCCATCTTAGAAATCCCTCTAGTATTTAACAAAAATAAGTTGACATTTTTCTCAGCACTTTGGTTTTTCTGTTTTATTTGTGGTCTTATTTTTCCGTGGTTATTATGCGACGTATAGATCCCGTATTTGACGAAGTTGCTGTGGAAGAAGAAGGAGAAGGATTTGAAGACTTTGAAGATCAAGCCAATCCAGGCAAGCAGCCCTTTGACCATGTTACGCTTGTTCTTCGGAACTCGTTTGTTTCCGATGCATGATGATAGGGTTACGGTGGTGACCTAGTTGGATCCACCACATGCTGCATGCTTGATCTTGATCTTGCTAAGTGCTAGATAACATGCAAATAGTTGGTCATGATGCTTAAATGATGCGTGTGTGATCTGAACCTTCATAGTTGAATCCTTGCATGAACCCATCGGGTGCCCCTAATGCCCGAGGGTGAAGTTGTGTTAGGTCATCACTTGAGGAAGAAGTGATGTGCCGGTTAATCTTGTGCATGGTGAAACGATGGATTAGATTTATGTGTGACTACCGTCCCAACCAAACATGTGCAACCACACTACCCCTTATGGGACGGGGCTTTATTGATTACTTAGGTCGATACTAGCATGGTGCCCGCATTACTAGTGACGGGAAGACTTGAGGTCTTTCCCGGGACGGGGTCGTGCTTGGATAGACGACCATGACTGTTTTCACAGGGCACCGAACACACCGTTGGTCCCTTCGGGTACGCGTGACATTGAAATTAGGGCAAGTCCCGTGATCTATTGTTTGTACCTGAGGGCCGTGTACCAACGAGTGGACTCTATGTTAGTGTTGTCTAAGGAAAGGTAATGACTGGGTGCTTACCCCGGGTACTTGAGTTACCGCGGGTCGTGGATGACACGGAAGCTCCCCGGATCTTGTGGGTAAAGTGTACAACCTCTGCAGAGTGTCAAACTATTCGAATAGCCGTGCCCATGGTCATGGACAGTTGGGTGGTGCTACTTAGACTATGTCCAGACTTTTACTTCATCAGTGATAGTAAGTGTGTGATGAGTCAAGGTGGTGACTTGACTCGACGAGTGGAATCTTATTCATGTTGATATCGGTAACCTGTCTTCGGGGTTACGCGAGTTTACTGATGCATAAACTTGTTGGTAGAATATTCATTCTAGGTCTTGTTAGTTTGCTCATTATTGTTCAATTGCATTGTTACTTTGAACCACATCATGGGTTGCTTGCGAGTACATTCAAAGTACTCATTGGCTTGCCACTGGTTATTTAATTGGCCAGGCATGGAAGAACAGGAATATGAGGAAGAGTTCTTCGGAGACAAACATGCGAACTAGGATGCTATCCCAGTCAGAATGCCTGTAGGGTTAAGGCAGATGGCATGGGTTCTACCCGTTGTCAAAGACCTCCGCTATTTGAGTTATTTCCTATTCAGCCCGTCAGGCTCTATCTATGTAAGACTTGGCTATAATGGCCTTAATTCGTGCAAGACTATTTGTATGGATGTAAGACTCTTGTTATTCAGCTTCTGTGTGTTCAGTGAGCATTGATCTCTGGGATCACTGTACACGTGCATTCGGTGATCTCAACTTCTAAGTCGGGGTCCCCACATAGGGTTTCGCGGAGCCCTGAATCCGACATTTTGCGCGCCAGGTAGAAGTATGTCGAAGCTCCTCTTCGCCCATTTGGTTCATCGTTGTTTCACCGCACAATGGTTGACGCCCGCCGTGTCCGCGCCGAGCACCGGGCTCCTATCGCCGCTCGCGTGGCCCAAACGGCACTCCCTAGCGATGGTATCCCCCGTCGCTCTCCCTCATCGGTGGCTAACGCTGCCACCGACCCAGCATCCCACGAGCAGTAGAATTCATCGTTCCCGCTCTCTGTGCGGCGCGACGGTTACACCAGAACCCCGTCGCTAACTCCGGCGGCTACTTCCCCCTCCCACGCCCATCGCGGCCCGGCGAACTCACAGGCTGCGTTGCTCATTGTTGACCCACAAGTGTAGGGAATCTATCGTAGTCCTTTTGATAATTAGGAGTGTCGAACCCAACAAGGAGCAGAAAGAAATGATAGGCAGTTTTCAGTAAGGTATTGTCTGCAAGCACTGAAATTATAGGTAACAGATAGTTTTATGACAAGGTAATTGGTAGCAAGTGACTAAAGGTAAAAGTATATAAGGTGCAGCAAGATGGCCCAATCCTTTTTGTAGCAAAGGACAAGCCTGGACAAACTCTTATATGAAGGAAAGTGCTCCCGAGTACACATGGGAATTATCATCAAGCTAGTTTTCATCATGATCATCTGATTCGCGTTCGGTACTTTGATAATTTGGTATGTGAGTGGACCGGTGCTTAGGTGCTGTCCTTACTTGGACAAGACTCCCACTTATGATTAACCTCTAATGCAAGCATCCGCAACTACAAAAGAAGTATTAAGGTAAACCTAACCATAGCATGAAACAAGTGTATCCAAATCAGCCCCTTACGAAGCAACGCATAAACTAGGGAATAAGCTTCTGTCACTCTAGCAA
>LR738713.1:239468435-239498543 GCA_902687465.1 Secale cereale | reverse complement strand
GGGGGGGCACGAGGCAGGGGGCGCGCCCAGAGAGGGGGGCGCGCCCCCCACCCTCGTGGACAGCTGGTGGCCCCCATGTTGATCTTCTTCCGCCAGATATTTTTTATATTTTCTGAAACGGTGTCCTGTGATGTTTCGGGGCTTTTTGAGTTGTGAAGAATAGGTTTCCAGAGTTTGCTTCTTTTCCAGCCCATAATTCCAGCTGCCGGTATTCTCCCTCTTCATGTAAACCTTGTAAAATAAGAGAGAAAAGGCATAAGTATTGTGACATAACGTGTAATAACAGCCCATAATGCAGTAAATATCAACATATAAGCATGATGCAAAATGGACGTCTCACTCATGGCGCGTGAGTTGCTGGGCAACCGCCCGGCCGACGACCTCTACGAATAATGGTTGGACCTCACCGCCGAGCTCGTCAGTGCCACTGGAGAAGCTCCATCATTGTGCCGTTCGCTGCCTCTTCCACAACCTCAGGCAGGCGACGAGGCCCGCGGTGCTTCTCCTCCACCGCTCCGGAGAGACGTCTTCCCCGAGCCATGGCGCGAGGCACCCTAGCGTGACCAGCCACAAAGAGTGGCCGCGCGAGATGAAGAAAGTTGTCAAGGAGTGCAGCAGCCACAAGGCGCGGCGCGCGCGCTTCATGCTCCGCCTCGTCAGGGTTGCGCGCCTCCCCACGGAGTGGCGCACAAACTCCCAGACCAGGCTCCACCTCAGCAACAAGCACTAGTCAGCACGGCGGGCTACAAGGCGTTCACCCCGGAGCTCCGTGGTGTCGTCTGGCCGAGCAAGTTCAAGCCAAATCTACCCCCACGTTACGATGGAACACCTGACCCAGCATAGTTCGTGCAGCTATATGAGCAGAGCATTGAAGCGGCCAATGGCGATGAGAAGGTCATGGCCAATTGGTTTCCCATGGCTCTCAAGGACGACGCTCATTCGTGGCTCCTGAACCTCCCGAAGGAATCGATCTTCTCCTAGGGTGAGTTGCGTGAACACTTCATTTCCAACTTCGAAGAGACCCGTGACCGTGCCCCGGCAGTAGGTGACATGCGGTGCATCAAGCAGCAGCCTGGAGAGACCCTGCGCAGGTACATGCAGCATTTCACCAACGTCCGCATCAAGATCCCCAAGATATCTGATGAAGCCATCATCTCAACGTTCATTGATGGCTTCTGGGATGTTAGGATAAAGGAGGAACACACCATTCAGGAGGACCTGTGCTCGGCTCTGGAGATGTTCAACCTCACGATCAAGGGCGTAAAGGCATAATAGGGTCGCCTCTCGCTCGTTGAGCTTCCTGAGGCTGACCCAGAAGACAAGAAGGCCAAGACCAAGGCGGGCAAGCGTAAAGGACCGGCAGTACTCGCGGCTGAGCCTGAGATGAAACACGGGTGTGATTACCCCGACTCCTCTAAGGGCAACCGCCCATTCTGCGCCTTCCACAATGTGCACAGCCACAACACTAATGACTGTCAGGAACTCAGGGCCATCCGTAACGGACTCCTCGGATGCCACCCTGAGCGCGGCGAACGAGGCTACGGTCGCGGAGGTGGCCGTGGAGGAGGACGCTGGGAGAACCGTGACTCTCACCAAGGATGGCATGAGTGGCCTCGCGAGGATCACTGGCAGGGCTAGCCTCGTGAGGGCTGATGGAGTGACTAGCCTTGCCAGGATCATTGGAGGGACCAACAGCGTGACCCCCGAGACTACGCAGCCCTTCCTCCGCTGCCACCACCGCCGAGAAGGAACGATGATCACCCTCAAGATGTAGGGGCTGGGGGCTTTTAGGAGCTGTGCGAAGTGGCATGCATCCTGGGAGGCATCAGGCCCCTGCATCTCCTCGCGTCTTCATGCAGTTTGCCCAAGAAGTGAACACATTCCTCCCCAAGCTCGAGATAACGAGACCCCTTAGATGGTCCAAGTGCGCCATTTACTTGAACTCCGCTGACCAGCTCAAGTGTGCTGCTGCGACCGGCGCCCTCCCTCTGCTCTGCTCGCCTAGCATAAGCAATGTGCTTGTCACCAAGACCCTCATCGACAATGGGGTAGGACTCAACGTCCTCTCCGTCGAGACCTTTGACACGCTCCAGTTGTCGTACGACGAGTTCCAACCCACCAGCCCTTTCTCCGGACTGACCGATGGCTCGACAACACCAATAGGACAGATCCGCCTCCCTGTCACCTTCAGCGACCACAAGAACTACCGCACAGAGCTCATCGACTTCGACGTCGCCCACATCAGGCTCCCATATAACACCATCCTTGGCTACCCAGCTTTAGCCAAGTTCATGGCAGAAACCCACCATGGCTACAACGTCCTCAAGATGCCGAGAAGCGGTAGTGTCATCATGGTTACCTACGATCAGAAGGATGCGGTGTGCGCTCTCGAGTGCGCCTACCAAGCTGCGGCAATGGAGAACCCCGACATCGAGGGTTTGCCTACCCTCCTGAAGAAGTCCCAAAGAAGAAGAAGTAGTTGCTCGCCCTGGAGCCTCATGATGAAGCAGCACCAGACGGCCGCACCTGAAGGAAATATGCCCTAGAGGCAATAATAAAGTTGTTATTTATATTTCCTTATATCATGATAAATATTTATTATTCATGCTAGAATTGTATTAACCGGAAACTTAGTACATGTGTGAATACATAGACAAAATAGAGTGTCCCTAGTATGCCTCTACTAGACTAGCTCATTGATCAAAGATGGTTATGTTTCCTAACCATAGACATGAGTTGTCATTTGATCAACGGGATCACATCATTAGGAGAATGATGTGATGGACAAGATCCATCCGTTAGCTTAGCACTATGATCGTTTAGTTTTACTGCTATTGCTTTCGTCATGACTTATACATGTTCCTATGACTATGAGATTATGCAACTCCCGAATACCGTAAGAACACCTTGTGTGCTATCAAACGTCACAACGTAACTGTGTGATCATAAAGATGCTCTACAGGTGTCTCCGAAAGTGTTCATGGTGTTGGCATAGATCAAGACTAGGATTTGTCACTCCGAGTGTCGAAGAGGTATCTCTGGGCCCTCTCGGTAATGCACATCATAATAAGCCTTGCAAGCAAAAGACTAATGAGTTAGTCACGAGATGATGTATTACGGAACGAGTAAAGAGACTTGCCGGTAACGAGATTGAACTAGGTATAGAGATACCGACGATCGAATCTCGGGCAAGTAACATAACAATGACAAAAGGAACAACGTATGTTGTTATGCGATTTGACCGATAAAGATCTTCGTAGAATATGTCAGAGCCAATATGAGCATCCAGGTTCCGCTATTGGTTATTGATCGGAGATGAGTCTCGGTCATGTCTACATAGTTCTCGAACCCGTAGGGTCCGCACGCTTAACGTTCGGAGTCCCGGATGAGACCGGGCACATGACGAGGAGTCTCGAAATGGTCGAGACGTAAAGATCGATATATTGGACGACTATATTCAGACACCGAAAAGGTTCCGAGTGATTCGGGTATTTTTCGGAGTATATGGGCCTTATTGGGCCATACGGGAATAAAGGAGAAAGGCCAAAAGGAAGGAGGCGGGCGCCCCCCCTCTGGTCCGAATTGGACAAGGGGTGCAGCCCCCTTGTCCTTCTCCCTCTCCACCTCTTTCCTTCTCTCCTACTCCGGAAAGGAAAGGGGAATCCTACTAGGACTTGGGAGTCCTAGTAGGACTCCCCACACTTGGCGCGCCCCCTCTAGGGCCGGCCTCTCCCTTGCTCCTTTATATACGGGGGCAGGGGGGCACCCTAGGACACACAAGTTGAATTGTTTTAGCCGTGTGCGGTGCCCCCCTCCAGAGAAACACACCTCGGTCATATCGTTGCAGTGCTTAGGCGAAGCCCTGCGCCGGTAGATACAGCATAATTGTCACCAGCCGTCGTGCTGACAAAACTCTCCCGTGAAGCTCAACTGGATCAAGAGCTCGTGGGACATCATCAAGCTGAACGTGTGCTGAACGCGGAGGTTCCGTACGTTCGGTGCTTGATCAGTTGGATCGCGAAGAAGTTCGACTACATCAACCGCGTCACTTGACGCTTCCGCTCCCGGTCTACGAGGGTATGTAGACACACTCTCCCCTCTTGTTGCTATGCATCTAGTAGATAGATCTTGCGTGATCGTAGGAAAATTTTGAAAATTCTACGTTTCCCTACAGTGGCATCATGAGCTAGGTCTATGCGTAGATGATATGCACGAGTAGAACACAATGAGTTGTGGGCGATACTAGTCATACTGCTTACTAGCATGTCATACTTTGCTTCGGCGATATTGTGAGATGAAACGGCCCGGACCGACATTACGCGTACGCTTACGCGAGACTGGTTTCACCGCTATGAGCACTCGTTGCTTAAAGGTGACTGGCGGGTGTCTGTCTCTCTCACTTTAGCTGAATCAAGTGTGGCTACACCCGGTCCTTGTGAAGGTTAAAACAGCACATACTTGACGAAACATTGTTGTGGTTTTGTATGCGTAGGTAAGAACGGTTCTTGCTAAGCCCATAGCAGCCACGTAAAACTTGCAACAACAAAGTAGAGGACGTCTAACTTGTTTTTGCAGGGCATGTTGTGATGTGATATGGTCAAGACATGATGAGATATACGGTTTTGTATGAGATGATCATGTTTTGTAAAGTTATCGGCAACTGGCAGGAGCCATATGGTTGTCGCTTTATTGTATGAAATGCAATCGCCATGTAATTGCTTTACTTTATCACTAAGCGGTAGCGATAGTCGTAGAAGCAATAGTAGGCGAGACGACAACGATGCTACGATGGAGATCAAGGTGTCGCGCCGGTGACGAAGGTGATCATGACGGTGCTTTGGAGATGGAGATCAAAAGCACAAGATGATGATGGCCATATCATGTCACATATTTTGATTGCATGTGATGTTTATCTTATTATATGCTTCTTATTTTGCTTAGTTCGACTGTAGCATTATAAGATGATCCCTTACTAAATTTCAAGGTATAAGTGTTCTCCCTGAGTATGCACCGTTGCGGAAGTTCGTCGTGCCGAGACACCATGTGATGATCGGGTGTGATAAGCTCTACGTTCAAATACAACGGGTGTAAGCCAGTTTTGCACACGCAGAATACTCGGGTTAAACTTGACGAGCCTAGCATATGCAGATATGGCCTCGGAACATTGGAGACCGAAAGGTCGATCGTGAATCATATAGTAGATATGATCAACATAAGATGTTCACCATTGAAACTACTCCATCTCACATGATGATCGGACATGGTTTATTGATTTGGATCACGTGATCATTTAGATGACTAGAGGGATGTCTATCTAAGTGGGAGTTCTTAAGTAATATGATTAAATTGAACTTTAATTTATCATGAACTTAGTCCTCGTAGTATTAGCATATCTATGTTGTAGATCAATAGCTCACGATGTTGCTCCCCGTTTATTTTTTATATGTTCCTAGAGAAAACTAAGTTGAAAGATGTTAGTAGCAATGATGCGGAATTGTTCCGTGGTCTGAGGATTATCCTCATTGCTGCACAGAGAATTATGTCCTTGATGCACTGCTAGGTGACAGACCTATTGCAGAGCAGATGTAGACGTTATGAACGTTTTTGACAAAAGCTCGGTATGATGACTACTTGGTAGTTTAAGTGCACCATGCTTTATGGCTTAGAACCGGGACTTCAAAAACGATTTGAACGCCACGGAGCATATAAGATGTTCCAAGAGTTGAAATTAGTATTTCATACTCATGCCCGTGTCAAGAGGTATAAGACTTCTGAAAGTACTTTGCCTACAAGATGGAGGAGAATAGCTCAACCAGTGAGCATGTGCTCAGATTGTCTGGGTACTACAATTACTTGAATCAAGTGGGAGTTAATCTTCCAGATAAGATAGTAATTGACAAAGTTCTCTAGTCACTATCATCAAGTTAGTAGAACTTCGTGATGAACTATAATATGCAAGGGATGACGAAAGGAATTCCCGAGCTCTTCGCGATGCTGAAGTCGGCGAAGGTAGAAATCATGAAAAAACATCAAGTGTTGATGGTTAACAAGACCACTTGTTTCAAGTAAAGGGCAAAGGGATAGAAGGGGAACTTCAAGAAGAATGACAAGCAAGTTGTCACTCCCGTGAAGAAACCCAAAGCTAAAACTCAAGACTGAAACTAAGTGCTTCTACTACAAAGGAAATGGTCACTGGAAGTGGAACTTCCCTAGATACTTGGCGGATAAGAAGGATGGCAAAGTGAACAAAGGTATATTTTGATATACAGATTATTGATGTGTACTTTACTAGTGTTCATAGCAACCCCTGGGTATTTGATACTAGTTCAGTTGCTAAAATTAGTAACTTGAAACGAGAATTGCAGAATGAACACAGACTAGTTAAAGGTGAAGTGACGATGTGTGTTGGAAGTGGTTTCAAGATTGATATGATCATCATCGCACACTCCGTATACTTTCGGGATTAGTGTAAAACCTAAATAAATGTTATTTGGCATTTGCGTTGAGCATGAATATGATTTGATCATATTTGTTGCAATACGATTATTCATTTAAAGTCATAGAATAATTGTTATTCTGTTTACATGAATAAAACCTTCGATGGTCATACACCCAATGAAAATAGTTTGTTGGATCTTGATCATGGTGATACACATATTCATAATATTGAAGCCAAAAGATGCAAGGTTAATAATGATAGTGCAACTTATTTGTGGCACTGTCGTTTAGGTCATAATGGTGTAAAGCGCATGAAGAAACTCCATAGTGATGGACTTTTTGGAATCACTTGATTATGAATCACTTGGTGCTTGCGAACCATGCCTCATGGGCAAGATGACTAAAACTCCGTTCTCCGGAACAATGGAGCGAGCAACAGATTTGTTGGAGATCATACATACAGATGTATGTGGACCAATGAGTGTTGAAGCTCGCGGCGGGTATAGTTATTTTCTGACCTTCACTGATGATTTGAGCAGATATGGGTATATCTACTTAATGAAGCACAAGTCTGAAACATTTGAAAAGTTCAAAGAATTTCAGAGTGAAGTGGAGAATCATCGTAACAAGAAAATAAGAGTTTCTACGATATGATCGTAGAGGTAAATTAGTTGAGTTAGCGAGTTTGGCCTTCAGTAAAAACAATGTGAAATAGTTTCACTACTCACACCACCTGGAACACCACAGTGTAATGGTGTGTCCGAACGTCATAATCGTACTTTATTAGATATGGTGCAATCGATGATGTCTCTTACCGATCTACCACTATCGCTTTTGGGGTTATGCATTAGAGACAGCTACATTCACGTTAAATAGGGCACCATCTAAATCCGTGGAGATGACACCGTATGAACTGTGGTTTGACGAGAACCCTAAGCTGTCATTTCTTTAAGTTTGGGACTACGATGCTTATGTTAAAAAATTTCAACATGATAAGCTCGAACCCAAATCGGAGAAGTAAATCTTCATAGGATACCCAAAAGAAACTGTTGGGTACACCTTCTATCACAGATCCGAAGGCAAGGTCTTTGTTGCTAAGAGTGGATCCTTTCTAGAGAAGGAGTTTCTCTCGAAAGAAGTGAGTGGGAGGAAAGTAGAACTTGATGAGGTAATTGTACCTTCTCCCGAATTGGAAATTGGAACATCACAGAAACTAGTTCCAGTGATTCCTACACCAATTAGTGAGGAAGCTAATGATGATGATCATGAAACTTCAGATCAAGTTTCTGCTAAACTTCGTAGATCAACCAGAGTTCGTTCCGCATCAGAGTGGTATGGCAACCCGATTCTGGAAGTCATGTTACTGGACCATGATGAACCTACGAACTATGAGGAAGCGATGATGAGCCCAGATTCCGCAAAATGGCTTGAGGCCATGAAATCTGAGATGGGATCCATGTATGAGAACAAAGTATGGACTATGGTTGACTTGCCCGATGATCGGCAAGCCATCAAAAATAAATGGATCTTCAAGAGGAAGACTGACGCTGACGGTAATGTTACTGTTTATAAAGCTCGACTTGTTGCGAAAGTTTTTCAACAAGTTCAAGGAGTTGACTACGATGAGACTTTCTCACCCGTAGCGATGCTTAAGTCTGTCCGAATCATGTTAGCAATTGCCGCATTTTATGAAATCTGACAAATGGATAACAAAACTGCATTCTTTAATGGATTTATTAAAGAAGATTTGTATATGATGCAACCAGAAGGTTTTGTCAATCCTAAAGGTGCTAACAAAATGTGCAAGCTCCAGCGATCCATCTATGGACTGGTGCAAGCATCTCGGAGTTGGAATATACGCTTTGATAAGTTGATGAAAGCATATAGATTTATACAGACTTGCGGTGAAGCCTGTATTTACAAGAAGTGAGTGGGAGCACTACAACATTTCTGATAAGTATATGTGAATGACATATTGTCGATCGGAAATGATGTAGAATTTTCTAGAAAGCATAAAGGAGAGTTTGAAAGGAGTTTTTCAAAGAAAGACCTTGGTGAAGCTGCTTACATATTGGGCATCAAGATCTATAGAGATAGTTCAAGACGCTTGATAAGACTTTCGATGAGTACATACCTTGATAAGATTTTGAAGTAGTTCAAAATGGATCAGTCAAAGAAGGAGTTCTTGCCTGACTTGTAAGGTGTGAACTTGAGTAAGACTCAAAGCCAGACCACGGCAAAAAATATAGAGAGAATGAAAGTCATTCCCTATGCCTCAGCCATAGGTTCTATAAAGTATGCCATGCTGTGTACCAAACATGTTGTGTACCTTGCCATGAGTTTGTCAAGGGGGTACAATAGTGATCCAGGAGTAGATCACTGTACAGCGGTCAAAATTATCCTTAGTAACTAGATGACTAAGGAAATGTTTCTCGATTATGGAGGTGATAAAGAGTTCGTCATAAAGGGATACGCCGATGCAAGCTTTGACACTAAATCCAGATGACTCTAAGTATCAATCTGGATGCGTGTTGAAAGTGGGAGCAATTAGCTAGAGTAGCTCTATGCAGAGCATTGTACACATAGAAATTTGCGAAATACATACGGATCTGAATGTGACATACCCGTTGACTAAACTTCTCTCACAAGCAAAACATGATCACACCTTATTACTCTTGGGTATTAATCACATAGCGATGTGAACTAGATTATTGACTCTAGTAAACCCTTTGGGTGATGGTCACATGGCGATGTGAACTATGGGTGTTATTCACATAACGACGCGAACTATCGGTATTAAATCACATGGTGATGTGAGCTAGATTATTGACTCTAGTGCAAGTGGGAGATTAAAGGAAATATGCCCTAGAGGCAATTATAAAGTTGTTATTTGTATTTCCTTATATCATGATAAATGTTTATTATTCATGCTAGAATTGTATTAACCAGAAACTTAGTACATGTGTGAATACATAGACAAAACAGAGTGTCCCTAGTATGCCTCTACTAGACTAGCTCATTGATCAAAGATGGTTATGTTTCCTAACCATAGACATGAGTTGTCATTTGATCAACAGGATCACATCATTAGGATAATGATGTGATGGACAAGATCCATCCGTTAGCTTAGCACTATGATCGTTTAGTTTTACTGATATTGCTTTCTTCATGACTTATACATGTTCCTTTGACTATGAGATTATGCAACTCCCGAATACCGTAAGAACACCTTGTGTTCTATCAAACGTCACAACGTAACTGGGAGATCATAAAGATGCTCTACAGGTGTCTCCAAAAGTGTTCGTGGTGTTGGCATAGATCAAGACTAGGATTTGTCACTCCGAGTGTCAGAGAGGTATCTCTGGGCCCTCTCGGTAATGCACATCATAATAAGCCTTGCAAGCAAAAGACTAATGAGTTAGTCACGAGATGATGTATTACGGAACGAGTAAAGAGACTTGCCGGTAACGAGATTGAACTAGGTATAGAGATACCGACGATCGAATCTTGGGCAAGTAACATACCAATGACAAAAGGAACAACGTATGTTGTTATGCGGTTTGACCGATAAAGATCTTCATAGAATATGTAGGAGAAAATATGAGCATCCAGGTTCCGCTATTGGTTATTGACCGGAGATGAGTCTCGGTCATGTCTACATAGTTCTCGAACCCGTAGGGTCCGCACGCTTAACGTTTGATGACGATCGGTATTATGAGTTTATGAGTTTTGATGTACCGAAGGAGTTCGGAGTCCCGGATGAGACCGGGAATATGACAAGGAGTCTCGAAATGGTCGAGACGTAAAGATCGATATATTGGACGACTATATTCGGACACCGGAAAGGTTCCGAGTGATTCGGATATTTTTCGGAGTATATGGGCCTTATTGGGCCATACGGGAATAAAGGAGAAAGGCCAAAAGGAAGGAGGCGTGCGCCCCCCCTCTGGTCCGAATTGGACAACGGGTGCAGCCCCCTTTTCCTTCTCCCTCTCCACTTCTTTCCTTCTCTCCTACGCCGGAAAGGAAAGGGGAATCCTACTAGGACTTGGGAGTCCTAGTAGGACTCCCCACACTTGGCGCGCCCCCTCTAGGACCGGCCTCTCCCTTGCTCCTTTATATACGGGGGCAGGGGGCACCCTAGGACACACAAGTTGAATTGTTTTAGCCGTGTGCGGTGCCCCCCTCCAGAGAAACACACCTCGGTCATACCGTTGCAGTGCTTAGGCGAAGCCCTGCGCCGGTAGATACATCATATCTGTCACCACGCCGTCGTGCTGACGAAACTCTCCCATGAAGCTCAACTGGATCAAGAGCTCGTGGGACGTCATCAAGCTGAACGTGTGCTGAACGCGGAGGTGCCGTACGTTCGGTGCTTGATCGGTTGGATCGCGAAGAAGTTTGACTACATCAACCGCGTCACTTGACGCTTCCGCTCCCGGTCTACGAGGGTATGTAGACACACTCTCTCCTCTTGTTGTTATGCATCTAGTAGATAGATCTTGCGTGATCGTAGAATTTTTTTGAAAATACTACGTTTCCCTACAGCACCTTAGGATCCGTGCCCGTGAACGAGGCACCTTCCTCCCTCGCATAGGAAGGCACGCCAGGCGCCCCTCTCCCGCTCGTCTCGGGGGCTCTCCTCTGGAGGGCCTCAGACCTAGCCAACTCCACGACGGAGGCGCTCGGTCACCATCTAGAGGTGTGCTTCAGCCCATGTTTTTGCAAAGAGGGCAAAAGGCATGAAGCGCCAAGTGCTCAAGAGTTAATCGACCAGATCATCTATCCATCTCAGGAGCTCGACTGGCCATATCAGGTAGGCCAGTGCGAGGGCCCTCCCCATAGCTACGTTCGCATGCCCTTCAGCTTGCCAACCAAGCTGCCCTGCACCAGCGCCAAATGTGGGGCATCCTGGCGGCTCACAAGGCCAGACATCAGGAGATCCACGCGGAAGTGGCACTAGTCCTACGCGAGCTCTCGGAACCTCAGGAGCATCCCGAGGTCTGGGAGCCATGCAACTCATGAGGAGCGACATCTGCAGCGAGCGTCTTCAGCTACACCAACACATCTCCACCAACGGTGCCAGGTGAAATTTCCCGTTTTGTTCAGTTGGGGGCACCCCTCGGGCTGCATCATCCCCAGGCCGCGTGGGTCCGTCCCTGTGGCATGTATCATTTTTTGTTCGAATTTAGTTGGGGGGCACCTCGGGCTGCATCATCCCCAGAACGCGTGGGTCCGTCCCTACCACATGTATCATTTTTGCTCGAACTAGGATTTGCTTTGCTTGAGATTGGGTTCTTGACCTAGTTTATAGGAAGTCTCTTGTCTGGCGTTTCGTTGTTTGAAGTGTCTTGCACTCTCACCAGCGGGTCAGGGCTTGCAAACCAATTTGCCTTTTTGCGGCTTGGGGCGCCTCCGCGGGAACCGGGCGTCGGCGCTTCCTCCTGGGGCTGTTACATGAAGAAGCTTAAGCACAATGCCTGTGCTCGGGTCCATCCCTGCAGCGTTGAAAAATCCAAGTGACTGAGCCCTGTCTGGCAGGTTCGCCCCCCTCACGTCACCTCATGAGGTCCTTGGTGCTTGATCTTCCAATGCAACGGCCTCCGGAAGTTCATTTCAGCGTAGTTTATAGCTGTCACACAGAAGCCCTTGAAGACCAGGCGCAACCTGCCTTCAGGTAGGGCCTCGTGGGTCTCGCGCTGGCCCACGGGTGCCCATATACACCTCCTCCAGCTGGGTTGTACACGGTCAGAGTGCTCCCCCAGAGGGACCTCCACCCACGCGACCAGTGGAAGCCCTATGCTCCGCGCTGGCGGACAACACGATCGAAGCGCGGCTATGCCCACACCAAGTGGTAACCCTATGCTCCGCGCTGTGTATAAACAACTGGGGGCACCTCCAGGTCGCACTAACTCCAGGATGGCCTCTCGGTCGCCTGTTCAGCCTCTTCCTGAGATGAGCGCGCAAGGGGCTAGACACGGGGGCTGCGCCCAGGTCGGTCACACCTGGTGCAAGCCACCTCACCAGGTCCTTGTACCTGGTCCTTGCGTGCCACTCCCAGGCAAAGGATAACGGGAAGAAGGTATGGTACTCGCAAGGGCAAATCGCATGTCAAGGGGGACCCCTAAGCATAGCGCTCTGGGCCTCACTGGCCTCGTAGCCCCTCACCCCTTGGTCCTATCCTGGTGATCCTGAATCCCCAACGGCGATTAAGGAATGTGCGGGTTGGGTCCCACCAACGCAGAGCCTACTGATAACCAACAAGTATAGGGGATCAATTTTAGCCTCTTGTGATAAGTAAGAGTGTCGAACCCAACGAGGAGCTAAAGGTAGAACAAATATTCCCTCAAGTTCTATCGACCACCGATACAACTCTACGCACGCTTGACGTTCACTTTAGCTAGAACAAGTATAAAACTAGAAGTACTTTGTAGGTGTAACGGGATAGGTTTGCAGGAATATAAAGAGCACGTAAATAAAAACTAAGGGCTGTTTAGATAAAGAAGCAATAAAGTTAGTATAGCGAGTGTGCAAAAGTGGCGGTAGGAGTTGCAAAATTGTCCCTAAGCAATTGACTACGTTACTAGACCGATAGCAAGTTTTATGTGGGAGAGGCCACTGCTAGCATGTCATCCCTGACTTGGAATTCTATGCACTTATGTTTGGAACTATTAGCAAGCATCCGCAACTACTAACGTTTATTAAGACCATAGCATTAAGATATATTGGTCCCCTTCAATCCCGTATGCATCAATTTCTATGATAGGTTGAAGCTTCTATCACTCTTGCCCTCCCATACATAGTCCTATCAATATACAACTAACCCTATGTTGTGCTCCACGCGCACGCTCATATGATGGGCACCAAAGGACAACAACATAACCACAAGCGAATTAAACCAGTCATAGAAATTCGCCAATTACCGATAAGACAACAAAAATCTACTCAGACATCATAGGATGTGTGGGGACCCCGACTTAGAAGTCGAGATCACCGAATGCACGTGTACAGTGATCCCAGAGATGAATGCTCACTGAACACACAGAAGCTGAATAACAAGAGTCTTACATCCATACATATCGTCTTACACAAATTATGGCCATTATGGCCAAGTCTTACATAGATAAAGCCTCAAGGGCTGAATAGAAAATAACTCAAATAGCAGAAGTTTTCGATAATAGGTAGAACCCATGCCATCTGCCTTAACCCTACATGCATTCTGACTGGGATAGCGTCCTAGTTCGCATGTTCGTCTCCAAAGAACTCTTCATCATATTCCTGTTCCTCCATGCCTAGCCAATTAAATAACCAGTGGCAAGCCAATGAGTACTTTGAATGTAATCGCAAGCAACCCATGATGTGGTTCAAAATAACAATGCAAACTGAACAATAATGAGCAATCTAGCAATGGGCTAGAATAAATATTCTACCATCAAGTTTATGCATCAATAAACTCGCATAACCTCGAAGACAGGTTACCGACATCAACATGAATGTGATTCAATTCATCGAGTCAAGTCACCACCTTGATTCATCACACACATACTTTCACCGATGAAGTAAAATTCTGGACATAGTTTAAGTAGCACCACCCAACTGTCCATGACTGTGGACACGGCTATTCGAATAGTTTTACACTCTGCAGAGGTTGCGCACTTTACCCACAAGATCCGGGGAACATCCGTGTCATCCACGACCCGCGGTACCTCAAGTACCCGGGGTAAGCACCCGGTCATTATCTTTCCTTAGACGACACTAACATAGAGTCCACTCGTTGGTACACGGCCCTCGAGTACAACAATAGATTATGGGACTTTCCCTAATTTCAATGTCACGCGTACCCGAAGGGACCAACGGTGTGTCCGGTGCCCTGTGAAAACAGTCATGGTCGTCTATCCAAGCACGACCCCGTCCCGGGAAAGACCTCAAGTCTTCCCGTCACTAGTAATGCGGGCACCATGCTAGTATCGACCTAAGTAATCAATAAAGCCCCGTCCCATAAGGGGTAGTGTGGTTGCACATGTTTGGTTGGGACGGTAGTCACACATAAATCTAATCCATTATTTCACCCATGCACACGATTTACCGGCACATCACTTCTTCCTCAAGTGATGACCTAACTCAACATCACCCTCGGGCATTTGGGGCACCCGATGGGTTGATGCAAGGATTTCAACCACGAAGGTTCAAATCACACGTGCATCATTAAGCATCAAGGCTAACTATTAGCATGTCATCTAGCACATAGCAAGATCATGAGCAAGCATGCATCATGTGGTGGTTCATCTAGGTCACCACCGTGACTCTAACATCATGCATCGGAAACAACGGGTTCCGAAGAACAAGTGTAACATGGTCAAAGGGCTGCTTGCCTGGATTGGCTTGGTCTTCAATGTCTTCAAATCCTTCTCCTTCTCCTTCTTCAGCAACTTCGTCAAATACGTTATCCATACGTCGCATAATAACAACGGAAAAGTAAGACCACAAATAAAACAGAAAAATCAAAGTGCTCAGAAAAATGTCAACTTATTTTTGTTAAATACTAGAGGGATTTCTAAGATGGAGAAAATTCTTAGTTGGAGTTTTGGAGTAACAGAATGGAATCTAATGATTTTAGAACAGGAGTTTTATTGCTCAAATTTGAATTTAAATTTGAACAGAACAGAAAAGTTTCATGGATGTGTGTGAAAGTGACACCATTAAATAGGTAGGAATATTACAAGAATTTAGGAGTTGGAATTATTTCATTTGGACTAATATTCATTTCTGTAAAAATGTTTGAAATAATAACAGAAAAGAAAAGAAGCAAAATGCCCTGTGCAACTGGGCCAGAGGGCCACAGTGCACGGCCCAGGGCATCCAGCCCAGCCGCACGGGTGCTAGCGCGCGCACGTCAGGTTTTTAAACCTGACGGGCGGGGCCCGGTGGTCAGCGGCTGTGAGGGGAGGGAGAGAGGGGTGAGGATGACAGGCGGGGCCCGCCTGTCATCTTCAACCTCACGGCCACATCGACGACGAGCTCACCGGCGTTGATTCCGGCCACGGCGACGGCAACGGAGGGCAGGGACAGATTCAGCGTCGAGTTGCGGAGGTAGTGGGGGTGGTGCGGCACGCCGGGGAGGTCGGGTTCGTCGGCGGCAAGGTGGGACGGCGGAGGGTCGTCGGGAACCTGCTGGTTGGCTCGTTTCCGGCAGCTGCAGAAGGGGAAAACAGAGGGGAACGCATCAGTGATGCATGGCGGTTCTAGATCGGGCAGAAAGAGGGGCGGAGGAGGCCCGTACTGCGAGATCGCCGGCGGCCCGACGCGGCGGAGCTCCGGTCGATCCCGATCACTGGGGCTCTTCGGGGATGAACTAGCAGTGCTGGGGAGTTGCTGGGGATGAGGAGAAGCTGTTGGTGCTGAGAGGAGGGCTCGGGGGGGAGGGGTCCTATTTATAGGGGAACGGCGGGGTCTCGTGGACCGGTGCGCCGGCGAGCTCCTGCTCGACGCTACAGCGCACGAGAGGCGACGGGAGTGTGTCTGCGGCGTTGCTGGACGAGCCTTACGTCCATTAGAGGAGAGAGGAGGAGCGGGGAGGCTTCCAGACCGTGCGCGCGTGCGAGGCCGAGGAGTGGGCGTCGCGGACGGCCGGTGCGCGTGTGGCGACGGCCACTGGAGGGCGCAGGAGGAGGGGGACAGCACCGTTGGAGGCTGCGGACGTCGAGGCGCGTTAAGAGGCGCGAGGGGGGAGCTCGAGGCTGTCGGGGGCAGGTGATTGGGCGAAGCTACAGTGCGTGCGCATCCTGTAGCACGCTCTGGAGCACCCTTATCGCATGCCACGGCATGCCATTGGCCCTCTGGACGCGAACACCGTGTCTGGGGGGTCCAGGGTGATGCAAGCACTACGGTTGAAGCTTTGGATGCTCTGGAGATGCTGTGAGAAAGAAGAGAGGCTGGTGACTTGGTAAGAAATGGCTGTCCAGCAGGGTGAACTAGGGTTTTTACCCCTCAATCATGGAGCTGGGGTCCTGGGGAAGTTACTGGAGGTAGCTAGTAACTAGATGAACGTGTGGTAGAAAGCTGAGGCCAAGATAATTAGTAAAAGTGATCAAGAAGAGGGTTTTAGTAATTCTGCAGAAGGTGTTTGATCAGTGTTTGGTCAAGCAAATGATCTCCACTTGCCATGACACTTAACAGGATTGAATTACATGTGAAAATAGGGTGCTTCACCAAATTTGGGCTCATTTGAAGAAACTAGCCAATGTAACTTTGGTGAACCCTAGAAATCAACAGAAATGGCTTCATCTTGTTTGAGTCAATCTAATCATCTCCCCTTGATGCACCACTTGGTGTAGCTTCATCATTTTGGGTATTGATCATGCCCACAAAGTTTGAAGCTCCAGGTAAAAAGTTGGTAATGTAAAGTTGTTCAAATTTGCATTTGAACAAAAAGGGTTCTGTGGTGTTTTGATAAAGTTGCTCTATTCCAAATCTTGTGCCATTTAGTCTAGATGCCTTATTAGGCATTTCTAGCATGTGCACCAAGTTTGAGAGCATTTGAACAAGTTTGGCAATGTAAAGTTGCTCAAACTTCAAATACGGACAGAATGGTTATGAAGGATTTTGAGGATGTTTTCTTGCTTACCAAGGCATGGGACTTGGCAAGATCATCATATATGTCATATGTGACATGATAGAATTTCCTTGGAATTTTTGGAGAATAATTCCTTTGTAAATATTTCAAAAGCTTGAAATATCCAGAAAGGGTTTTAGAGGGATTATCCCATTATTTTGAACATGACCAAGTGTTGAAACTCTTATATATGGACAATATATTTCCTCTGAGTCTCCCTGAATTTTGGCAAATATTTTTGAAATATTTAAATAATTTTTCCCTATTAAAGACCATTTTTGGCGCTAAGAAAAAGCTTTTAAATAAAATAGGAAAATAACTTTTAAAATTATACCTTTGTGGTTTCTGGGAGTCCTATGACTACTAGGTCTCAAATATACCTTTTGAAATAATTTTCTCACCCTAAATCAAGCACTTGCAGTGCAAATCTCAATTCAGGGGTTTTTGGAAAACTAATTTTATAAAATACATTTTGGCCAAATTAATTTGTAAGAAAATACTATACTGTTATATAACACTTGGCATGATCATTGGGCAGAAGTTTTGGGTATGGAGATGAATTCTACAAGAGGGAATAGTTGACTTTAATGAGCACATGAAAAAGCACATGAAGAGAAACTCAACTCCAAATAAAAGCCAAATGATGCTAAAAAAATTTGCTGGTCCAAATTTTCATGCTACATTGATGCAAATAACATGTTACAAAATGCAGGGTGTGACAGGATGGCAACACATCATTGGATATTAATATGAAGCATAAAGCACCATGTTCAAGTAGAGGGTACAGTGGGTTGCGAGAGAGTGGACCGCTGTAGATAGATGGGGGAAGGTGATGAAGATGTTGGAGAAGATGACAGAGGTGTTGGTGTAGATCGCCGTCGCACGATGATGGCCCCGGTGGCACTCCGGTGCCACTGGAAGCAAGGGGGAGAGAGCCCCCTCCTTCTCCTTCTTCCTTGGCCTTCTCCCTAGGTAGGAGAAGGGTTTTTCCTCTGGTCCTTGGTCTCCATGGCATGGGTGGAGAGAGAGCCCCTCCGAGATTGGGTCTGTCTCTCTGTTTCTGCGTCCCCAGATTCTGGCCTTTCACCGTTTCTTATATTTCCGGAGATCGGTAACTCCGATTGGGCTGAAATTTTGACACAATTTGTATCCAGATATTAGCTTTCATGCGGCAAAAGAAGGGAACCAACTGCCGTACGAGGTGGCCAAGAGGGCCCAGGGCGTGCCTGGGCCCCTGGGGCACGCCCCCTGCCTCATGGCCCCCTCAAGTATCGTCTCGCGTTGATTCTTCTTCCCAAAATTCATAAATATTCCAAAACAAATCTCCGTGCATTTTTATCCTGTTTGAACTCCATTTGATATGGATATTCTACGAAACAAAAAACATGCAACAAACAGGAACTGGCACTGGGCACTGGATTAATATGTTAGTCCCAAAAATAGTATAAAAAGTTGCCATAAGTATATGAAAGTTGTATAATATTGGCATGGAACAATCAAAAATTATAGATACGATGGAGACGTATCAGCATCCCCTATCTTAATTCCTGCTCGTCCTCGAGTAGGTAAGTCATAAAAAAGATAACTTTTTATGTGGAATGCTACCTAGCATAATCTTGATCATGTAAAATCATGGCATGAATATTAAGACACGAGTGATTCAAAGCAATAGTCTATCATTTGACATAAAATAATTTAATACCCGGGCATCCCAACAAACAATCAAGTCTTTCAAAATATCAATGCTAAAGAATGTTATACCTACAAAATCATATAGTCTTTTATGCTCCCTTTTCTTAACACAAGGTACCCCTCATGGCCATCCCGGTGTCAGCCAAGCAATTGTTTTCATACTTTACTTTTTCGAACCTTTTGAACTCTTCACGCAATACATGAGCATGAGACATGGACATAGCACTATGGATGGAATAGAAGGTGGTGATAGACAAAAGTAGGGAGAAAGTCTCATATCGACTAGGAAAATTAACAGACTATGGAGATGTCCATCAATTGACACCAATGTGAGTGAGTAGGGATTGCCATGTAACGGATGCACTAGAGCTATAAGTGTATGAAAGCTCAAAAGAAAAATAGTGGGTGTGCATCAACTTGCTTGCTCATGAAGACCTAGGGCATTTCAGGAAGCCCGTCGTTGGAATATACAAGCCAAGTTCTTTAATGAAAATTCCCACTAGTATATGGAAGTGACAACATAGGAGACTCTCTATCATGAAGAACATGGTGCTACTCTGAAGGACAAGTGTGGAAAAAAGATAGTAACATTGTCCCTTCTCTCTTTTTCTCTTAGTTTTTTATTTTATTTATTTTATTTTATTATTTTGGGCTCTTTGGCCTCTTTTTTTGGTGGGCTTCATTGGCCTCTTTTATTTTTTATAACCTCACATGGGACAATGTTCCAATAATTATGATCATCACAGTTTTATTTACTTACAGCTCAATATTACAATTCGATGCTAGAACAAAAATATGACTCTATATGAATGCCTTCGACGGTGTACCGAGATGTGCAATGATCTAGCATGGCAATTACATCAAAAAATGGACAGGCCATGAAAACGTCATGCTAGCTGTCTTGCGATCATGCAAAGCAATATGAAAATGATGGTGCATGTCATAACAAACGGAACGGTGGAGTTACATGGAAATATATCTCCGAATGGCTATGGAAATACCTTAATAGTTAGGTATGGTGGCTGTTTTGAGGAAGGGTGTAAGGTGATTTGATGCACCGGCGATAATTGCGCGGTACTGGAGTGGCTAGCAAGGTGGAAGGGTGAGAGTGCATATAATCCATGGACTCAACATTAGTCATAAAGAACCCACATACTTATTGCGAAAATTCTATTAGCACTCGAAGCATAAATACTACAACGCATGCTCCTAGGGGGAGGTTGGTAGGAGTTAACCATTGCATGCCCCCGACCTTCACGCAAAGATAAACAATCAAAAGAAATGCGCGCCAATTTGGTCACATAGTTAGGAGACCATACGTGCATGCTTCGGGAATCACAAACCTTAACACCAATATTTTTACTAAACCAAAATCATTCACTAGTACCTCCCACATATTAGCATCTCTATATCGCAAAGCTATTGCAAGGAATCAAACATATCATATTCAGCGATGTACAATTTTATGTAGGATTTTATGACTAACCATGTGAATGACCAATTCCTGTCAACTCCCGAAATAGATATAAGTGAAGCTAGAGAGTTTTAATTCTTTCTATAAAATATATGCCCACGCTCTAACAAATTTGAGTGAAGCAAAAGAGCATTATACAAATGGCGGTTTTTTAAGTGAGGAGAACAGGCAATCCAAACTTCAAATGATATAAGTGAAGTTCATGAAACATTCTATAAAGCCATACTCAAAAGATAGAAGTGAAGTGCAAAGAGCATTCTATGAATCAACCAAGGACTATCTCATACCAGCATGGTGCATTTAATAATAAAAAAGCACACAACGCTCCAACAGTTTACGCATATCATGTGTACAAAATTAATATGAAAACATACTAATACTTGTTGAAGAAAGATGGGATGCCTTCCGGGGCATCCCCAAGCTTAGACGCTTGAGTCTCCTTGAATAATTACTTGGGGTTCCTTGGGCAACCCCAAGCTTGAGCTCTTGCCTCTCTTCCTTCTTCTCGCATCGAGACCTCCTCGATCTTCCAACACTTCATCCACACAAAACTAACGGAACTTTTAGTGGTGGGGTTAGTGCATATGATCGATGAAATCCCATCATGTACTGCTCTAAAATTATTGTATAATTATGAACAAACATTACCCACTGTATTCTATCACAATTCTATGGCCCCAAGTCAAGGAGGCTTCAACTAGAATTCAAACATATGCAAATAATGAAGTTATAACAGCAATATGTGAAAATAGGACAGTCTGTAGTAATCTAAAGATTAACCATACTTCTGTAACTCTAGCAATTCTGGAAAAATTAAGAAAAATCAAAACATTGTATAGGAAGATTGTGCAAAAAGTTTCAGATCCTTTCGACGTTCCAGTAAAAAAAATGTAAAATCACACACTACAACCAAAGTTTCTGTTTTTGCACCGCACAAACCAACAAGCAGTTTAATCATCCTAAAGGAAACTCTTGGCACATTATTTAATACAATGGAATTGTACAAGGGGATAATTATTTTTGTTGAAAAGTTTCTATAATCAAGGTTCACAAAGTTTCCATTGGCATGAAAAAGTTCAAGGCTAGCTCCCACTTTAACAATGCTCGTCTTTCTCACGTTGGCTTTTCTTTTTGAAAAAGTTTGAGGTTCCCCTCTTTTTTTTTGTTTTAAAACTTTATAAAAGCACACAATAGAAATAAATGACACTCTAAACTTTCGGGTTGTCTCCCTGGCAGCACTTTCTTTAAAGCCATTAAGCTAGGCATAAAGTGCTCAAGTAATGGATCTACCTGGATCCCAAGGTATATCAAAGCCAATTTTAATTAACCATGATTTGTGATTTAGTAGTGAGAAAAAAGTAACATATATCATGCAACAACGAAGTCTAACCCTCTTCCTATGCATCGGCATGTCATAAAAGAACAATTCATGCACACATAGTAAAGGCCAATGCATAGTATAAACAATTTCTTGCAATTTTGTCGTATTGAAACATAGAGAGGCGGAGATGTAGTTCCTCTCTCATAATAATAGCAAGTAGGAGCAGCGAGCACATGCATATTATACCTATTAAAATCATCATGTGTAGTAGTAAAACGCAACACGTCAATATAATCCTTAATAAGTGCCAAATTCTCCGTATAGTGTAGTTAGGAGAATTCAATAAGATAATAGGACTATCATGTGTGGGTGCAATAGCAACAATTTCATGTTTAACATAAGTAACTATAGCAAGTTCATCTCCATAAGCATAATTTATATTGGCATCATGGCCACAAGCATAGCAAGCATCAATTTCATCAAAAAGGTATATTTCAAACGAATCAAAGGGGCCATAGCAATTATCATAGCATTCATCCTTCGGTAAGCACGAAGGGGAATTAAAAAATGTATGAGTTGAAGAGTTACTCTCATTAGAAGGTGGGCACGGGTAGCTAATACACTCTTCCTCCTGTTGTTCTTCGCTCTCCTCCTCATCTTTTTCATCTAATGAGATCACAGTGTTATCAATTTCTTCTTCCATAGTTTCCTGCAAAATATTAGTCTCTTCTTGGACAGTAGCGACTTCCTCAATAAACGCATCAATATTGGCATTGCATTTATAATTATCATAGCAATATTTAAATATAGAAAAAAATTCAGGCCTATAAACATCATCATCAAAATCTTCATACCTTTTAAATAGAGATTCAATTTGATAAGCACCCTTAAAAGCAACGAATTATTCTATTTGTTCGACATCATAATAATCATATATACCATTAGCATAATAAGCTAAGGTTTCATCATCATTAAATTTTCATGAAAAGGGAAGGTGTGGAGCCTTCATCCTAGAGCAACAAGTATAATCATATATCAAGCCTAATTCCAGAGCATACCAATGCAACATAAGAATTTGATCCCATAATAGTTCGCTTTTTGTGTCAAGCGATAATCCCTAAAGTATGCACGTTGATCAAACGTTACTCCCATTATATAGATGAATAGGGTTTTCTCAGGATTATCAAAGTAGTACATAATATCTTTCACATAATGAGCATCAAGGGTTTTAGGAGGTTCCCCATCTCCATGAGTTGCAAGTACACCTATTTTTTTGGTATTTCGTGTTCCATATCCATAACTAAAGATATAGAACAACTTAGAACAGCAAATAAAGTCTACTTAGTGATAAAGCAAATAAGCACACACGAGAATATTCACCCCATGCTATCGCTCCCCGGCAATGGCGCTAGAAAAAGGTCTTGGTAACCCACAAGTATAGGGGATCAATTGTAGCCTCTTTCGATAAGTAAGAGTGTCGAACCCAACGAGGAGCTAATGGTAGGACGAATATTCCCTCAAGTTCTATCGACCACCGATACAACTCTACGCACGCTTGACGTTCGCTTTACCTAGAACAAGTATAAAACTAGAAGTACTTTGTAGGTGTAACGGGATTGGTTTGCAAGAATATAAAGAGCACGTAAATAAAAACTATGGGCTGTTTAGATAAAGAAGCAATAAAGTTAGAATAGTGATTGTGGAAAAGCGGTGGTAGGAGTTGCGAAATTGTCCCTAAGAAATTGACTATGTTACTAGACCGATAGCAAGTTTTATGTGGGAGAGGCCACTGCTAGCATGTCATCTCTGACTTGGAATTCTATGCACTTATGATTGGAACTATTAGCAAGCATCCGCAACTACTAACTTTCATTAAGGTAAAACCAAACCATATCATCAAGATATATTGGTCCCCCTTCATTCTGGTATGCATCAATTTCTATGCTAGGTTGAAGCTTCTATCACTCTTGCCCTCCAATACATAGTCCTATCAACATACAACTAACCCTATGGTGTGATCCACGCGCGTGCTCATATGATGGGCACCAAAGGACAGCAACATAACTACAAGCAAATTAAACCAATCGTAGCAATTCACCAATTACCAGTAGGATAACAAAAATCTACTCAGACATTATAAGATGGCAACACATCATTGGATAATAATATGAGACATAAAGCACCATGTTCAAGTAGAGGGTACAGCGGGTTGCGGGAGAGTAGACCGCTGTCGATAGATGGGAGAAGGTGATGAAGATGTCGGTGAAGTTGACGGAGGTGTTGGTGTAGATCACCGTCGCACGATGATGGTCCCGGTGGCACTCCGGCGCTACCGGAAGTGAGGGGGAGAGAGACCCCCTCCTTCTCCTTCTTCCTTAGCCTTCTCCCTAGGTGGGAGAAGGGTTTTCCCTCTGGTCCTTGGTCTCCATGGCAAGGGAGGGGCGAGAGCCCCTCCGAGATTGGATCTGTCTCTCTGTCTCTCTCTGTTTCTTCGTTACCAGATTCTGGCCTTTCACCATTTCTTATATTCACAGAGATCCGTAACTCCGATTGGGCTGAATTTTTGACACGACTTGTATCCGAATATTAGCTTTCTTGCGACGAAAGAAGGGCACCAACCGCCTTACGGGGTGGCCACGAGGGCCCAGGGCGTGCGCCCTGCCTCGTTGCCCCCTCGGGCATCGTCTCGCAATGATTCTTCTTCATAAAATTCATAAATATTCCAAAACAAATCTACGTCCATTTTTATCCCGTTTGGACTCCGTTTGATATGGATATTCTGCGAAACAAAAAACATGCAACAAACAGGAACTGGCACTAGGCACTGGATCATTATGTTAGTCCCAAAAATAGTATAAAAGTTGCCATAAGTGTATGAAAGTTGAATAATATTGGCATGGAACAATCAAAAATTATAGATACGACGGAGACGTATCACCTACCCTCGTGAGGCTCTGGCTCACAAAAATACTAAGCCTGTTCGTACGTTAAGGGGGACCTCTGGCATCACGACCCAGGGGACTAACGTGCCAAGTAGCCACTCGCCCCTTGGTCTCGTCCTGGTGATCCGGACTCCCCAATGGCGGTCGAGGTATGCGCGCGGTCGGGCCCTGCCAACGCAGAACACCAAAAGCAAATAAAAATAGCAAAACCCAAAGAAAATTATTACATGGCATATCGTTTCTTTCCCGAAGAGTTCAAAGCAAAGTTCTTACGCTTCCATGAGGCACACCAAATGTCACAGGAATAAAACGGGAGGTAATAGTGTCATCATCCTCTCCTTCAGCATTGGATGCCTCCATCGTCCACCTGGGGAAGTTCGTCATCAGCAACGTCGCCATCACATTCCTTGCTGGCTGTTTTCGCGACATTGGAAGTCTTGACTGGGCATAACTGCTGTAGCAAAGCGTCCACCTGCCCCTTCACGACTACGGCGGCAGCACCTTCAAGCTCAGGAGCCGCAAGCTCAAGCAGGGCGCCAAAGTCGAAGTTCAGGTCACGAAGATAAAGGTGATGGTAGACACGCGTCACGACCGAGGTGGAGAGAGCACGGGCCTCCACCTCCACCATAGGGGCCAACCCGATGGCAATACCTTCGAGCTCCTTGGCAAGCTTGGGGAGCAGTCCGGCGGGGCCTTCTTCCGGCGTCACCAGCGGTGCCTTGTACCGCGTCCCATAAAGGGATTGCAAGGAGTTGCGGAACTTCTCTTCAAGGGAGACAAAGGCGTCGCGCTTCATGATGGTCGCTTTTTCAGCCTCGACAAGGGTTCTCCCGGTCGCCTCTAGCTCCTCCCCCAGCTTCTCCAGGCGGCCGCGTTCTGTGGCCTATTCTTGGGCGGTGTTCTTCAGCTCGGCGTCGCGATTGTCAAGCTCCGCCTAGCTAGAGTTCATCTCCTTCTCCCGCTCCACAAGACGACGTGTGTCTTCGTTATGCTTTTCGGCGAGGGCCCAAAGATCGGCTTCTACCTTGCGGTAGCGCTCGTCAGCAGCTTTCTCACTGGCCCGCGCTACATCGTGCTCGGCTGTGGCCAAGCCCGCTACCTTCTGGCCGTCTTTGGTCGTGTCCTCGGCTTCACCCCAGGCCATCTTGAGGGACGTGCTGGCTTGGAGCCACCCTAAGATTAGCCCACGCGTCCCGACACTAGGCGACGGTCGACGTCGCGAAGGTCAAGCTGGAACTGGTCCAGCGCGACGAGGGCATCTTCCAAGACTGGAGGCGCGCTGAAGGAGCCAGCAAGAGGAGAAGGCACCTGGGTTGGTGGAGCAACATGAGCATGAATAGCAGGGGGCTATGGAGCTCCCATGCCCTCAGCAGGGCCACCGGAAGCTACGGTCTCCGGAGTTAGCTTGGCCACGCTTGTGGCCGCCTCCTGAGCTGGGGCTCTAGGGTCTTTGGAGGTGGGCACATGGATAGGTCTCGCAAGTCGGCACCTACTTCTGGGGTCAGGGTGATGGCGGCAACAACAAGCGCAACCTCATGAAGCTGCTCCTCGCCTCTCCCCTTCTTCGACGATGGCGGCCTGCAGGGGGAGGACACGATGAGCACAACACCCAGAGTAAAAAACAAAGGTAGGCTAAGATGCTTACTGGTTGACGGCGATGTACTTCATCTTCTTCTTGGACAGGAGAAAGGTGGGCCCAGGTTTCCCGGATGGCGGACCGTCGTGCTCTTCGAGGTGGACGGTTGCGACGCAGTAGACCCGGGGGCACCAACGGCCGATGACACGCCAGGGGCACCACCCTCAAGGAGCGAGGCCGCCGAGCCCTTCTTCAGAGCGCCACGAGCAAACCTCTTAAAGGGAGAGGCTCCAGACTTGGTGGTCACCCCAGTGAGGTGTGGCGACGCCTTCACCAAGTACTTGTCGATGTCATCGTCATTAGAGAAGCCGCGGAGGAGCTCGCTCTGCCGTGGAGGAGCTCGCTCTGCAGCGGAGGGGAGGTCTCCGCCACCTCCTCAAGAGTCTCCTCCAAGTCATCCTTCCCCTCCTCATTGGATTCCTCATCAAAAGGCACCGGCACCACAAGAGAAGGGGTCGGGGGGCTCGTCGGCGCCACGAGCCCCCGCTCGTCGAAGATAGGCACGGCGTCTACTACATCATCCTTGTCCTCTCGATGCTACAGCGGAATGTGCCCCTCGGGAAGGTCCCCAGGGTCCTTCTCAAGCACGACGCGCAAGACCTTGCGCAGTTCCTTGCCGGTCAAGGCCCGCGGTTGCAGCCGGAGCACGTCGCCCTTGCCCTGAAGTGTCCCCAAGGGGTGCGAGCGCGCATAAAGAGGGGCCAGCCGCTGCTTCATGAATTCCTTGACGTCAGGAGCCCCGTCAGCATCCCCGTCGTCAGCATCGTCATCATCACCTCCAGCAGCTGTGCCGCCCAGGGGTCGGTGAGCCTCTCATGACTCCACCACGCCGGCTCCTCTCGCAACATGCCTGGTAGCTCCAGCCAAGTGCAGGAACACTTGGCATCCACGAAGACCCACTTACATTGGAAATCCTCCACCTTCTTCTAGTCCTTTGAGATCACATTGCCTCGGTTGTCCGGGATGAAGGCAAGACCCTCGGTGCATTTGTCGGTGGTAGCCCGGAGGTAGAAGGAGTGGTGGAACTGTGCAACGGAGGGTAGCACCCCAACAAATGCCTCGCAGTAAAAAGTGAAAATGGACAAAAGGAAGGTGGAGCTGGGATGGAGATGAAGGGCGTGGATCTGGTAAGGCTTGAGGATTGCCAAGAAAAAGCAAGAGAAAGGGGGACGAGCCCCCAAAAAGAGATTGTGCAGAAAAAGAGGGTAGAAGGTTTTACCCCAGAATTCCGGTGGGGTAGAGCCGAGCCGAACCACCGTCTCCCCCCTCATTGCGGCTGGACGCTAGGAGAGGGAGCATGGCGGCGAGGTCCTTCTCTTTAGTGATGGAGATGATGAGGGCCGAGTCGGAGACGAGAACTGGGCGCAGAGAAAAAGCAGAAGGCTTAGTCATTTTCGAGGCCATCGGCGCTGGACTTGGGGAAAGGATTCGGCAGATCTGGGAGCGCTTGTAGCAAGGAAGAAAGGGGACCTGGAGCAGGATGAAGGGATATCATGGAAGGACCGGAAGTGGGTGCTGGCCCTCTCTAGTCAAGACGAACACTTGCCGAGGCAGCGTGGGGAGTGCAGACGCCCACGTCCAATCTAGGCGCCACACGTCACCCGGGCAAACAGGTGATTGGGGCCCGCGGTACTTCGCCCTTGCCCTTTGTCTTCGCCTCGAAGCCAAGTCCGAGCGCGCCTTGGGCCCGGGGGCTACTATCGGCGTTCTGGGAACAAGGGTACCCAGACTTGCCTGCCTGCAGCCCATGACGTGGCTCCTTCAGGCCTGGTATGTCACATCTTCAGCATCGACACTCAAGACCCTCACGAGGGACCAACCCTCGCAGGGCGGACGACACCAAGACCTACGGAAGGGGCAGCATCGGCTGGCGGGATCCCGAGGAGCGGAGAACTCTATGCAACCCCCACCTCGCGAAGTTTGCATGACGCAAGCCATGACGACCAAGGCCAAGCGGGCGCCAGCGGGCGCGGTACAACAATTTCCTCTTTGTGGTAAGGAAGCGGGAACAGATGCAGGGTCTCGAGGAATCTGCCAAAGGTTTCCATTCCAGTGCAACAAGACCAAGACCGCCGGGACGGCAGGACGGAGGTCATCACCGAGCCCACCATGGCGCCAGGATCAGAGGCTTTGCAGGAGAAGACCAGCTTTAGTCAGGATAAGGTTTACTAGTTGTCCCCTTCAAAATTGGTCGTTGTGTGATTCCTTCCCGCCAAACATTTCGGGGAAGAGGGCCAAGGCCACTATATAAGTAGGATAGCCACCACCCAGCAAAAGGATCAGATCCATTCCACCTTGACAAGATCACTAGATCATCCGAGCCCAAGAACACATCTCTCCGGAGGTCGTTTGCCCATTGTACTAGTTCATCCACAGTCCATCCTGAGGCTAATCCACCACACTGCTGGAGTAGGGCTACTCACCGCTAGGTGTCCTGAACCAGGATAAACTGCCTCCTATCTCTTTTACATCCCTATTCATCATGCTAGTTGGTGAGACGACGACTAGATAGATAGGCGAGGGTGAGATCTTCACACGAACTCCAGTGTTCAAACCTAGTAGGGTTTTGTAGAGCCCTGAATCCGACAATCGTAGAATGAACTGAGGCTGATCTCCCTAAAGAGTACGGGGCATATTCCCATTGGACCATGTATTTCGATGGCTCAAAAATGCTAGCCGGATTGGGGGCTGGCGTCATCTTTACATCTACCATAGGGGATACAGTCTGCTATGTACTACAATCATGTATACGGACTCAAACAATGTTGCCGAATATGAGGTGCTACTACATGCTCTCTGCACGGCCGTATCCATGGGCATACAACGCCTTGAGGTGCACGGAGACTCAAAACTCGCAATATCTTAGGTAAACAGAGAATTTGATGTGAAGGATCAAAAGATGGCGGCTTATCGAAAAGGCATATTAAAAATATCAGCTCGGTTTGAGGGGCTCAAATTTCGCCATGTTGCTCGGGACAGTAATCAGGCAACGGACATACTCGCTCTCATGGGCGCCAAGAACGACCCGGTCCCACCTAATACCTTTATAGAAAGGGTGTTTAAGACATCCGTAATATGGCAGGACAAGAGCAGAGACGCTAATTCAGACCCGACCACACACCCCACCAGTCGAACTCAACACAGATGTCATCGAGGATTCCGATATGGAAATAACATCTTCGGCACCCTGATGATAAAAATGAGGCCCGTGTCTGATTCAGGGCTCCGCAAAACCCTTGTAAGTCCGAACACTGGGGTGCGTGCGAATAACTCAACTCCCCTTATCAGCCTACTCGCCATTTTGATGAACTAGCTCGAGGAACAAGGAAGAACACGACACAAGGCAGTTTACCCAGGTTCAGGCCACCTAGCGGTGAGTGGCCCTACTCCTGCAATGTGGTGGATTGCCTAATGGTGGGCTGAGGAAGAACTAGTAAAGTGGTCGCACCACTTCACGAAGTGCGTTCTTGTTCGTGTGTGTCTAGAGGGAGATCTCAATGATCCATCAGATCCCCTCCTATGATGGTGGCTAAGCTATATTTATAGTGTCCTTGGTCCTCTTCCCCTAAAATATAGGTGGGAAGGGATTCCACAATGGCCAAATTTGAAGGGAGACAACTAGTACATCTTATCCTTACTAAAGGTGGTCGTTGCCTACAAAGCTTCTAATCCTGACGCCATGGTGGGTTCGACGATGACCTCCGTCCTGCCGTCCTGGCGGTCTTGGTATTTTTGCATGGAAATAGAAACCTTTGGTTGATTCCTCGGGACTCCGCTCCTACGCTTGCCTCTTTAGCACCAAAGAGGAAACTTGTCGTCCTGCGCCCGCTGGTACCAGCCTGGCCTTGGTCGTCATGTCTTGTGTCATCCAAACCTCATGAGGTGAGGGCTTGAATAGAGTTCTCCGCCCCTCGGGAGCTAGCCTAGCGAGACTGCTCCCTCCAAAGGTCTTGGTGTCGTCCGCCTCGCGAGGCTTGCCCCCCCCCCCCCCCC
>LR738713.1:239447908-239462485 GCA_902687465.1 Secale cereale | reverse complement strand
ACGATGGCGTGATGACGGATGCAGTGGAGATCGCAGCAGGGCTTCGCCTGGCGCCCTGCGTTGGAGTATGGAGGTGTGACGGGAGGGGGAGAGGCGCCAGGGTTTGGGTGCGGCTGCCCTCTCCCTCCCCACATATATATAGGGGGCCAGGGGGTGCGCCAGGGCCCCTGCAGATCCAATCTGCAGGGGGGGCGGCGGCCAGGGGGGTGTCCTTGCCCCCCAAGGCAAGTGGGGCGCCCCCTCCCCCCTAGGGTTTCAACCCTAGGCGCATGGGGAGGTGGGCCCCTTGTGGTGCGCCAGCCCATTAGGGCTGGACACTTCCCCTTGCGGCCTAGGGTCCCCACCGGGATGGGTGGCCCCACCCGGTGGACCCCCGGGGCCCCTCCGATGGTCCCGGGACGCTCCCGGTGACCCCCGGAGATCACCCGATGGCCGAAACTGGACTTCCTATATATCAATCTTTACCTCCGGACCATTCCGGAACTCCTCGTGACGTCCAGGATCTCATCAGGGACTCCGAACAACTTTCGGGTTTCCACGTGCATTTATCTCTACGACCCTAGCGTTACCGAACCTTAAGTGTGTAGACCCTACGGGTTCGGGAGACACGTAGACATGATCGAGACCACTCTCCGGTCAATAACCAACTGCGGGATCTGGATACCCATGTTGGTTCCCACGTGTTCCTCGATGATCTTCATCGGATGAACCACCGTGTCAAGGATTCACTCAATCCCGTACGTTATTCCCTTTATCCATCGGTACGGTACTTGCCCGAGATTCGATCGTCGGTATTCCCGATACCTTGTTCAATCTCGTCATGGCAAGTCTCTTTACTTGATCCGTAATCTATCATCCCGTGACTAACTACTTAGTCACATTGAGCTCATTACGATGATGTCTTACCGACTGGGCCCAGAGGTACCTCTCCGTCATACGGAGTGACAACATCCCAGTCTCGGTTCGTACCAACTCAACAGACACTTTCGGAGATACCCGATGCGTACCTTTATAGCCACCCAGTTACGTTGTGACATTTGGCACACCCAAAGTATTCCTACGGCATCCGGGAGTTGTACAACCTCATGGTCTAAGGAATAAATACTTGACACCGAAAAGCTTATGCATTACGAACTATACGATCTCGTGTTATGCTCAAGTTTGGGTCTTGTCCATCACATCATTCTCCTAATGATGTGATCCCGTTATCATTGACATCCTATGTCCATGGTCAGGAAACCGTGACCATCTGTTGATCAACGAACTGGTAACTAGAGGCCTACCAGGGACTCATTGTGGTCTATGTATTCACACATGTATCGCTGTTTCCGTACAATACAATTCAAGCATGAATAACAGACAATTATCATGAACAAGGAGATATAATAATAATGCTTTTATTATTGCCTCTAGGGCATATCTCCAACAATCTCCCACTTGCACTAGAGTCAATAATCTAGTTACATTGTGATGAATCGAACACCCATAGAGTTCTGGTGTTGATCATGTTTTGCTCGTGAAAGAGGTTTAGTCAATGGGTCTTCGACATTCAGATCCGTATGCACTTTACAAATATCTATGTCTCCATCCTGAACATAATTCCGGATGGAGTTAAATCGCCGCTTGATGTGCTTGGTCTTCTTGTGAAACCTGGGCTCCTTGGTAATAGCAATAGCACCAGTGTTGTCACAGAAGAGAGTCATCGGGCTTGACGCGCTTGGAATGACTCCTAGGTCGGTGATGAACTCCTTCATCCAGACTCCTTCCTGCGCTGCTTCAGAAGCAGCTATGTACTCCGCTTCACATGCAGACGCTGCCACCACGCTCTGTTAGCAACTGCACCAGATGACTGCCCCTCCGTTCAAAATATATACGTATCCGGTTTGAGACTTAGAGTCATCCAGATCTGTGTCGAAGCTAGCATCGACGTAACCCTTTACGACGAGCTCTTCGTCACCTCCATAAACGAGAAACATATCCTTAGTCCTTTTCAGGTACTTCAGGATGTTCTTGACCGCTGTCCAGTGTTCCGTACCGGGATCACTTTGGTACCTCCCTACCAAACTTATGGCAAGGTTCACATCAGGTCTGGTACACAGCATGGCATACATGATAGAACCTATGGCCAAGGCATAGGGAATGACACTCATCTTTTCTCTATCTTCTACCGTGGTCGGCGACTGAGCCTTGCTCAATCTCATACCTTGCAAAACAGGCAAGAATCCTTTCTTTGACTGATCCATATTGAACTTCTTCAATATTTTGTCAAGGTATGTACTTTGTGAAAGACCAATGAGGCGTCTCGATCTATCTCTATAGATTTTGATGCCTAATATGTAAGCAGCTTCTCCAAGGTCCTTCATTGAAAAACTTTTATTCAAGTAGGCCTTTACATTTTCCAAGAATTCTATATCATTTCCCATCAGCAATATGTCATCCACATATAATATGAGAAATGCCACAGAGCTCCCACTCACTTTCTTGTAAATACAGGCTTCTCCATAAGTCTGTATAAATCCAAACGCTTTGATCACCTCATCAAAGCGAATATTCCAACTCCGAGATGCTTGCACCAGCCCGTATATCGAGCGCTGGAGCTTGCATACCGTGTTAGCGTTCTCTGGATCGACAAAACCTTCCGGTTGCATCATATACAACTCTTCCTTGAGGAAGCCATTAAGGAATGTTGTTTTGACGTCCATTTGCCATATCTCATAATCATAGAATGCGGCAATAGCTAACATGATTCTGACTGACTTCAGCATCGCTACGGGAGAGAAAGTCTCGTCGTAGTCAATCCCTTGAACTTGTCGATAACCCTTAGCGACAAGCCGAGCCTTATAGATGGTCAAATTACCATCCGCGTATGTCTTCTTCTTAAATATCCATTTGTTTTCTATGGCATGCCTATCATCAGGCAAGTCCACCAAAGTCCATACTTTGTTTTCATACATGGATTCTATCTCGGATTTCATGGCTCCAAGCCATTTATTGGAATCTGGGCCCGCCATCGCTTCTTCATAGTTCGAAGGTTCACCGTTGTCTAACAACATGATTTCTAGGACAGGGTTGCCGTACCACTCTGGTGCGGAACGTGCCCTTGTGGACCTTTGAAGTTCAGTAGTAACTTGATCTGTTTCTTCATGATCATTATCATTAACTTCCTCCCTCGTCGGTGCAGGCACTCCAGGAACATTTTCCTGCGCTGTGCTACTTACCGTTACAGGAGGGGTGACTGTCACCTCATCAAGTTCTACTTTCCTCCCACTCACTTCTTTCGAGAGAAACTCTTTCTCCAGAAAGCATCCATTCTTGGCAACAAAGACTTTGCCTTCGGATCTGTGGTAGAAGGTGTACCCAATCGTTTCCTTTGGGTATCCTATGAAGACGCATTTTTCCGATTTGGGTTCGAGCTTTTCAGGTTGAAGTTTCTTGACATAAGCATCGCAACCCCAAACTTTTAGAAACGACAGCTTCGGTTTCTTGCCATACCAAAGTTCATACGGAGTCGTCTCAACGGATTTCGACGAAGCCCTATTTAAAGTGAATGCGGCAGTCTCTAAAACATAACCCAAAAAAATAGTGGTAAATCGGTGAGGGACATCATAGATCGCACCATGTCCAACAGAGTATGATTTCGACGTTCGGACACACTGTTACGTTGAGGTGTTCCGGGCGGTGTCAATTGTGAAACAATTCCACAGCTCCTAAGGTGTGTGCCAAATTCATGACTTAAATATTCACCCCCACGATCTGATCATAAGAACTTTATTTTTCTGTCACGTTGATTCTCAACCTCATTCTGAAATTCCTTGAACTTTTCAAACGTCTCAGACTTGTGTTTCATCAAATAGATATACCCGTATCTACTCAAGTCATCTGTGAGGGTGAGAACATAACGATAGCCTCCGCGAGCCTCAACACTCATTGGACCGCACACATCGGTATGTATGATTTCCAACAAGTTGGTTGCTCGCTCCATTGTTCCGGAGAACGGAGTCTTGGTCATCTTGCCCAAGAGGCACGGTTCGCACGTGTCAAATGATTCATAATCAAGAGACTCTAGAAGTCCATCTGAATGGAGCTTCTTCATACGTTTGACACCAATATGACCAAGGCGGCAATGCCACAAGTATGTGGGACTATCATTATCAACTTTACATCTTTTGGCATCTACACTATGAATATGTGTATCACTACGTTCGAGATTCATCAAAAATAAACCATTGACCAGCGGGGCTTGACCATAAAACATATCTCTCAAATAAATAGAACAACCATTATTCTCCAATTTGAAAGAGTAGCCATCTCGCGTAAGACGAGATCCAGATACAATGTTCATGCTCAAAGCTGGTACTAAATAACAATTATTGAGGTTTAAAACTAATCCCGAGGGTAGATGTAGAGGTAGCGTGTCGACGGCGATCACATCGACCTTGGAACCATTCCCGACGCGCATCGTCACCTCATCCTTCGCCAGTCTCCGTTTATTCCGCAGCTCCTGTTTTGAGTTACAAATGTGAGCAACTACACCGGTATCAAATACCCAGGAGCTACTACGAGTGCTGGTAAGGTACACATCAATAACATGTATAACATATATACCTTTGACGTTGCCGGCCCTCTTGTCTGCTAAGTATTTGGGGCAGTTCCGCTTCCAGTGACCTGTTCCCTTGCAATAAAAACACTCTGTCTCAGGCTTGGGTCCATACTTTGGCTTCTTCCCGGCAACAGGCTTGCCAGGCGCGGCAACTCCCTTGCCGTCCTTCTTGAAGTTCTTCTTACCCTTGCCTTTCTTGAACTTAGTGGTTTTATTGACCATCAACACTTGATGTTCTTTCTTGATGTCTACCTCCGCTGATTTCAGCATCGAATACACCTCGGGAATGGACTTCTCCATCCCTTGCATATTGAAGTTCAACACGAAGCTCTTGAAGCTTGGTGGGAGCGACTGGAGGATTCTGTCAACGACCGCTTCATCTGGGAGATTCATTCCCAGCTGAGACAAGCGGTTGTGCAATCCTGAAATCTTGAGGATGTGCTCACTGACAGAACTGTTCTCCTCCATCTTATAGCTGTAGAATGCGTCGGAGACATCATATCTCTCGACTCGGGAATGAGCTTGGAAAACCATTTTCAGCTCTTCGAACATCTCATATGCTCCGTGGTGCTCAAAACGTTTTTGGAGCCCCGATTCTAAACTGTAAAGCATGCCACACTGAACCAGGGAGTAATCATCACAACGCGACTGCCAGGCGTTCATAACATCTTGGGTCGCCGGGAAAACGGGTGCATCATCTAGCGGTGCTTCTAGGACATATGATCTCTTGGCAGCTGTGAGGATAATCCTCAGGTTACGGACCCAATCCGTATAGTTGCTACCATCGTCTTTCAGCTTGGTTTTCTCTAGGAACGCGTTGAAGTTGAGGGAAACTAGAGGGTGGGCCATTTGATCTACAAGAGATATTGTAAAGAATTTAGACTAAGTTCATGATAATTTAAGTTCATCTTAATCAAATTTCAATGAACTCCCACTCAGAATGACATCTCTCAAGTCATATTAAGTGATACACGATCCGAATCGACTAACCCGTGTTCGATCATCACGTGAGATGGACTAGTCATCAACGGTGAACATCTTTCATGTTGATCGTATCTTCTATACGACTCGTGTTCGACCTTTTGGTCTTCCGTGTTCCGAGGCCATGTCTGTACATGCTAGGCTCATCAAGTGAACCCTAAGTGTATCGCGTGTGTAAATCTGTCTTACACCCGTTGTATGCGAACGTTAGAACCTATCACACCCGATCATCACGTGGTGCTTCGGAGCAAGGAACTTTAGCAACGGTGCACAGTTAGGGGAAACACAATACTTGAAATTTTAGTGAGAGATCATCTTATTTACTACCGTCGTTCTAAGTAAACAAGATGCATAAACATGATAAACATCACATGCAAGCAATTAAAGTGACATGATATGGCCAATATCATCTTGCTCCTTGGATCTCCATCTTCGGGGCACCATGATCATCTTGTCACCGGCTCGACACCATGATCTTCATCATCATGATCTCCATCATCGTGTCTTGAAAAATTCAGCACGCCAACTATTACTTCTACTACTATAGCTAACGTTTAACAATGAAGTAAAGTAATTACATGGCGTTATTCAGTGACACGCAGGTCATACAATAATTAAGACAACTCCTATGGCTCCTGCCGGTTGTCAAGTTCATCGACATGCAAGTCGTGATTCCCTATTACAAAAACATGATCAATCTCATACATCACATATATCATTCATCACATCTTCGTTTTGGCCATACCACGTCACATAGCACATGCTGCAAAAACAAGTTAGACGTCCTCTAATTGTTGTTGCAAGTTTTACGTGGCTTCTATAGGATTTCTAGCAAGAACGTTTCTTACCTACACCAAAACCACAACGTGATTTGTCAACTTCTATTTACCCTTCATAAGGACCCTTTTCATCGAATCCGATCCGACTAAAGTAGGAGAGACAGACACCCGCCAGCCACCTTATGCATCTAGTGCATGTCTGTCGGTGGAACCAGTCTCACGTAAGCGTACGTGTAAAGTCGGTCCGGGCCGCTTCATCCCACAATACCGCCGAATCAAGATTGACTAGTAATGGTAAGAAAGTTGAACAAAATCAAACGCCCACAACTGCTTTGTGTTCTACTCGTGCAAGATGCTACGCATAAAACCTAGCTCAGATGCCACTGTTGGGGAACGTAGCAGAATTCAAAAAATTTCTACGCTTTCACCAAGATGCAACTAAGGAGACATCTAGCAACGAGCGAGTAAGATTGCATCTACATACCGTTATGGAGATTGCGAGCGGAAGCCTTCGAAGAAGCGTGGATGAAGTAGTCGTACTCTTCGCGTTCTTCGTCACCGATGATCTAGCGCCGAACGGACGGCACCTCCGCGTTCAACACACGTCCGGTGCAGCAACGTCACCACCTTCTTGATCCAACAAGGGGGGAGGAGAAGTCGTCAGAGATTCGGCAGCACGACGGCGTGATGACGGATGCAGTGGAGATCGCAGCAAGGCTTCGCCGGGCGCCCTGCGTTGGAGTATGGAGGTGTGACGGGAGGGGTAGAGGCGCCAGGGCTTGGGTGCGGCTGCCCTCTCCCTCCCCACATATATATAGGGGCCAGGGGGTGCGCCAGGGCCCCTGCAGATCCAATCTGCAGGGGGGGCGGCGGCCAGGGGGGTGTCCTTGCCCCCCAAGGCAAGTGTGGCGCCCCCTCCCCCCTAGGGTTTCAACCCTAGGCGCATGGGGAGGTGGGCCCCTTGTGGTGCGCCAGCCCATTAGGGCTGGAAACTTCCCCTTGCGGCCTAGGGGCCCCATCGGGATGGGTGGCCCCATCCGGTGGACCCCCGGGGCCCCTCTGGTGGTCCCGGGACGCTCCGAGTGACCCCCGGAGATCACCCGATGGCCGAAACTGGACTTCCTATATATCAATCTTTACCTCCGGACCATTCCGGAACTCCTCGTGACGTCCGGGATCTCATCCAGGACTCCAAACAAATTTCGGGTTTCCACGTGCATTTATCTCTATGACCCTAGCGTTACCGAACCTTAAGTGTGTAGACCCTACGGGTTCGGGAGACACGTAGACATGACCGAGACCACTCTCCGGTCAATAACCAACAGCGGGATCTGGATACCCATGTTGGTTCCCACGTGTTCCTCGATGATCTTCATCGGATGAACCACCGGGTCAAGGATTCACTCAATCCCGTACGTTATTACCTTTGTCCATCGGTACGGTACTTGCCCGAGATTCGATGGTCGGTATTCCCGATACCTTGTTCAATCTCGTCATGGCAAGTCTCTTTACTCGATCTGTAATCCATCATCCCGTGACTAACTACTTAGTCAAATTGAGCTCATTATGATGATGTCTTATCGAGTGGGCCCAGAGGTACCTCTCCGTCATACGGAGTGACAACATCCCAGTCTCGGTTCGTACCAACTCAACAGACACTTTCGGAGATACCCGATGCGTACCTTTATAGCCACCCAGTTACGTTGTGACATTTGGCACACCCAAAGTATTCCTACGGCATCTGGGAGTTGTACAACCTCATGGTCTAAGGAATAAATACTTGACACCGAAAAGCTTATGCATTACGAACTATACGATCTCGTGTTATGCTCAAGTTTGGGTCTTGTCCATCACATCATTCTCCTAATGATGTGATCCCGTTATCACTGACATCCTATGTCCATGGTCAGGAAACCTTGACCATCTGTTGATCAACGAACTGGTAACTAGAGGCCTACCAGGGACTCATTGTGGTATATGTATTCAAACATGTATCGCTGTTTCCATACAATACAATTCAAGCATGAATAACAGACAATTATCATGAACAAGGAGATATAATAATAATGCTTTTATTATTGCCTCTAGGGCATATCTCCAACAGATCTTGCCAAGCCCCATGCCTTGGGAAGCAAGAAAACATCATAAAAACCCCTCAAAACCATTATGTCCATATCTGAAGTTTGAGCAACTTTACATTGCCAAACTTGTCCAAATGCTCTCAAACTTGATACACATGCTAGACTGGTCTAATAAGGCATCTAGACCAAATGGCACAAGCTTTGGAGAAGGGTAACTTGATCAGAGTACCCCAAAACCATTTGTGTTCAAATTCAAATTTGAACAACTTTACATTACCAACTTTTTACTTGGGGCTTCAAACTTTGTGGGCATGATCACAACCCCAAATAATGACACTACACCAAGTGGTGCATCAAGGGGGGATGATTAGCTTGACTCAAACATGGCGAAACCATTTTTGTTGATTTCTAGGGTTCACCAAAGTTACATTGGCAAGTTTCTTCAAATAAGCCCAAACTTGGTGAAACACCCTATTTCCATATTCCATTTAATCCTGTTAAGTGTCATGGCTAGTGGAGATCATTTGACTGCTCTAAACCACATCAAACACCTTCTGGTGATTTCCCAAAGTTACCATTTTCACCTCTTCTCATGTTCTCCCTGAGCCCAACTTTCTACCACAGCTTCCCCCAGGTCCCCTTGCACCTCCAGTAACTTCCCCATGGCCATAGCTCAATAATAGAGGGGTGAAAACCCCATTTTACTCTGCTGGACAGCCCAGTTTTCACCTTCCCTCAACCTCCCTCCTCTTCGATTGGGTAACCAAGGCATCCAAGGCCACATCCCACTTGTTTACTCCATACCTAACCCCCCAGACAAGGTGCCCGCGTCTAGCAAGCCAAAGGCATGCCCTGGCATTCAATAGGCGTGCTCCAGTGCGCGCTAGAGTGCACGCCCGCACTGTAGCCTCCTCCAATCAGCCGCCCCCGACCACCTCGTGCTGCCCCCTCGCGCCACTCGATGCGCCTCGACGTCCGCAACATGCCCCGGCGCTGTCCCCCTCCTCCTTCTCCCTCATGTGGCTGCCATCGCACGCGCGCCGGCCGCCCGCAAGCTCCAGTCCTCGGCCTCACACGCGCGCGGCTCTGGAAGCTTCCCCCGCTCTCTCTCTTCCTCTCCCCGGCCCTAGACCGCATCCAGCAACTCCGCAGACACCACCCCAGCTCCTCCCGAGCCTTGTGGCAACGGGCAGAAGCTTGCCGGCGCACAGGTCCACGGCACCTCGCCGTTCGCCTATAAAAGGACCCCCCGCACTCCTCCTCTCCTCACCAACTGCACTCTCACCCACTCAATCTTCCCCTTACGCCACTCACCCCACTCCAGACAGGCCCGAGCTCGAGATCGAGCTCGAGCTCCGCCGCGGCGGTTCGCCGTCGTCCGCTCGGTACAGGCCCTCCCTGCCGCTCCTCTCGCTCGACTAGCACCACGACGCCCACTGATTCTTTTCCCCCTCTTTTCCCTCTCTACAGCTGCTGGAAACAGCCGAAACCACCACCACCTGAAGCTCCTCCGCCGCGTGACCTCCCCGTCGGCGAACCAGGCCACTCCGGCGACCCACTCCACCTCAACCAAATCGGCGACACCTCGCTGATTCCGTCCCTGCCCTTAGCTCGCCCTGCCGTGCCTTGAGTCGTCGCCGGTGAGCTCGCCGGCCCTCTGCCGGAGGGTTAGGGATGACAGGCGGGCCCCGCCTGTCAGCCTCCCCTCGCCCTCGCCCCTCTCTTCTCTCACTAACGCCGGGCCCCGCCCGTCAGGTTTGAAAACCTGGCGCGCGCGCTGGCGCCCGTGCGCTGGGCTGGTTCCACCTTTGGGCATGTGCATTGTGGCCGTTCTGGCCCAGTTGCACAGCAACCCTTTTTCTTTTTCTTTTATGTGGGATTTTCAAATAATTCCACAGGATTAAATATTTATCCAAATGAATTAATTCCAGTTCCTAAAAACTTGTAAAAATCCAACCTATTTAATGATACCACTTTCACCCATATCCATGGACCTTTTCTGGTCTGTTCAAATTTAAATCCATATTTGAACACTAAAACTTCTGTTCAAAAATTCATGTACCCCTTTCTGTCACTCCAAATCTCAAACTAAGAATTTTTGCCATCTTAGTTTTCCCCCTAGTATTTGATAAAAATAAGTTGACATTTTTCTGAGCAGTTTGGTTTTTCTGTTTTTATTGTGGTCTTATTTTCCCGTTGTTTATTGCAACGAATAGATACCGTGTTTGACGAGGTTGCTGAAGAAGAAGGAGGGGAAGGATTCGAAGACCGTGAAGACCAAGCCAATCCATGCAAGCAGCCCTGTGACCATGATACCCTTGTGTTCCTCGGAACCCTTTTTTTCCGAATGCATGATGATAAGAGTGACGGTGGTGAACTAGGTGAAAGCCACCACATGATGCATGCCTTACTCATGATCTTGCTATATGCTTAGATGCAATGCAAATGATTAGTAGTGATGCTTAGTGATGCAGGAGTGCCATGAATCCTTCGTGGTTGCTTTCTTTTCGAAAACCCCATCGGGTGCCCCTAATGCCCGAGGGTGAAGTTGAGTTAGGTCATCAATTGAGGATGAAGTGGTGTGCCAAGAAAGATCTTGCGTGTGGGTGAAATGATGGATTAGATTTATGTGTGACTACCGTCCCAACCAAACTTGTGCAACCACTCTACCCCTTATGGGACGGGGCATTATTGATTACTTAGGCTGATACTAGCATGGTGCCCACATCACTAGTGACGGGGAAGACTTGAGGTCACCCCCGGGACAGGGTCATGCTTGGATAGACGACCATGACTGTTTTTACATGGCACCGGAGACACCGTTGGTCCCTTCGTGTACGCGTGACATTGAAAATAGGTCAAGTCCCATGATCTATTGTTTGTACTCGAGGGCCGTGCACCAACGAGTGGACCCTATGCTAGTGTCATCTAGGGAAAGATAATGACCGGGTGCTTCCCCCGAGTACTTGAGGTACTGCGGGATCGTGGTTGACACGAAAGCTTCCCGGATCTTGTGGGTAAAGTGCGCAACCTCTGCAGAGTGTAAAACTATTTGTATAGCCGTGTCCACGGTCATGGACAGTTGGGTGGTGCTACTTAAACTATGTCCAGAATTTTACAATCTCAGTGAAAGTCTATGTGTGTGTTGAGTCAAGGTGGTGACTTGACTCGTTGAATTAAACTCTATTCATGTTGATATCTGTAACCTGTCCCCGAGGTTACCCGGATTCAGTGATGCATGTTACACGATGGTAGAATAACTTAGCTAGCTAGCAGCTAGGTTTCTTATTGTTATTGTTGCATTGTTACCTTGAATCAAATCATGGGTTGCGTGCGAGTACATTCAAAGTACTCATTGGCTTGCCACTAGTTATTTAATTGGCCAGGCACGGAGGAGCAGTAATTTGAAGAAGAGTTCTATGGAGACGAACATACGAACTATGACGCTTTCCCAGTCAGAATGCCTGTAGGGTTAAGGCAGATGGCATGGGTTCTACTTATCAACGAAGACTTCTGCTATTCGAGTTTATTTGCTATTCAGCCCTTGAGGCTTTATCTATGTAAGACTTGGCCATAATGGTCATAATTTGTGTAACACGGTATGTATGGATGTAAGACTCTTGTTATTCAGCTTTTGTGTGTTCATTGAGCATTGATCTCTGGGATCACTGTACACGTGCATTCGGTGATCTCGACTCTTAAGTCGGGATCCCCACAGAGCTGGTATCAGAGCCATCCTGACTGTAGGAAGCCTTAGTTAGCATGGGCGTTAGTTAGATGAGACCCTTTTCAAAAACCTTCTGAACCTCTCTTCTTTTCTAAACCTTACCAACCTGAGATATCATCGGCTTATTAACCTCTCCTATTCAACCTTTGTAGATGGCCGTTGTACCTGAAGAGCACATGACCACTGGGTTCCCCTTGCTTCTCGAGGATAGACTCCAGGAGTGCCAGCTCCACCGAGCACCCATCCTCACCTACCATGAGCATTGGGTTAACGACACTGAGGTGGAGTACCATGTGGAAGTGATAATGAAGGCAAACGATCCTCCCACCAGTTGTTTCTTTGAGGGACCCCAGATGGCAACACTACCCCTCGCTGTCGAGGCTGCTGCACTCAAGGCACTAACCCGTCTCCGCGAGCTTCTTCCGGAGATGGCAGCCATGATGACAACCCGCTTCTTGCCTTACCGGAAGAGAGGTGAAGATGAAAGCAGCGCACAAGCCCCTCCACTGAAGGAAGGACTTCCACTTCGATTCCAGACCTACTTCAGCCTATGTGCCGACAGCTTGGCACAAGATTTGGCCTCAGAATCGATGAAGCTCCGAGAAGAACTTCACAAGACCAAGGCACTTCTTCGTCGAGCACATGAGAAGACGGATAGGGTCACGAAGGAAGGTGCGCCTACCGGATAGTCCGCTATCGCGTACCGAGGCGGAAGGCCCTCAGGAGATGTATCTTCCAAGGATGAAGAAGCACCCCGGCGACGCCGTATGACGGCAAGGGAATATCGCAAGCTTTTCCCAGCACCACCGACAAAACACCGACGTATCCAACTCCTCCACTCCCCCACACCCTCAAGTGATAAGGGGGCCCAGATAGATGAAGACAAGGAGGAAGACCCAGAAGAGCCAGAATACGCGACCGAGCTTTCCACCGCTTAGGCATTATTCGCAACTCGGATATGCCAGTTCGTGACTTCTACGGTAGGATAGGTCGTGTAACCCCTATGCGAAGTCGAGTGCTTGTATGGTTCATATGAAGCCATCTAGTGGTTTCTTTTGTTGTGTTTGGATGTACATTATATTCTCCCTTCGGGAACATGTAAACGACTACATCACCCATTTCGATTTTAATGGATGTGTTTGGCCCTTTCGGCCCTTGCATGATTTGATTAGTGTCACACCCACCCCCTTACTAGGCACCCATCTTTATTGCTTTCCCTCTTCCAAATCATGAGACCTTTTACCGCTCCAACACGATGCCTGTTGTAACTCGTACTGGTACCTCTACCTAGCAGCCTGAAGCCGGAGCATCCGCCCAATCAGAGGCCGGCCACGACCAAACCAACGACCAAGCTCCACCACCACCACCTCCTCCGAACATGGACATGGCTCAGCTTCTCCAAGCTTTCCGATAGGAACGCCAAGCCAACACCGCAGCCCTTCAGATGATTGCTCAAGCTGTCACCAACAACCGCCAGCCGACGGGGAATGGCAATGGACGTTCCACGTTGGCAGAGTTCAAGAAGCATGCACCGCCAACTTTCATCGAGACTGTTGAACCCCTAGATGCAGATGTAATGCCCAGCATGGGATTATACCTCCTACGTGTCGAGGCACGACTTAAAGGTATAAGCCCATTCTAGAATGATCTCAAGTTTGGTATCTTTGCACGACTCATGTAAAAATAGGGATGAAATTGCAAAAGGATAGTTGGCTTACACTCGCCACGTCACACAATACATTACATAAGCAAATCATCATCCATAACATCACAACCCGACTACGGGCGAAGATCCAAAAGAAAGATACCAAATACATAAAGCCACAGGTCCAAATCGCCCCTAGTAGAAACCACTACTGATCGTCGAAAACATCACAAGCATACGGCCACGCTCTTCATCGAACTCCCAGAAGTTCTGACCCATCTCCTGCGTCAAACTCGGCTGAACCTGCATCTGGTGTTGTAGTATCTGTGAGCCACGAGGACTCAGCAATCCCATAACCATGGGTATCTAGACTAGCAAAGCTTTAAGGGTATGGAGAAGGGTAGTGGTGAGGTTGCAGCAGCGGCTAAGCATAATATGGTGGCTAGCTTACGAGTACAAGTATAAGATGAGCATCTATGCAAACGGTCGCAAACAAGTAGTGATCGCTAAAGATCCTAAACTACCTACGAGTCAAATATAACCCCACCGTGTTCTCTTCTCAAAGTGAAAAGAGACAATCACGGTTACTCACACAGTTGTGTGTTTTACTTCGGATCCTCTGTCAAGTTTTCTACAAACGGACATTAACAAATTCCAATCTGCCACATAACCGCGGGCACGGCTTTCGAAAGATCATAACCCTACAGGGGTGTTCCAACTTAGCCCATCACAAGCTCTCATGATGAGCTGAAGTGATAAATAGA
>LR738713.1:239415710-239443456 GCA_902687465.1 Secale cereale | reverse complement strand
GCGATGGGGTGGCGGCGCTGGTAGGACGAGCTACGAGAAGAGAGGGATCGAGCAGAGGGCTCGATGAGAGAGCGGGGTAGGATGGCTAGGTGGGCTTCGGCCCATTAGGTCAGGCCGCGGCTCGGCCTGGGCCAGCTAGGAGGTTGGCCGCTGGGCTGGCTCCTCTCCTTTTTATTAAAAACCCTTTTTTTTACTGCTTAACAAATAAACAGAGGGTCTAATAAAAAATAGAGAGGGGGGGTCTAGAGGAATAATTAGAGCAGAAGGCCATTCTAGAGGAAGTAAAATCCAAACATGTTGAATTTAACTCGGCATGTTTGAATTTTGAAACCAATTCAAATGAACTCCAAATGAGTGGAAATTATAGGAGGTAACCCTACACACTAGATTTGATTTATGGGCAGATTTCGAACATTTATGGAGAAGTAAAATTGCAACCCAATTTTACTAAAAAGGTCGAAAAGGAAGGATAGGAAGTAGAGTCGGATAAAAGAAGAGTTGAAGAATAATGCAAGTGTGTTAAAGGCGATTCCAAGTTAATGGAATATTTATTATAGCTCCCTAAATATTAGGAGGATATATATATGTTATAAAGAGAAGTCATCCTTCCCTCGATTTAAACGGACCGAAGGTCCACACGACTTATTTGGTTGAGTTGCGGAATTAAAGTCATGATGGCATGATGACATGAGGCAATGCAAAATAAAAAACAGAGCAAGCAAAACTGAAACACGCGGGAAACCTCAGAACATCTGGAATCTTCTGGGACGTCGGTCTTCGGGCGTCACACCTCTCCCACACTAACAGAGGATCTCGACCCGCGATCCTAGAGACGGCACCGGATAAAACGGAAGAGGAAGAGGTAAAACAAAGTTGCTTCTTCGACAAACGAGTGAAACCACGAACCTGAGAGGTTGACCAAATTGAAAGAAGAATACAACAGAGATGAACGAATATGAAAACACTCCATTAGAAAGAGTAACAAGGAGCATTATGAGAACCTAAATAGGTTGAAAGACATGAAGCAAGAGCTTACGAACCAAAAGAATATGAAACCGCAATGGTATAGCCAAGGAATAAGAATGACATGATTCGGACAGCACTCCGACTGAAAATGGAAGGAATTAACATGAACTTGAGGAGATGGTATGATACTTGATGAAATCAACAACACACTGCCTCTGAAACTATTGAAAGAATGGCACAAGGGGTAAGAAGGAATCATACAACACTCCGGTTGAAAACATAGGAAAAGAACTAGATAAGATGACGGAACTTGAATGGAGGACACAACACGCCTATTGAATGGATAAGCATAGAAAAGAACATGATCTTGACAAAAACGACATGATGGTCAAAGAGAGCAATATCACAATGCCTTCGGAATGAAAGTATAGCATATAAATCAATGAAAGAAATGAATGGAGAAGAAAATGACAACTTCTCCCACGAATGAATTAGGAAATCCTCCTTATGAAGAAGGGTTGAACGGAGTTGTTGGAAAAATCAACAACAAAAGAATAAGCTTCATGTGGGCTTATGGAAAACATCTCAAAATTATGAGGTGACAACCAGCCACTTACGAAAACATTTGATTGGATTGAGATCAACAAGGAGACGATAAACTTATTTCACCGGAATGATAAATGAAGAACTTGGGTCATTTATAAGCACCATAAATAGCAACAATCCTTAGGGAAAGCTTTTAGGTGAAATACAACCCAAGATTACTCCAACAAATAAATTGAATGGTTGGAAAGATCTCCTGAACAAAGAAAATGATGGGTTTAAATATCTCATTCTTGATAACTCGTGAATCATGAAACATGAAGGAATTGTCAAGAATGACATAACACCATCTGAAAAGATAAGGTATAAAGGATTGCAAATGGAAAGCATGATGAAGAATGCTTGAGCTCCAACAAGAATCTTGATGAAGACTTCGAGGATGAATTAAATCATGAAGAACCACCAAGATGAACTCCGGTAACAAAAGGATGAAAAGAATAAGATTGAAGCCTTGCAATGATTTAGATGGAGCTTTGAAATGATATAATTGAAATAACTTGGAGCTCCGGAAAACAAGAAGAAGAATTTAGAACCGATAATATGATATGATGAACAAGCTCCGGAAAAAGAAATTAATCACTTCGAGGAAAAATAAGAATAAGATTTACTGTATGCTTATCCTTCATCAAATTAAATTGATGACAAGCAACGGATTTGGCCTACTACTTATTCTTCTTGAAAAGGATTGGAGAGAGATATAGCCAAACTTTAGAATAATCTTGAATGACTCACCTGTAGGATTATGAAAAGAGCAAATGAATTAATACAATAACAACGGAAGAGTAATCTTGAACGAACCATCGTAAGAATTGAAAATGGGTGATGAAAGAGAATAATCCATCGAGAAGAATAGCACTAGAGGAAATTTAGATACAAGAGAACGAAGAGATCGCGAACCGATTAAAGAATACTTGAACAAAGCACCGGAAGAATATGGAGACGAACGAAGAGGCATCAATAAAGAATAGTTGGAGGTCGAAGTTGAAAACTGAGAATGAAGAATGTTCTGAAATGATGGCCTTCGGAGGATCACAATGGAAAGAATTCATGAAATGCTTCAGATGGGTATAAAAAGAATTCCTCACAATCGGAACAATAATGAGGATGGCATGAAGCTAGAATCGCGAATCTTCAAGAGAACTGGCCAAGATTTAAGAGAAACTCTTCTTCGGTCTTCAAATGTTGAGAATGAAGACGAGAAATGCCATGAATAATTTCGAGATACTCCGGACGAATGACAAGTGGAAGTTGGAGCGAAAGATGGAAATAATTGAAAACAAGCTTGGAGAAGGCATGTGAGTGATGGAAATCATTCTTACGTCACACTTTGAAACGAATTTGATTATAACTCCGAAAGAATTGGAAGAGTCAGGTAAGATCCTGGGAAAAGACCTGTGGGTTAGGGACCACTAAAGAAATCGCCATTGAAAAAAAAAAGATTGCTTAAGAGATATTGCACCGGTTGAATTAAATGGCTTGAATAAGATAACAATCCCCAAAATAGCTTGAACTGATTAAGAATGGAAACGCGAATCTTCTGAGATGTCTTCAGCTCTCTGAATATGAATAGCGAAAGGACAAAGATTAATTGGTGCACCGGAATAAGAAAGCATTGTGAAATGAGGAAAAGGATAAGATCAACACCGAAATCTTGAATTAATCCACCGGAGAAGAAACGATAAGCAGAGAATGATAAACTGAATCTTCCTGATCATCTTCACGAGAAATCACCGAATAATGAAACTGAAAGAAAAGAATGAAGAAACATCACATGAATAAAATGGATATTTCATCTGAGAATTTCTGGCTCCGAGAAGAAGGGTGGTAGGGTGGGGAAACAAAGACAACTTGGGATGAATGAAACAGACAAATCGTCAGATTTCTCAACGGCGTCCGTATGGAATAACGTGAAGAGAGGCACACCGGTTGAAAAAGGATTAACATGAAAAACTTGATTGATCAAGAAGGATTAGCACTCCCATAGAAATATGAGAATACCGATTAGGAAAGGTATGGAATCAACATTTGACATCGAAGCAACTCGAATACCAGAATCAAATCAAAACAACGGATAGATATGTTGCAACATTATCTTCACAATATCATTCGAACAGAGAATTGAACGAATGAATTCCGTAGGTACATCAACTTGTTGAGAAGCCACTTGGGAGAACAAAAGGTAAATAAAAACAAGAAGGAGCAGATAGAACAAATACAATATAGAAGCTTCGTTCCACATATTCGTGCTGAAAGCTCATGGAACGTGTTACAAAAGGGTTTTGCAATCCCCGGATCAGCATAGCCAAGGACCCTTTAAGATGCAACTCCCGATCGGAACAACGCCCATAAAACTACTTCACTCAATGTAGAACCCCGAACTCCATATCATGCATTCATTGTAAGAATGCCTACGAGCTACTAGATTAACCCACCTATTAATTTCCGAAAGTTTCCAGTTATGCAATCAGGTGTTGTGGATACAGGGGAAGCACCGCGCACTCAACTCTAATCCTACATCCAGCTGTATCAATCCTTCAACACATAACCAGTTATTTCCGGAAACCGTCTACCTCGGACCTTCGAAACGCATCTGCTATACAAGCTATGGCAATACTCTCGAACTACCTCCCCAGTACTGGGTGATGTCGAGGTTATCTTGCCACTAACCGCATAGGAGAGTTTTCGATGTCGGCCGTCTTAAGTATTCCAGAACTGCTGCGATATATTTGTGACGACAACACCTCGGAGCTCAACTCCCCGGGACACTGCCACAACCCCTAAATGATAGGAGGCATCGAGAACAATGTTCTCGTCACAAAGACATCGGAACAATCCAAACAATAATCGCGTGATCCTAAAAAAAATTTTGTGAAATTTTGAGAGTAGAAGAGACAAGAGTAATCGTCAGGAGTCCTCACCAGAGTGAAAAGAGATGAGGAGCAAAAGAAATCCTACTCTCCGATATATATATATATAGGACTCCAAATATTTTAAGTGTGTGCCTAGACTCAACCGTCAATGATTCGGTCAATCAGTGGGGTCTCCTAGGTCCGAGAAGGCTCTGAATACCAACTTGTAATGCCCAGGATGGGATTATACCTCCTACGTGTCGAGGCACGACTTAAATGTATAATCCCATTCTAGAATGATCTCAAGTTTGGTATCTTTGCACGACTCATGTAAAAATAGGGATGAAATTGCAAAAGGATAGTTGGCTTACACTCGCCACGTCACACAATACATTACATAAGCAAATCATCATCCATAACATCACAACCCGACTACGGGCGAAGATCCAAAAGAAAGATACCAAATACATAAAGCCACAGGTCCGAATCGCCCCTAGTAGAAATCACTACTGATCGTCGAAAACGTCACAAGCATACGGCCACGCTCTTCATCGAACTCCCAGAAGTTCTGACCCATCTCCTGTGTCAAACTCGGCTGAACCTGCATCTGGTGTTTTAGTATCTGTGAGCCACGAGGACTCAGCAATCCCATAACCATGGGTATCAAGAGTAGCAAAGCTTTAATGGTATGGAGAAGGGTAGTGGTGAGGTTGCAGCAGCGGCTAAGCATAATATGGTGGCTAGCTTAGGAGCACAAGAATAAGATGAGCATCTACGCAAACGGTCGCAAACTAGTAGTGATCACTAAAGATCTTGAACTACCTACAAGTCCAACATAACCCCACCGTGTTCTCTTCTCAAAGTGAAAAGAGACAGTCACGGTTACTCACACAGTTGTGTGTTTTACTTCGGATCCTCTGTCAAGTTTTCTACAACCGGACATTAACAAATTCCAATCTGCCACATAACCGCGGGCACGGCTTTCGAAAGATCATAACCCTGTAGGGGTGTCCCAACTTAGCCCATCATAAGCTCTCACGATCACCTGAAGTGATAAATATAATATCATCACCCGTTATCTTAGGGAAATCCGATCAGGCTCGGTATCCCGGTGCACAAGATATTTTGACAATGGTAAAACAAGTCCAGCAAGACCTCCCGGCGTGCCGACACCATGATAGTAGCCACACGTATCTCGTCTCAGGCCACGTCTAGATGGGCGATTATACGAGTAAAACCAGCACTCGGGTTTCCCCAAGGTGCCCCACATACTCCCCGTTCGGGACCAACACCATCAGCACTGGCCCCCCTGCTATGTAGAAAAGAATACAGAGGGCGCGACCCCCTATGCAAATTTAATTAATTAATTAAGTTGTTATTATGAGGCAAATTAAAACCAATGTTGGGCCTTGCTGGAGGAGTTTTATTCAAAGACGAAGTGTCAAGGGGTCCCCATATACCCAACCGTGTAAGGAACGCAAAATCAAAGAACATAATGCCGATTTATCGGCGCCTAAGGTGGCATGAGTGGAACAAAACACCGAGCAAAAGGCCAAGCCTTCCACCCATGCCCAGTATATAGGTGTGTCAATAGTAATAATAGATATTGTGATATTCCAACAACAAGTTCCCACCTGGAATGATCTTCATCTTCACCTGCAACTAACAATGCTATAAGAGGGGCTGGGAAAGCGGGTAACATAGCCAAACAATGGTTTTGCTAGAAAGGTTTCAAAGGTTAGAGGTTTCATGGCAACAAGGAGAGGCTGACAATAAAGATGGGTAGCACGACATATAACGATAGCATCGAGACACTAAGCATGGCAATGATAGTAAAGGTATCCAAGGTTATGGTCATCTTTCCTGAGATCCGCAAGGAAGAAGAACGGATCCATAAAGAGGACGAAGAAGAAGCCTTGAAGAAGAACCACAAGAAGTCGAACAAATCCTCACGATCGCAACGGAACAAGCACTAGCGAGTAGAAGCAAGCAATACGGTAAACACACAACACATGAACATAACAATGGCAAGGTAGGAAGCAAAACATGGCAAGGTATGATGCAAAACAAGTCTACATAAGATGCACAACAAGTCTATACAGGAAGCAAAACATGGCAAGGTAGGAAGCACAAAAAACAACACAAGTCTATATGATGCAATACATGGCAAGGTATGATGCATGACAAGTCTATATAGGAAGCAATACATGACAAGGTAGGAAGCACAGAAAAACAACACAAGTCTATATGATGCAATACATGGCAAGGTATGATGCATGATAAGTCTATACAGGAAGCAATACATGGCAAGGTAGGAAGCACGGAAAAACAACACAAGTCTATATGATGCAATACATGGCAAGGTATGATGCATGATAAGTCTATACAGGAAGCAATAGATGGCAAGGTAGGAAGCACAGAAAAACAACACAAGTCAACAAGTTTAAATGAGGCCGGAAACTACAACAACAATTCCGGAAAATCCCCATATGCATGTTTAGCAATTTTAAGCAAACAACAATTCACACATTTTAATGTTGTTAACATGATGCGGATGACATGATCAAGTTTATGCAATTTTTAGTTAAACGTTAACATGAAGAGATATGAAGATGATAAGGAGTATTAGTCACCGTGGTGGAAAGAAAGGGTGCCACGGCAACAATAACCAAAATGATGCCACGACATCATATCGGTTCCGGTAACTTGTTGAGAGACCGGTGCAAAATAAGGATCGGCGCTAGCGTGAATGCAAAGACCATGGGGTGAACCCGGTTGCCCGGTTCCCACGGGTCGGCGACAAGGCAAACGAGGGCTACAGCGGACACGATGCAAACATCCGATTCATCTCATACAACACACATTCACAAGCACTCATCCACGGGGTCGTCTTGGTGGTATACCTTCGAAGCGTTCGAGGTCGTAGAGGAAGTAGTGGTACTCGCGGGACGTGGTACACATTCGTAGAGGGAAGTAGTCGTTCCGTTCGTAGTCGTACACGGGGCGTCGGGGTCGTCGTTGATGTAGAGGTACTCATTCCGTTTCGGAGAGGTACTTGGCACGTAGGGGTACTTGGCGGTCTCGATCCGTAGTGGAACTTGCCGGTCTTGAGGGTCCAAAACACAGCAACACAAGGGCACACGAGACAACAGTAGCAACAAGGCCAAGGTGGCCGATCACCTACGCGTCGAGGCCAAACAAGGAGGAGGTTGCACGAGGGACGGAGAGGCGGAGTTGGGCGACGAGGAGGAGGCCACAGGTGGGGGGAGAAGGACGGCGACGACGGCTCCTGGACCGAGGTTGCTCGAGGGGCTCCTCCCTTTGGGTGAGCTCACGCGGCGCTGGCTGTGGTCGCCGGCGACGACCGGGCGTGGAGGAGGCCAGACAGAGCAGTTGGCGATGACGACGGACGATGTAGAGGCGAGGGGAGGGAGCTGCTGCGGTAGGCGGTTGGAGAGGCGCGAGGAGAAGAGGACGGAGGCGCAGCGCTGGAGGTTGCTCGAGGGCCTCGGTCGCCGGCGCTTGGCAAGGAGGAGACATGAGGAGAGGCGCGGCGATGCTTGAGGGCGCGGGCGCGCTTCGGTGCGGACGGCGGGGCAGAGACGAGGCGCGTGCACGGCGGAGCTGCAACAAAGGCCGGCGACGAGGCAGGCTGAGGTCGCCGGATCCGATGAGGAGGGAGGCCACGGGCGCGTCCATGGAGAGCGGGGGCTGCCGGGGTTGGCCGCCTGGCCGGCCTCGGGCGACGAGGCCATGAGGCGCGGCACGAGCGGAGGAGCTCCCCTCCCTGGCTCAAAGTGGGTGGCGGCTGCGCTCGAGGGAGAGATCGAGGATCTCGGGTGCAGGGCGTCCTGGCGGCGCGATGGGGAGGACGAAGGAGGAGAGTGAGATCGAGAGGGAGATGGGGTTCGGGATCGGGCTGCGAGGAGGGAGAGATGGGGATCGGAAGGAGAGGGATGGAGGCGAGCGATGGGGTGGCGGCGCTGGTAGGACGAGCGACGGGAAGAGAGGGATCGAGCAGAGGGCTCGATGAGAGAGCGGGGTAGGATGGCTAGGTGGGCTTCGGCCCGTTAGGTCAGGCCGCGGCTGGGCCTGGGCCAGCTAGGAGGTTGGCCGCTGGGCTGGCTCCTCTCCTTTTTATTAAAAACCCTTTTTTTACTGCTTAACAAATAAACAGAGGGTCTAATAAAAAATAGAGAGGGGGTCTGGAGGAATAATTAGAGCAGAAGGCCATTCTAGAGGAAGTAAAATCCAAACATGTTGAATTTAACTCGGCATGTTTGAATTTTGAAACCAATTCAAATGAACTCCAAATGAGTTGAAATTATAGGAGGTGACCCTACACACTAGATGTGATTTATGGGCAGATTTCGAACATTTATGGAGAAGTAAAATTGCAACTCAATTTTACTAAAAAGGTCGAAAAGGAAGGATAGGAAGTAGAGTCGGATAAAAGAAGAGTTGAAGAATAATGCAAGTGTGTTAAAGGCGATTCCAAGTTAATGGAATATTTATTATAGCTCCCTATATATTAGGAGGATATATATATGTTATAAAGAGAAGTCATCCTTCCCTCGATTTAAATGGACCGAAGGTCCACACGACTTATTTGGTTGAGTTGCAGAATTAAAGTCATGATGGCATGATGACATGATGCAATGCAAAATAGAAAACAGAGCAAGCAAAACTGAAACACGCGGGAAACCCCACAACATCTGGAATCTTCTGGGACGTCGGTCTTAGGGCGTCATAGCAGACGACTGGGTCTGCACCATTGAGGACTTGCTGGAACTAGTCGGATGCACCGAAGACCGTGAGAAGGTGGCTTATGCTGCCCACTGCCTCGGGGGGACTGCTAGAGCTTGGTGGGATGGATTCAAGGTCATGCATGCTGGGCAAGACATCACTTGGGGCAACTTCAAGGCAGAATTCCGCAAGGCCCATATTCCTTCCGGAATCATGGCTATCAAAAAGCGTGAGTTTCGAGCCCTGAAGCAAGGAAGTGGCACTGTCAAGGAGTACATGCAGAAGTTCAGTGTTCTGTCAAGGTATGCTCCTGAAGATGTCAGCACTGATGCTGCAAAAAGGGAGCGCTTCATGGAAGGCCTCAATCAGACTCTGCAGTACACGCTTATCGTGTGCGACTGTCCAACCTTCCCTGACCTGGTGAACAAAGCACTCATGCTTGAAGACAAGCGGCGTGCTCTGGAAGACACTCGTAAGCGCAAGATGGTCAGCAAGGGAAGTTCCAGCAACCAGAAGCCTCGCCCGTGGCAGCCAGCCCCGGTCAAGCCAACCTACCAGCAACCAAGAGCTCCTACACCTCGCACCAACTATCAGCCTCAGCAGTATGCCAACCCAAGGCCAGCATTCAATCCCAATGACAGTGGTGGCAACAAGACCAATAATCCAAACCAAGTCACTTGCTTTGGATGTGGTCAGTCAGGACACATCTCAAGGGTGTGCCCCAACAAGAAGCTTGATGCCCCGCGCCCCAATGCGCAGAACCCAGGACAAGGCCGCAGGATGCCATCAAGGAACCAAGCTCCTCGCAACCCGCCTAACCATGGGAAGGGGCGTGTGAATCACGTCACTGCTGAAGAAGCCCAGGAAGACCCGGACGTCGTGCTGGGTACGTTCCTTGTCAACTCAGCACCTGCAACTGTCTTGTTTGATTCTGGAGCCACGCATTCATTTGTCACTAAAAGATTTGCATTAAAAAGTGCCATGACCCCTACACCCCTGAATAACCCCATGGTGGTACAAACCCCCGGAGCGGAGATGAGAGCCAAGATAGGCTGTAAGGGAGTCAGTATTACCATTAACGGGTTAGATTTCCTAGCAGACCTTATCGTCCTGAGATCACAAGGCTTGGATGTGATCCTAGGCATAAATTGGCTCAGCAAGCACCAAGGCTTATTAGACTGTGCGAATCGAACTATCACTATGACCAATGACCAAGGAGTCGAAGTTAAGTTTGCTTCCAACTCCTCTTCTGCTCAAGCCGCTCAAGTCAACTGTCTGTCTAAAGTTGGACTGGAGCAAGTACCGGTAGTATGTGAGTATCCCGATGTCTTTCCAGATGAGCTACCGGGAATGCCCTCTATCTGTGACATTGAGTTCATCATCAAGCTCGTGCCCGGGGCAGGACCCATCTATAAGAAGCCTTATAGAATGGGGATGGAAGAATTAGCCGAGTTGAAGAAGCAGCTGGAAGAGCAGCTGAGGAAGGGATTTATCCGCCCATGTGCCTCCCCTTGGGGATCACCTATTCTGTTTGTGGAAAAAAGGGATGGTACCATCCGCTTATGCATTGACTATCGTTCCCTCAATGAGGTTACAATCAAGAATAAGTATCCACTTCCCAAGATTGAAGATCTGTTTGATCAACTCAGCGGAGCCAAGGTGTTCTCCAAGATCGACCTCAGATCTGGGTACTACCAGCTGAAGATCAGACCCCAAGATATTCCGAAGACGGCATTTGTAACCAGATATGGCATGTACGAGTGCACGGTCATGTCCTTTGGGTTAACCAATGCCCCAGCTTACTTCATGTATCTCATGAATAAAGTCTTCATGGAATATTTGGACAAGTTTGTTGTTGTCTTCATCAATGACATTCTTGTCTTCTAGAAGACGGAGGAAGACCACGAGCAACATTTGAGGTTGGTCCTAGACAAGCTTCGAGAGCACCAACTATACGCCAAATTCAGCAAGTGTGAGTTTTGGCTGCATAAAGTTGGATTCTTAGGTCATGTATTGACCGAAGAAGGATTGTCAGTTGATAACCAATCCCACGAAGATCGAAGCTGTGACCCAATGGCAATCTGTCACACCCTGCATTTTGTAACATGATATTTATAACTTTGAAGCATGAAAATTTGGACCAGCAATTTTTTTTAGCATCATTTGGCTTTTATTTGGAATTGAGTTTTCTTCATGTGCTTTTTCATGTGCTCATTAAAGTCAACCATGACCTCTTGTAGATTTCATCTCCACACCCAAAACTTCTGCCCAATGATCATGCCAAGTGTTATATAACAGTATAGTATTTTCTTACAAAATTAATTTGGCCAAAAAGTATTTTATAAATTTAGTTTTTCAAAAACCCCTAAATTGAGATTTGCACTGCACGTACTTGATTTAGGGTGAGAAAATTATTTCAAAAGGTTTATTTGAGACCTAGTAGTCATAGGACTCCCAGAAACCACAAAGGTATAATTTTAAAAGTTATCTTCCTATTTTATTTAAAAGCTTTTTCTTAAGGCCAGAAATGGTCTTTAATAGGGGAAAATTATTTAACTATTTCAAAAATATTTGCCAAAATTCAGAGACTCATAGGACATATAGTCCATATATAAGAGTTTCAACACTTGGTCATGTTCAAAATAATGGGCTAAACCCTCTAAAGCCCTTTCTGGATATTTCAAGCTTTTGAAATATTTACAAAGGAAATTTTCTTCAAAAATTCCAGGGAAATTCTATCATGTCATATATGACATATTTGATGATCTTGCCAAGTCCCATGCCTTGGGAAGCAAGAAAACCTCCTCAAACCCCTTCATAACCATTCTGTCCATATTTGAAGTTTGAGCAACTTTACATTGCCAAACTTGTCCAAATGCTCTCAAAGTTGGTGCACATGCTAGAATGACCTAATAAGGCATCTAGACCAAATGGCACAAGATTTGGAATAGAGCAACTTGATCTGATCACCTCAAAACCCTTTCTGTTCAAATGCAAATTTGAACAACTTTACATTACCAACTTTTTATCTGGAGCTTCAAACTTTGTGGGCATGACCAATACCCCAAATGATGATGCTACACCAAGTGGTGCATCAAGGGGAGATGATTAGCTTGACTCAATCAAGATGAAACCGTTTCTGTTGATTTCTAGGGTTCACCAAAGTTACATTGGCCAGTTTCTCCAAATGGGCCCAAATTTGGTGAAGCACCCTATTTTCTCATGTCTTTCAACCCTGTCAAGTGCCATGTCAAGTGGAATTCATTTACTTGACCAAACACTGATCAAACACCTTCTGCAGAATTTCTAAAACCTCCAACTTGACCACTTTCACTTTTATCCATGGCCTCAACTTCTTACCACAGGCTCATTGAGTTACCAGCTACCTCCAGTAACTCCCCCAGCACCCCAGCTCCATGATTGAAGGGTGAAACCTCTGTTTTACCTTGCTGGACAGCAAGCTTCCACCATTTTACTAGCCCACTCTCTCTCCCTCAGCATCTCCAGGGCATCCAAGGCCTCAGGGCATTTCTTTACTTCCCCCTCTACGCGCTGGACACTGTTGGACACGCTGGTTCGGACCAAACCGGCGAGAGCACGCTGATGCCAGCCATACGCACGCTCTGGAGCGTGCAACAGTGCACCTCCGCATGCTGGCTCGGGCCAATCAGCCTCCCCCGACAGCCTCGGGCCTCCCCCTCGCGCCAGTCGAGGCGCCTCGACGTCCGCGACCTCCTCGGCGCTGTCCCCCCTCCTCCTGCGCCCTCCAGTGGCCGTCGTCGCATGCGCGCTGCCGCCCGCGGCGGCCACTCCTCTGCCTCGCGCACGCGCGCTCCTCTGACGCTTCCCCGCTCCTCTTTCTCCCTCAGCTGGACGTGGAGCTCGTCCAGGAACTCCCCAGACCCATTCCCCTGGCCTCCCGTGCGCTGTAGCCTCGAGCCGAAGCTCGCCGGCGCACTGGACCACAGGCCTCCGTCGAGCCCCTATTTATAGCCCCTCCTGAGCCTCTCCAGCACCATCCACAGCCTCACTCCACTCCACTGAGTCCTCCAGCACCCTCCACTCCTCCCCAGGACGTCCTAGTGCTCGGGATCGACCGGAGCTCCGCCGCGTCGGGCCGCCGGCGATCTCGTGGTACGGGCCTTCCCTGCCCCTCCTTTCACCTGTTTCGGAACTACCGAGCCACCCTGACTCTTTTCCCCTCGTTTCCCCTCTCTGTGGCAGTCGGAAACGACCTCGACCACGACCCTCCGACGAGCTTCCGCCGTCCCATGTCGCCGCCGGTGAACCAGGCCTCCCCGCCGTGCCACACCACCACCACAGCAACCGCAACACGACGCTGGTCACGTCCATGGCCTCCGTTGCCGTCGCCGTGGCCGGAATCCTCGCCGGTGAGCTCACCGTCGCCGTGGCCGTGGGGTTAGAGATGACAGGCGGGCCCCGCCTGTCATCCCCTCACCTCTCTCCCCCTCCTCAGTGCCACTGACCCACGGGCCCTGCCCGTCAGGTTTGAAAACCTGACGTGCGCGCGCTGGCTCCCGTGCGGCTGGGCCAGTCCGTCTGGGCCGTGCACTGTGGCCTTCTCTGGCTCAGTGCACAGGACCCCTTTTTCCTTTTTCTTTTCTATTAATGTTTTAAACATTTCTACAGAAAAGAATAATGATCCAAATTAAATATTTCCAACTCCTAAAATCTTGTAATATTCCAACCTATTTAATGGTACTACTTTCATTCAAATCCATGAAACTTTTATGTACTGTTCAAATTTAAATTCAAATTTGAGCAGTATAACTCCTGTTCTAAAATCAATATATTCTATTCTGTAACTCCAAAACTCCAACTAAGATTTTTCCCCATCTTAGAAATCCCTCTAGTATTTTACAAAAAAGAGTTGACATTTTTCTGAGCACTTTGATTTTTCTGTTTTGTTTGTATTCTTATTTTCCCGTGGTTATTATGCGACGTATAGATCCCGTATTTGACGAAGTTGCTGTGAAAGAAGAAGGAGAAGGATTTGAAGACTTTGAAGACCAAGCCAATCCAGGCAAGCAGCCCTTTGACCATGATACACTTGTTCTTCGGAACCCGTTTGTTTCCGATGCATGATATTAGGGTTACGATGGTAACCTAGTTGATTCCACCATATGATGCATGCCATGATCTTGATCGTGCTATGTGCTAGATGACTTGCATATGGTTAGTGGCTATGATTAGTGATGCATGTGTGACATGAACCCTCATGGTTGAAGTCTTTGCATAAAACCCCGTCGGGTGCCATTTATGCCCGAGGGAGATGATGATGATGATGAGTTGGGTGACCACTTGATGACGAAGTGGTGTGCCAAGGAAAGTGTGTGTGTTTTTCAAACGGATTGGTTTAAGTTGCGACCGTTATTCCAACCATACATGTGCAACCACACTACCCCTTATGGGATGGGGCTTTATTGATTACTTAGGTCGATACTAGCATGGTGCCCGCATTACTAGTGATGGGAAGACTTGAGGTCTTTCCCGGGACGGGGTCGTGCTTGGATAGACGGCCATGACTGTTTTTACAGGGCACCGGACACACCGTTGGTCCCTTCGGGTATGCGTGACATTGAAAATTAGGGCAAGTCCCGTGATCTATTGTTTGTACCCGAGGGCCGTGTACCAACGAGTGGACTCTATGTTAGTGTCGTCTAAGGAAAGGTAATGATCGGGTGCTTACCCCGGGTACTTGAGGTACCGCGGGTCGTGGATGACACGGAAGTTCCCCGGATCTTGTGGGTAAAGTGTACAACCTCTGCAGAGTGTCAAACTATTCGAATAGCCGTGTCCACGGTCAAGGACAGTTGGGTAACCGCTCTTGGGCAACGTCCAATGTTTGTGAAACCATGCGTGTGTATGTGAGTCAAGGTGGTGACTTGACTCGATGAGATAAATCATATTCATGTTGATATCGGTAACCTGTCTTCGAGGTTACGCGAGTTTATTGATGCATTAACTTGATGGTAGAATATTTGTTCTAGCCTTGCTAGATTGATCATTGTTATTCAAATGCACTGTTACTTTGAACCACATCATGGGTTGCTTGCGAGTACATTCAAAGTACTCATTGGCTTGCCACTGGTTATTTAATTGGCCAGGCATGGAAGAACAGGAATATGAGGAAGAGTGTCGGTGTACTAAGGTAGGGGTACCTCAGTACCCCGACTTGTGCACGGGCAGTCGCTGCTTCCCGCGGCGGGGTATACCACATGCTCGCCGGAGACCTTCCTGCTCCTTATTAAACCATTCAAAAACAAAGTATGCAAGACAGAGATCGAGACCCCGGCAAGTGGAGCTTGCCGGGAAGGCCGTACCAGGCTCAAGACTGCCCCACTAGCACAAGGCCCTGGCAAGAGGAGCTTGCCAGGAAGACTAGAAGACACGCCTCGGCGCTATACGCGCCCCGGCGAGGGCCCGGGGAGCGGCAAGCTCCCGGGCCCGGCAAGATCAAGGCCCCGGCAAGGTGCTTGCCGGGAAGGTTGCACTGTGTCCCCGCGCTCCAGCTCATCGGCCCACGCGTCGCCCTGGGGCCTATCCAGGGACGCGTGGCGGATGGCTGTGCAGCCTGGGGGACACGGTGGCACTCCACGGTGGTGGATCCATCGCCGTGGCAGACGGAGACGCAAGGGCGGGAGCTTTTGGGGTCGACGGTGACGGGCATTAAATGCCCTTGTCCCCCACTGTCAAAGTAGGTATAGACCACTGTTCTGCACTATAGCTCCACTGTTCCCGCACTGTTACAACTACCACCTCTTTTACGTTTTTACCCCTTTCTCCTACGTTGACACCTGTCGGTGACCCCTTGCACTATAAAAGGAGGCCCATGCACAACGTGGAGGGGGTTCGGAACCTAGATCACTCGTACGCTCGGTGTAGCTGCTTCTTCAAGCTCCCGAGCACTCAAACTCAATACACAACTAAGCAGGAGTAGGGTTTTACGCGTCTACCGCGGCCCGAACCTGGGTAAAACTGCCCGCGTGCTCGCTACGATCTGCTCTTCGTGCTCCCTCCGCCCTCGTACCGCACAGACAAGGGGCTCCGGTCCCATAGGTGTTTGTGGCGGACAGTTTCCCCCGACATCTTTGGCGCGCCAGGTAGGGGGCGTCGAGGTTGTGCGAACCTGATCCGGCGTTCGCGCGGGCGCATTTTTCATCAACCTCTCCGAATTCGTCAACTTCACCAGCAACAGCTCTATGGCCCCGAAGAAGAAGGCTTCGGAGGTCGGAGGCCCGTCTGCGTCTCACCCGCCGCCACCAGAGCCAACGGTGGGCGGGGGAGACGCCGTCGGAAGGATGGTCGCCGGCGAGGACACTCACGGCGCCACCAGATCCAAGAATAGGACGGACGACCGAACCTCGGTCTCCGTGGACGCACCGCGTCCCTCTCAGCACACAACGACCCAGCAGCGCCATGTCACAGGAGGTGGCATCCGTTTGCTGGGCCAAGGCCAAACCGGAAGCTCGCGGAACGCCCCGGACCCTCGTCCGGGCACAAGCAAAGCGAAAGCGCCGGTGCGGGACCCCGCTCCTTCTAACGCCGTTAGAAGTCCGAGCGTATCCCGCTCCTCGCACCGCTCGCCCGCGTTCCCCTCCACTCCGGCAGAAGCGCTCGCAAGAGCGCAACTGCTCCTCGACTTCCCTCCAGCGGCAGACAAAGCCGAAGACTGGAGGGCCACCATCCAGAGCCTGATCGCCTTCGCCAACAACGATTCTCCACAGCAGCCGACGGCCTCGCGGCTGCGGCAAGCTGAGAAGACGAAGGCCCACGGCGACAAGACCGCCGGGGGTGCGACGAGCGCGCACTCCCCGCAGCGAAAGCAGAAGACGCCGCCCCGCCGGAACAACGCCGATGACGGCTCCACAGCCTCGTCGGACCCGCGGGCCCGTCGGGACCAGCGCCAGGTCCTCGACGACCGGCAACAAGAAGACGCTCGGACAAGAATCGAGCGCCGCCGAGAAGCTCGGCGACAATCAGACCAGAGAGCTGGGAACGCTGTCGACGCGCACGTGCCCGGTGAACCAGGCGACTTGCCGTACGCGGCAGGCTGCCCTGCGTTCACCCGCGAGCTGCGGCGCGTCCAGTGGCCCAGCATGAAGAATTTTAAGCCCGACGTATCGGAGAAGTACGACGGCAAGACGCACCCCTCGGAATTCCTCAGTGTCTACACCATCGCAGTACAAGCTGCCGGGGGGCGCGACGAGAAGATCTTGGCAAATTACTTCCCGCTCGTGCTTAAGCCGAACGTCCGTTCGTGGCTTATGCACTTGCCGGAAGGTTCCATCTCTTCTTGGGCCGACCTTTGCCACCAGTTTGTTGGCACCTTCACCGGCGGCCACAAACCCCACGGCCAGCAGAGCGATCTCCACATTCTGGCCCAGAAGGAAGGCGAAACCCTGCGCAAGTACATCCAACGCTTCAGCCGCGTGCAGCACAACATCCCTGATGTCCACCCTGCCGCGGTTATCAGCGCGTTCCACCAGAACGTGCGTAACCGCCGCATGCGTGAAGAAATGGCGATGACGAAGATTCGGGATGTCAGCGAGCTCTATGCTCTGGCTGACAAGTGCGCACGCGCGGAAGAGGGGAGGAGACTCCCCGGGGAGGATGCTAGCGCAGGAGGAAGCGACAGCGACGACGCCGCCCCGGCAAAGAAAAGCCGGCGGCGGAATAACAGAAGGAAGGGCAAGAAAGAGGTGCTTGCCGTCGAGAAGTCCGGCAAGGAGGCTCCCGCCAAGCAAACGCAGGCTGGCGGCTCCGGCAAGGAGCCTGCCGCTGTAGCGGCAGCCGACAAGCCGGGAAGCTCCGACAAGCAATACTGCAAGATCCACCGCACCAAGGGTCACGATCTCTCCAATTGCAAGCGCGTCGAGTACCTCGTCGAGCAGCAGAAGGCTGAGTACGAGAGGCGCGACAAGGAGAAGGCCCAAGGTGGCGGGGAAGAGCCAAGCAAGAAGCGGCCGTTCAACGGCCGGGGAGGACGCCGCGGCAAGGCCAAGCAGCGGCAAGGAGATCGACCTCCCCGGGGCCGCGACAAGGACGAAGAGGACGACGATGAAGACATGGAGGACGAAGATAACAGCGAGCAGGAGTTCCAGAAGGCCACGGAGGTCCTGTGCGTCGACGGCGGCGCCTCCCTGCACACCTCCCACCGCCAACTAAAGCAGTGGGTGCGTGAGGTAAACGCAGCGGAGCCGCCCGTGGAGTCGCGCAGGCTCCTCAAATGGTCCAGCACGCCCATCATTTTTGATCTTGAGGATCACCCTGACCGCACCACTGCGGTCGGGTGCATGCCGATGCTGGTTTCTCCCACCATCCGCAACCTCAAGGTCACCAAAATGTTGGTTGACGGCGGGGTCGGGCTGAACTTGATCTCCTCTGCTGTGATCAAGAAACTCCAGATTCCAGATGGCGAGCTCGAAGAAACCGGTTCTTTCCAAGGAATCAACCCGGGAAGGAGCAAGCCCAAGGGAAAGATCACTCTGCCGGTGACCTTTGGCGGGGAGCTCAACTTCAGAACTGAGCGCATCACTTTCGACGTCGCCGATATTCCATTGCCCTATAATGGAATACTTGGCCGCCCGCCCTCGCCAAGTTCATGGCAGCTTCCCATTATGCCTACAACGTACTCAAGATGCCGGGGCCGATAAGCGTCATCACTGTCCACGGCGACAAGAAGGATGCGCTTGTCTGCGCCGACAAGATCTACCGGGATGCGGCAGCTGCGGCCGAGAAGGATACTCTTGCCGCTGAAGCTCCCGGGGGGGAAGAAGACGAAGACCAAGTCCGGCAAGTGCTCTGGGACCCACTCCGGCAACCGCACCTCTTCGGAGTGCTGCGCTGCCGTCGAGGACGTTCCATCGAGCTCCACCGGCAAGAGCAAGAAAGGAATGGCTGCTCCTCCGGCAACCAAGAAGGTGTCCGCCAAGGAGGACGGCACTGGTGGTACCTTCACCATCAGTGCCACCCTTGACAGCAAATAGGAAAGCGCGCTCGTTGCCTTCCTGCGGGCGAATGTCGATGTGTTTGCCTGGCAACCATCTGACATCCCCGGTGTTCCCAGGAAGGTAATTGAGCACAAGCTTGCTGTTTGTCCTCATGCGCGGCCCATCAAGCAGAAAGTGAGGAAGCAAGCCGTGGAGCGCCAAGAATTCATCAACGAAGAAATCAAGAAGCTAGAGGCAGCAGGCCTAGTTAGAGGTGTGATCCATCCGACGTGGTTGGCAAATCCAGTCGTCGTGCGCAAGGCCAATGGGAAATGGAGACTGTGTATAGACTTCACCGATGTGAATAAAGCATGTCCCAAGGATCCATTCCCTTTGCCGCGCATTGACCAGATCGTTGACTCCACTGCCGGATGTGAGCTACTCTGTTTTCTTGATGCACACTCAGGCTATCATCAGATTTTCATGGCCAAGGAGGATGAAGAGAAGACTGCATTTATCACCCCGTGTGGCACTTATTGCTTCATACGCATGCCATTTGGGTTGAAGAATGCAGGCTCAACCTTTGCAAGGGTAGTATACACTGCTTTTGAGCCACAGATCCACAGAAATGTAGAGGCTTACATGGATGGCATCGTGGTGAAAAGCAAGAGCAAGGAAACCCTGATCCAAGATTTGGAGGAGACGTTTCAGAACCTGCGCAGAATACAGCTCAAGTTGAACCCCGAGAAGTGCGTCTTTGGAGTCCCCTCCGGCAAGCTTCTCGGGTTCTTTGTGTCACAGAGGGGGATTGAAGCCAACCCCGACAAGATTAAAGCCATTGAGCAAATAGAGGCCCCAAAACGCGTCAAGGATGTCAGGAGGCTTGCAGGTTGTGTGGCTGCCCTCAGTAGGTTCATTTCAAAGTCTGCAGAACGCGCCCTACCTTTCTTCAAAATCTTGAAGAAGGCAGGTCCCATGAAGTGGACTCCGGAAGCGGAGGCAGCGCTGCAGGATTTGAAACGGTACCTGTCCTCCACTCCAATACTTGTCGCACCTAGACCACAGGAAAAGTTGTTGCTATACCTAGCGGCAACCAACCAAGTGGTTAGTGCTGCGTTAGTAGCGGAGAGGGAGTCCGACGAGGAGTCAACACCACCGGCAAGCGAATCCAGCGACAAGTACGGGGCTGCTCCGGCAAGCTCTGGCCCCGACAAGGATAACTCTGCGCAGGAACAGGATGAGGTGCGGAAGAAGATGGTGCAGCGCCCAGTGTATTTTGTAAGTTCTCTTCTCCAGGGGGCTAGGTCAAGGTACTCTGGTGTGCAAAAGTTGCTTTTCGGCCTCCTCATGGCCTCGAGAAAGCTGCGCCATTACTTCCAAGCCCATGAGATAACAGTGGTCACTCGCTTTCCGCTGAAGAGGATATTGCACAACCCAGAAGCGACAGGCAGGATCGTTGAGTGGGCACTGGAGCTGTCAAGCTTTGGACTCAAGTTTGAAAGTACTTCAACCATACAGAGCCGAGCTTTGGCAGAATTCATAGCTGAGTGGACCCTAACGCCCGATGAAGAAGTTCAAGAAACAAGTACACCCGTACAAGAAGCGACAAGTGAATGGGTAATGTATTTTGATGGTGCCTTCTCGCTGCAAGGCGCCGGTGCTGGCGTGGTACTCATCGCACCCACCGGAGAGCACCTCAAATATGTTATCCAGATGCACTTTCCCAGGGAGCAAGCGACAAACAACACTGCTGAATATGAAGGCTTGCTTGCCGGCCTCAGGATTGCGGCCGAACTTGGGATCAGGAAGCTGATTGTGTGGGGAGATTCTCAGTTGGTGGTCCGACAAGTTAACAAGAGCTATCAGAGCCCTTTGATGGAAGCTTATGTCGATGAAGTAAGGAAGCTTGAGGAGCACTTTGAAGGTCTGCAGATGGAGCACGTCCCGAGAGCTCAGAATGAAATAGCAGACGGCCTTTCAAAGTGTGCTGCGATGAAGTTACCTGTGGAACCAGGAACCTTCTTGCTCAAGCTGACTCAACCATGCGTTACACCATCAATTGGGCAGTCCAAGAAGAGAAAGTTGGTCTCCGGCGACTACTTGCCGGCGGATCTTCCTGAAACCGCCGCCAAGGTCCCCAAGTTCAACAACCACAACGCTGAGGAACAGTTTGCTCCTGCAGATCCTCGGGTCTGTACAGTTGAAGCAAGTGTTCCCGACAAGCCTCGCCCCGGCGAGCTTGCCGGGGGACCTTCAGCTCCGGCAGAACCATAGGTCCTCGCCGTAGAAGCTGAGGTTCCCGCAGCGGCCCTCGAGCCTTTAGTCCTTGCCGCCGAGCCCCGGGCTCCGGCATGGGCACAGCAAATCGTCCGTTTCCTTCAAACTGGAGAACTTCCCGACGACCCAGAAGAAATAGAGAAGATAACCAGGCAGTCAAATATGTACCAGTTCGTGGATAACGAGCTGTACAGAAGAAGGCTCAATGGTGTCAGATTGAAATGTATCTCCAGGGAAGATGGACAGAAGCTGTTGACGGAAATACACGGAGGCATATGCGGCCACCACATTGGCGCAAGGGCGCTTGCCGGGAAAGCTTTTCGGCAAGGGTTCTTTTGGCAAGAAGCCCTCCAAGATGCAACTGCACTAGTAACCAGGTGTGAAGCGTGCCAGTTCCATGCAAAGCAGATTCATCAGCCAGCTCAAGCTCTCCAAACGATCCCTTTATCCTGGCCCTTCTCGGTCTGGGGGCTCGACATCCTCGGCCCCTTCCCCCGAGCCGTCGGGGGCTTTGAGTACTTGTACGTTGCGATCGACAAGTTCACAAAGTGGCCAGAAGTGGAGCCAGTGAGAAAGGTGACAGCACAGTCAGCAGTCAGGTTCTTCAGGTCAATTGTTTGCCGTTTCGGGATCCCTAACAGGATCATCACCGACAACGGTACACAATTTACTAGTCGCACCTTCATGCAGTACGTCCAAGACCTTGGCGCCAAGGTCTGTTTCGCTTCTGTTGCTCACCCGAGGAGCAACGGTCAAGCGGAGAGGGCCAATGCTGAAGTGCTACGCGGACTCAAGACAAGGACCTTTGACAGGCTGCGCAAGTGCGGAAGAAATTGGATAGAGGAGCTACCGGCGGCTCTTTGGTCAATCAGAACGACACCAAGTCGAGCCACCGGACAGACACCCTTTGCTCTAGTCTATGGAGCAGAGGCAGTTCTCCCCACGGAACTCGTATACAGATCTCCTCGAGTGCTCGCTTATGATGAGCTCGAGCAAGAGCAACGGCGGCAAGATGACGCGTTGCTCCTCGAGGAGGGACGTCTCCAGGCTGCTGTACGAGCTGCTCGATACCAGCAAGCCTTGCGTCGCTACCATAGCCGCAAGGTCAAGGCCAGGAGTCTCGAGGAAGGCGACCTTGTTCTTCGGCGTGTTCAGTCCGCCAAGAATTCCAACAAGTTGACGCCGAAGTGGGAAGGCCCTTATCGGGTGAGACAAGTTACGAGGCCCGGCGCTGTCCGCCTCGAGACCGAAGAAGGCTTACCGGTGAGCAACTCCTGGAACATAGAGCATCTTCGCAAGTTTCACCCATAAGGCGCGGTTGCCGTGATCCGCTCCGGCAACCACCTTTTGTACGAGCTTTGCCGCTGTCGCATGTAACCCTTTGTACAAAGCCGGGCGCAGACCCCGTGCATCAGTAAAGTTTCTTTTGTGTTTTGCGCTGATTGCCTTTTGCATGCTTTCCTTTGCTATTCGCATGTTTTGTTTGGCATTTGGTGCAACACTCAAGTATCCGGTAAGCATTAGCACGCCGAAAGGCCATGTACCTGTTTCCCTCTTCTTTTCCTTTGCCTCTTAAGCAGAAGGAACGCTCCTCGCGCACAAGTTTGCCGGGGGGGAAGGAGGTGAAGGAGGAACCAAGTGCTGTTCAAGAAAGAGAAGCCTTACCGGGAAGCAAGCAATATATGAAAGCTAAGTTGTTAGAATTTGACCAGTTCAAATTTTAAATTTTTAGTTGTCTTCCTTGAACAATCACACTTTGTATGGAAAACCTGTGCGCGGAGGAACCTACCCGTAGCTTGCCGCACCCTTATCTTGTTTTCGAGTTCGCTCAACGATTTAAGTGAGCTGCGACGAGTGTCGCGCCCTTGTTTCGTTTTCGAGTACGCTCAGCAAGTTAAGTGCGTTGCGACTAGCTGCGGCAAGGTTGCTTGCCGGTGAGACCTTGGCCAGCAGGCTGCTTAGAGTCCAGCAATCAGCGCTCGCGGCAAAGGTCCCTTGCCGGCAAGCTCCCCGGGAGCGCAGGGTGAAAAACATACAAAGTCAAGGATTAAGACAAGGAAGATAACATTGCACCAATTGATTAAAATGAGATAAATATCTTACAAAGGATAACTTGTCGCAAAGGACTAATGAGTTCACGACATCATATGCAGCAATAAAAAGATAAAGATAATGGAGGCCTAATCTACGCGGTCGCCCTCCTTCCTGGAGATCTTGGCCACCTTGGCAATGATGTGGGCGACCTGCTCCTTCAGGGCCTCCGTGTTCGCATCGGCCGGCAAGCTGCGAAGAACGTTGGTGAGGTTGATGCCCGGATTGCGGTACACGATCTTCGTCAGCACGCGCTCCAGAGTCCCCGCGCAGAGCAGGCGCGTCTCCTCGGCCAGTTGCGCGGGGATCTTATTCCGCAGATCAGCAAGGGCCGGCGCGATTCCCCTGAAGAAGAGGCTGAGCTTGGCGCTGTGTGGGAGGTTCGGATCCGGGGAGTAGATGAGGTGCTCCAGCTTCAACGCCAGCAGCTCCTGGTCGATGTTGGACGCGCAAGACACTAAGTCCTCGGTCCACACCTCAACAGTTTTGCGGAAGAGCTCGGCCGCTTTGTTGGCGCTGTCCACTAGGGTCCGCTCCTTGCGGAGCTCCTCCTTCAACTTGGTCTCCCGGGCCCGGGCAGAGTCGAGTGAATCCTTCAGTGTGGCGACCTTCAACTCCAAGTCCTCGATGGAGTCCTTGGCGGTCTTCAACTCATCGCCCCTCTCAGAAAGACGCACCTGGAGTTCTGAGTTGGTGTGGGCGTCCTTCTCGCGCTCCGTGATGAGCGCGGCAACCTTCTCCGCGCTCACCTTCAGCGCCTTCTCCAGCTGCACGACCTTGGCGGCGAGCTCCTTCTTGGCGGTCTCCGCGGCAACCGCGGCGGCTTTCGCCTCCTTCAGTTCCCCGCCAAGGGCTTCCTCCCGAGCGGCAAGGTCCTCCTCATGGGAATCGAGTTGGACCTTCCGCTGGGCGAGTTCTCCTTCTCGCCGGGACAGCTCCACCCCGGCGAGCCGCTGCTGTTCTTCAGCCTCGGCCTTCTCCAACACCCATTCCTGGTACTCGCCGGCGAGCCGCTCGCGCTCCTCCGCCACCTCGCGGAGGGCCGCCTGGTTGGCGGCGCTGAGCTCCGCCGCGCGCTTCTCCATCTCCGCGGCGGCCTTGGCGGCAAGGGCTTCCCGGGAGGCAAGCTTCGCCTGCCTGGCCCGGTAAAGGGCCAGGAGCTGGTGGAGCAGCTTCTCCTCCTCGGGCCCCTCACTCCCGCCGGGCGCCTCGACAATCTTCAGGCCCGCGGAGGCGAGGACTTCCCCGTCAAACGCCTCGCCCTCCGCGGGGGCTCGCGACGACGAACTCCACGGCATCTGGATGAAGACGCCGTTGGGGGCCTCAAGGTAGTAGCCCTGCTCCTTGCTGGCGGAGGGGTCGGCGGCCGGTGCAGCATCTGATGCTCCCGCCGCCTCCGGGTCGGCGGTGCGGTCGCCGTCCCCTTCCCCGGCCGCTGTGTCCGCAGCCGGAGCGGTCTCCTGCGCGGCCGGCTCGGCGGCTCTCGCCGCGTCCTCGACGACAGGGACGTCGCCGCCGCCGCCCTGCGCGCCCTCCTCATCCTCGATGTTGATGACTTCCGTCTCCATCGGCTCGGGAGGAGGAGGATCTAAAAAGAGAAAGAAGAAAAAGAAGTTCAAGCAAATATCCAAAAAGAGACGAAGCCAAGAAGACAAACTACAAGACATACCTTGGCGGACGTCCTCAGCGGCGGGCTCCCTCGCCGGGGAGCTCTGCCTTGGCGGAGTGGCCGCCCTCGCCGGGCTGCTCGCCCTTGGCGGGGTACTCTGCCTTGGCGGAGTACCCGCCCTTGGCGGAGCACTCTCCCTTGCCGGAGAGTTCGGCCTTGGCGGGGACGGCGGGGCTTGCGGCTCCTCAAGGACGGTCTCCGGGCGCTCCTGCCGCTGTGGCTCCACCTCTGCACAAGAAAAGACAAGAGACATCAAGATATTAAGACAAGACTAAATCCCCAAGCGCGTCCCGGCAAGCGAAGGAATAGACCCCAGACTTACGCTGGGGGCTGCGCTGGGGGCTGCTCCTCGGAGCAGCGCTCGGGTCCGGCAGGCTCGGCTCCGGCGCGCCTCCTGTTGCCGCGGCGGCTGAGTCTTCCGCGGCCTCGACCACAGGCGCCTTGGCCTTCTTCGCCGCGCGCTGAACCAAGGTCCTGAAATCAAAGCAACAAACAAAGTCAGCATCAACAACAATCAAGACAAAACTCGAGAAGGTGTAAGATCCTGGATCCTTACTCCTGATCCTCCTCGTCGTCCTCGCTCAAGGCGGAGAAGTCGTACTCCACCGGGGGCGCGGCAGCGCGGGGAGCGGAAGATGAAGATTCCCTCGGGCGCTTGGCGATCCCGGGGGCTGGGGGCTGCGAAGACCCAGCCCCTATGGTAGCCAGAGCCCGGGGAGCGGGCGGAGCCGCTGCTCCGCTCCGAGAAGACCCCTGTCGGCCCGACGCCTGCTTGCGGGACGCCTCCGTCGTGGCCCGCGCGCGGGCCGCCTCCGCCGTGACTGGTGCGCCGGTCGCCCCCGGCGCAGCTTCGCTCCCCCGGGGAGCTGCCCGGCGAGCTGGCTGTTGCCGGGGCGCTTGCGCCCTCTCTCCCGTCGCTGTCTTGCGGAGACGCTTCGGTGGAGACTGCCTTGGGCTTGCCGGGGGCGGGGAGCTCTCCGACGAGGAGAGGTCGTCGGCGTAGAGCTCCGTAGATCCGCCGGAGTCCTCGGCCTCCTCCTCCTCCTCTTCCCCGGCCGGCTCACTGGGCCCAGCGCCCTGCGCTTTGGCCTCTTTTCCCTTGGCGCCTCCGCTCCCTCCGGCGCCTCCGCTCCTCGCGGCGCCTCTGTTCCCTCCGGCGGCACCCTCCATTGCCGCGGCCACGGCCACGATTCCGTGGATCCCGGAGTGCCTCAGAGAGGGGACCCCGGCGAGCGCGTCGGGAGGGAGCTGCAGCAGTCTGCGGATCTCCGCCTCTTCCGCCTGGCTGGACGCATCCGCAGCCTCCGCCTCAGCAGGCGTGTACCCAAAACCTCCTGCCGCTGCAGCCGCAGCGGCCTCTTCAGCCCGAGAAGCTATGTAAGCAAGCTCCTGTTCGGTGGTGTCCCGCGTGTGCTCCTTGATGTCGTCCTTGTTCTTCGCCACCTCCACGAGGTTGTCGAAGAAGGTGAGGACGTCGATGGGCTTGGGCGCGATCCACGTGCGGTCCACGCCATGCGAATCGCATGCGGGCATCATGGCAAGGAGACGGTCCCGGACTGTGCTATTGCAGAGCGGCACCACTCCCCGGGGAGCTCGGAACCACTCAGGGTGTGCCGGGTCATACTTGAAGAGTTCCCGGACCATCCCCTTCAGCTCCAGCGTCGTGAAGTTGAAGTTGAGCCCGGGGCGCAGCCTCATTATATCCGCCGGGCCGCCGTACTCCCAGGCCGGCCTCTTCCTGTCTTGGAGAGGGGCGATGCGGCGGCGAAGGAAGTCGGCGCCCACCTCTGCAACGGACAGCTTGGCGGTCCGAAGACGAAGAATCCGGACGAGGGCGACGTCGAGCTTGATGTCGTCCGAATCCAGCTCGCTCCAATCCCTGCCGCGCACGATAGGTGTTGTGCGCGGCGCGGTGAAGGGCTGCGGCGCGTCCTCAACAATCCAGCACCACTCCGCACGCCACTCCTCCCACTTGCCGCGGAGCTCCCCCGGCAAATAGGACCCCTTCTTGTTCAGACGGAAAACCCAAGAAATTCCTCCGGAGAGGGGGGCGTCGGCCTCTGCTCTAGGAGTGAAAAAGTGCCTAAACAACGCTACATTGGGCTGTATCCCTATGAAGTTTTCGCACATGTGTGCGAAAACCGCCATGGTGAGGATGGCGTTGGGGGTGAAGTCAAGGAGGTGGAGGCCGTAGGTGTGCATGACGTCGCAGAAGAAATTCGAGAAAGGAGTTGCAGGCGACGGCTACGGAGGTGTGGAGGCGGAGCGCAGAGGGATCTCTGGAGGAAGGAGAAGAAGCAATGAAAGCGCAAGGAGGGGAACCGCTCCTGCTTCCTCTGCTTTTATGGGGGAGTGGGGGGGCGTTTCGCCCTTTTTCATTGATGGAACGTGGGCACGTCCCATCCCACGACGCCGCAATCGACGCGTGCCGTTACGGGGGGATGCGGCGGATACGGAAGTGGATTCGGCGCGCCGCGGGCCGCGGGTGCCCGTGCACTGTTTTGGGCCTGGCCCAACAGCGCTCGGCACCGTGTGTGGCCCAGGCCCGGGGGCTCCTGTCGGTGTACTAAGGTAGGGGTACCTCAGTACCCC
>LR738713.1:239404754-239415700 GCA_902687465.1 Secale cereale | reverse complement strand
TAGGACCCCTTCTTGTTCAGACGGAAAACCCAAGAAATTCCTCCGGAGAGGGGGGCGTCGGCCTCTGCTCTAGGAGTGAAAAAGTGCCTAAACAACGCTACATTGGGCTGTATCCCTATGAAGTTTTCGCACATGTGTGCGAAAACCGCCATGGTGAGGATGGCGTTGGGGGTGAAGTCAAGGAGGTGGAGGCCGTAGGTGTGCATGACGTCGCAGAAGAAATTCGAGAAAGGAGGGCAAAGACCGTAGTGAAAGAAAGCTGCGAAGAAGTAGTACCCGCCGGGGTTGCTATCCTTGGCGACGGCCGGATATGCTCACGTGCGGGGGTGCGCCTTGGTTTCCTTGGCCCAGAACAAGTAGTACTTGTTCCAGAGCTCCCGCGCGCCGAGCCTCGGCGGGAAGACGAGATGCTGCTTCCGATACGCGGCGAGCTTCGCCGCTTGCTCCGACTTCTCCCTCTTGGCCTTCTCCGCCTTCGCCTTGTCGGTCTTCGGGGCCATGGCGGACGCGGCGGAAGAAGAGGGACGAAGAACTCAACGGCGCCGGAGTTGCAGGCGACGGCTACGGAGGTGTGGAGGCGGAGCGCAGAGGGATCTCTGGAGGAAGGAGAAGAAGCAATGAAAGCGCAAGGAGGGGAACCGCTCCTGCTTCCTCTGCTTTTATGGGGGAGTGGGGGGGCGTTTCGCCCTTTTTCATTGATGGAACGTGGGCACGTCCCATCCCACGACGCCGCAATCGACGCGTGCCGTTACGGGGGGATGCGGCGGATACGGAAGTGGATTCGGCGCGCCGCGGGCCGCGGGTGCCCGTGCACTGTTTTGGGCCTGGCCCAACAGCGCTCGGCACCGTGTGTGGCCCAGGCCCGGGGGCTCCTGTCGGTGTACTAAGGTAGGGGTACCTCAGTACCCCGACTTGTGCACGGGCAGTCGCTGCTTCCCGCGGCGGGGTATACCACATGCTCGCCGGAGACCTTCCTGCTCCTTATTAAACCATTCAAAAACAAAGTATGCAAGACAGAAGATCGAGACCCCGGCAAGTGGAGCTTGCCGGGAAGGCCGTACCAGGCTCAAGACTGCCCCACTAGCACAAGGCCCTGGCAAGAGGAGCTTGCCAGGAAGACTAGAAGACACGCCTCGGCGCTATACGCGCCCCGGCGAGGGCCCGGGGAGCGGCAAGCTCCCGGGCCCGGCAAGATCAAGGCCCCGGCAAGGTGCTTGCCGGGAAGGTTGCACTGTGTCCCCGCGCTCCAGCTCATCGGCCCACGCGTCGCCCTGGGGCCTATCCAGGGACGCGTGGCGGATGGCTGTGCAGCCTGGGGGACACGGTGGCACTCCACGGTGGTGGATCCATCGCCATGGCAGACGGAGACGCAAGGGCGGGAGCTTTTGGGGTCGACGGTGACGGGCATTAAATGCCCTTGTCCCCCACTGTCAAAGTAGGTATAGACCACTGTTCTGCACTATAGCTCCACTGTTCCCGCACTGTTACAACTACCACCTCTTTTACGTTTTTACCCCTTTCTCCTACGTTGACACCTGTCGGTGACCCCTTGCACTATAAAAGGAGGCCCATGCACAACGTGGAGGGGGTTCGGAACCTAGATCACTCGTACGCTCGGTGTAGCTGCTTCTTCAAGCTCCCGAGCACTCAAACTCAATACACAACTAAGCAGGAGTAGGGTTTTACGCGTCTACCGTGGCCCGAACCTGGGTAAAACTGCCCGCGTGCTCGCTACGATCTGCTCTTCGTGCTCCCTCCGCCCTCGTACCGCACAGACAAGGGGCTCCGGTCCCATAGGTGTTCGTGGCGGACAGTTTCCCCCGACAAAGAGTTCTTTGGAGACGAACATGCGAACTAGGACGCTTCTCCAGTCAGAAAGCCTGTAGGGTTAAGGCAGATGGCATAGGTTCTACCCGTTTATCGAAGACTTCCGCTACTTGAGTTATTTGCTATTCAGCCCGTGAGGCTCTATCTATGTAAGACTTGGCCATAATGGCCTTAATTCGTGTAAGACTATTTGTATGGATGTAAGACTCTTGTTATTTCAGCTATGTGTGTTCAGTGAGCATTGATCTCTGGTATCACTGTACACGTGCATTCGGTGATCTCGACTTCTAAGTCGGGGTCCCCACACAATCTCCAACGACCGTCAAGGAAGTCAGAAGCTTCCTCGGACTTGCGGGCTATTACCGCAAATTCGTGGAAGGATTCTCTAGCATTGCCCGACCAATGACTCAGCTCCTCAAGAAGGACAAGAAGTTCGAATGGACGCCAAAATGCGAAGAGAGCTTCCAAGAGCTCAAGAAGAGGTTGACCACCGCCCCAGTTCTTGCAACACTTGATATTCACAAGGAGTTCGTGATATATTGTGATGCCTCTCGAACCGGATTGGGAAGCGTTCTGATGCAAGAAGGCCGAGTCATAGCTTACCTCTCCAGGCAGCTATGACCTCATGAAGAGAACTACGCTACTCATGATCTTGAGTTAGCACCAGTGGTTCATGCCTTGAAGACATGGCGACATTACCTCCTAGGGAAACGGTGTGAGATATACATAGACCACAAAAGTCTGAAGTACATTTTCACCCAGAAGGAATTGAACATGAGGCAACGGAGATGGTTGTAACTAATCAAAGATTATGACCTCAATGTTCAATATCACCCCGGGAAGGCTAACGTGGTAGCCGATGCCTTAAGCAGAAAGGCTTGCTCCTTGAATGCCATAATTCAAAAGAGGCAGCCAGCCCTGTTTGAAGAGCTGGAACAATTCAGTTTGGAATTGGTCAACCCTGGATTTCTAGATCATCTGGAAGTCAAACCAACCCTGATAGATGAAGTCAAGAAGGCACAAGGTGGGAACGCAAGCATTGAAGGCATCAAGAAGAAGATGAAGCTAGGCAAGGCCCCAGGATTCTCCGAGGACGAGCACGAGATTGTTTGGTACAAAGGCCGCATCTGCGTACCAAACAAGATGGAGCTGAAGAACCTGATCCTGCAAGAAGCCCACGACACTCTGTATTCCATCCACCCTGGAGGAACCAAGATGTACCAAGACTTGAAGGAAAGATTCTGGTGGCACGGGATGAAAAGAGAGATTGCAACCTATGTTGCAAAGTGTGATGTGTGCCAAAGGGTCAAGGCCGAATATCAGCGACCCGCTGGATTGCTCCAACCACTTAAGGTTCCTGAGTGGAAGTGGGATAAAGTCGTAATGGACTTCATCACTGGTTTACCAAGGTCGAATAGAGGACATGACTCCATCTGGGTCATAGTCGACCATTTGACCAAGGTAGACAATTTCATTCCTGTCAAGACTACTTATGATGGCAACCGGCTGGCAGCTCTCTACATCGACAGAATCGTAAGCCTTCATGGTGTTCCCAAGGACATTGTGTCAGATCGAGGAACCCAGTTCACCTCAAGGTTCTGGAAGAAGTTCCAAGAAGCCTTGGGAACCAAGTTGTCTTTCAGCACGGCTTTTCACCCGCAAACCGGAGGTCAGACAGAACGAGTAAATCAAATTCTTGAAGACATTCTCCGAGACTGTGTCTTGGCATATGGAGCCAAGTGGGAAGATTGCCTCCCTTTTGCCGAGTTCTCCTATAACAACAGTTATCAGTCGAGCCTTCAAATGGCACCATTTGAGGTGCTGTACGGACGCAAGTGTAGCACACCCCTCAACTAGTCCGAGACCGGAGAAGGACTAGTTTTTGGACCGGATATTCTCCGAGAAGCAGAAGAGCAAGTCCAACTAGTCAGAGAACGTTTGAAGGCAGCCAAGTCAAGGCAGAAGAGCTATGCTGGCACTCACCGCCGGGATATGAGCTTCCGTGTCGGAGACCATGTGTACCTGCGGGTAACTCCTCTAAAGGGAACCAAGCGTTTCCACGTTAAGGGGAAGCTCGCACCAAGGTTCATTGGACCCTTTGAGATCACTGCACGACGAGGAGAAGTGGCTTACCAGTTGGAACTACCACCTGAGCTATCTAATGTGCACAACGTGTTCCACGTGTCACAACTCAGGAAGTGTCTCCAAGTTCCGAACAAGCCCGATCTCTACAAGGATGTTGATCACCAAGCTATTGATCTTCAGCACAATTTGACCTACCGCGAGAAGCCCATTCGCATTCTGGATGAAGCAGAACGACGGACGCAAAGCCGCACCATTAAGTACTTCATGGTCCAGTGGAGCAACCACACGGAAGCAGAAGCAACCTGGGAACGTGAAGACTATCTTAGATCCGAGTATCCCGATCTCTTTTAAGACCTAGTTTAGGAACCTCGGGGATGAGATTCTTGTAAGGGGGGTAGGTATGTCACACCCTGCATTTTGTAACATGTCATTTGCATCAATAAATCATGAAAATTTGGACCAGCAAATTTTTTTGGCATCATTTGGATTTATTTGGAATTAAGTTTTTCTCCCTGTGTTTTTCAAGTGCTCCTTAAAGCCAACTACGCCCTCTTGTAGATTTCATCTCCTTACCCAAAACTTCTGCCCAATGATCATACCAAGTGTTTATGGCAGTATAGTATTTTCTTATAAAATTAATTTGGCCAAAATGTATTTTCAAAAATTAGTTTTCCAAAAAACCCCCTGAATTGAGGTTTGCACTGCAAGTGCTTGATTTAGGGTGAGAAAATTATTTCAAAAAGTATATTTGAAACCTAGTAGATATAGGACTCCCATAAACCACAAAAGTAAAATTTAAAAAGTTATTTTCCTATTTTATTTAAAATCTTTTTCTTAAGGACAGAAATGGTCTTTAATAGGGAAAAATTATTTAATTATTTCAAAAATATTTGCCAAAATTCAGGGAGACTCATAGGACATATATTGTCCATATATAAGAGTTTCAACACTTGGTCATGTTCAAATATTGGTCAAATCCCTGAGAAACCCTTTCTGGATATTTCAAGCTTTTGAAATATTTACAAAGGAAATATTCTCTAAAAATTCCAGGGAAATTCTATCATGTCATATATGACATATTTGATGATCATGCCAAGCCCCATGCCTTGGGAAGCAAGAAAACATCATCAAAACCCCTCAAAACCATTCTGTCCATATCTGAAGTTTGAGCAACTTTACATTGCCAAACTTGTCCAAATGCTCTCAAACTTGGTACACATGCTAGAATGGTCTAATAAGGCATCTTGACCAAATGGCACAAGCTTTGGAGAAGGGTACCTTGATCAGAGTACCCCAAACCATTTCTGTTCAAATTCAAATTTGAACAACTTTACATTACCAACTTTTTACTTGGGGCTTCAAACTTTGTGGGCATTATCACAACCCCAAATGATGACACTACACCAAGTGGTGCATCAAGGGGGGATGATTAGCTTGACTCAAACATGGTGAAACCATTTCTGTTGATTTCTAGGGTTCACCAAAGTTACATTGGCAAGTTTCTTCAAATAAGCCCAAACTTGGTGAAACACCCTATTTCCATATTCCATTTAATCCTGTTAAGTGTCATGGCTAGTGGAGATCATTTGACTTCTCTAAACTACATCAAACACCTTCTGGTGATTTCCCAAATTTACCATTTTCACCTCTTCTCCTGTTCTCCTTGAGCCCAACTTTCTACCACAGCTTCCCCAGGTCCCCTTGCACCTCCAGTAACTTCCCCATGGCCAGAGCTCAATAATAGAGGGGTGAAAACCCCATTTTACTCTGCTGGACAACCCAGTTTTCTCCTTCCCTCAACCTCCCTCTTCCATTGGGTAACCAAGGCATCCAAGGCCACAGCCCACTTGTTTACTCCATACCTGACCCCCCCAGACAAGGTGGCCGCGTCCAGCAAGCCAAATGCATGCCCTAGCATGCAATAGGCATGCTCCAGAGCGCGTTACAGTGCACGCCCGCACTGTAGCCTCCTCCAATCAGCCGCCCCCAACCACCTCGTGCTTCCCCCTCGCGCCACTCGATGCGCCTCGACGTCCGCAACACGCCCCGGCGCTGTCCCCCTCCTCGTTCTTCCTCCTGTGGCTGCCCTCCCACGCGCACCGGTCGCCCGCAAGCTCCAGTCCTCGGCCTTACACGCGCGCGGCTCTGGAAGCTTCACCCGCTCTCTCTCTCTCTTCCTCTCCCCGGCCCTAGACCACATCCAGCAACTCCGCAGACACCACCCCAGCTCCTCCCGAGCCCTGCAGCAACGGGCAGAAGCTCGCCAGCGCGCAGGTCCACGGCACCTCGCCGTTCTCCTATAAAAGGACCCCCCGCGCTCCTCCTCTCCTCACCAATTGCTCTCTCACCCACTCAATATTCCCCCTACGCCACTCACCCCACTCCAGACAGGCCCGAGCTCGAGCTTCACCACGGCGGCTCGCCATCGTCCGCTCGGTACAGACCCTCCCCGCCGCTCCTCTCGCTCGATCTAGCACCACGACGCCCCACTGATTCTTGTCCCCCTCTTTTCCCTCTCTGCAGCTGCTGGAAACAGCCGGAACCACCACCACCCGAAGCTCCTCCGCCGCGTGACCTCGCCGCCGGTGAACCAGGCCACTCCGGCGACCCACTCCACCTCGACCAGATCAGCGACACCTCGTTGATTCCGTCCCTGCCCTTAGCTCGCCCTGTCGTGCCCCGAGTCGTCGTCGATGAGCTCGCCGGCCCTCTGCCGGAGGGTTAGGGATGACAGGCGGGCCCCGCCTGTCAGCCTCCCCTCGCCCTCGCCCCTCTCTCCTCTCACTAATGCCGGGCCCCGCCCGTCAGGTTTGAAAACCTAGCGCGCGCGCTGGCGCCCGTGCGCTGGGCTGGTTCCCCCTTTGGGCCTGTGCACTGTGGCCGTTCTGGCCCAGTTGCACAGCAACCCTTTTTGTTTTTCTTTTTTGTGGGATTTTCAAATAATTTCACGGGATTAAATATTTATCCAAATGAATTAATTCCAGTTCCTAAAAACTTGTAAAAATCCAACCTATTTAATGATGCCACTTTCACCCATATCCATGGACCTTTAAAGTTCTGTTCAAATTTAAATCCATATTTGAACACTAAAACTTCTGTTCAAAAATTCATGTACCCCTTTCTGTCACTCCAAATCTCAAACTAAGAATTTTTGCCATCTTAGTTTTCCCCCTAGTATTTGATAAAAATAAGTTGACATTTTTTTGAGCGCTTTGGTTTTTCTGTTTTTATTGTGGTCTTATTTTCCCGTTGTTTATTGCAACGATTAGATACCGTGTTTGACGAGGTTGCTGAAGAAGAAGGAGGGGAAGGATTTGAAGACCTTGAAGACCAAGCCAATCCAGGCAAGCAGCCCTTTGACCATGATACCCTTGTGTTCCTCGGAACCCTTTTTTCGAATGCATGATGATAATAGTGACGGTGGTGAACTAGTTGAAAGCCACCACATGATGCATGCCTTACTCATGGTCTTGCTATATGCTTAGATGCAATGCAAATGATTAGTAGTGATGCTTAGCGATGCATGTGTGCCATGAATCCTTCGTGGTTGCTTTCTTTTCGAAAACCCCATCGGGTGCCCGTAATGCCCAAGGGTGAAGTTGAGTTAGGTCATCACTTGAGGAATAAGTGGTGTGCCAAGAAAGATCTTGCGTGTGGCTGAAATGATGGATTAGATTTATGTGTGACTACCGTCCCAACCAAACTTGTGCAACCACTCTACCCCTTATGGGACGGGGCATTATTGATTACTTAGGTTGATACTAGCATGGTGCCCACATCACTAGTGACGGGGAAGACTTGAGGTCACCCCCGGGACGGGGTCGTGCTTGGATAGACGACCATGACTGTTTTACAGGGCACCGGACACACCGTTGGTCCCTTCGTGTACGCGTGACATTGAAAATAGGGCAAGTCCCATGATCTATTGTTTGTACTCGAGGGCCGTGCACCAACGAGTGGACCCTATGCTAGTGTCGTCTAGGGAAAGATAATGACCGGGTGCTTCCCCCGAGTACTTGAGGTACTGCGGGATCGTGGGTGACACGAAAGCTTCCCGGATCTTGTGGGTAAAGTGCGCAACCTCTGCAGAGTGTAAAACTATTCGAATAGTCGTGTCCACGGTCATGGACAATTGGGTGGTGCTACTTAAACTATGTCCAGAATTTTACAATCTCGGTGAAAGTCTATGTGTGTGTTGAGTCAAGGTGGTGAATTGACTCGTTGAATTAAACTCTATTCATGTTGATATCTGTAACCTGTCCCCGAGGTTACCCAGATTCATTGATGCATGTTACATGATGGTAGAATAACTTAGCTAGCTAGCAGCTAGGTTGCTTATTGTTATTGTTGCATTGTTACCTTGAATCAAATCATTGGTTGCTAGCAAGTACATTCAAAGTACTCATTGGCTTGCCACTGGTTATTTAATTGGCCAGGCATGGAGGAGCAGGAATTTGAAGAAGAGTTCTATGGAGACGAACATGCGAACTAGGACGCTTTCCCAGTCAGAATGCCTGTAGGGTTAAGGCAGATGGCATGGGTTCTACTTATCTACGAAGACTTCCGCTATTCGAGTTTATTTGATATTCAGCCCTTGAGGCTTTATCTATGTAAGACTTGGCCATAATGGTCATAATTTGTGTAAGACGGTATGTATGTATATAAGACTCTTGTTATTCAGCTTCTGTGTGTTCAGTGAGCATTGATCTCTGGGATCACTGTACACGTGCATTCGGTGATCTCGACTCTTAAGTCGGGGTCCCCACAGGGAGTGATCCTCGTTCACTCCTTGGTTTGGGGCATCAGTCATTCTTAATTCCAACTCAAACTATAGCTCGATATTCCATTCGGCGACTCTTCCTACCGCATTGGGGCTCCGGGGTACCCTTTCCAAAGGGTAAGCTGAGACGACCTTGATCGGGGGACCTTGGAAGTAATGATGTAGCTTCCGAGAGGCCACAAGGAGTGCCAGCAGGAGCTTCTGAGGCATGGGGTAGCGCGTCATGCAGAACCGTGCTAAGGAAGTACACCAGGTGCTCAACAAGGGTGGAGGCGTTAGTGGAGTCCTGCAGTTCCTGAGGCAAAAGGTCCTTGGGGACCTCGTCGCCCGCCAAAGCGGCCAAGGCCTCTGGAGCACCATCTTCAAGAGCCTTGGTATCTTGATGGTCGGATAGGACGCTAAGGGCGTTGTCAGTTGTCGAGAGGGACGTGGCTTCTGGAGTACGTACTGAGCTGGTGGTGCCTTGCCTGGGTGTGGGGTGCTACGTTTCAACAGGCCCGTGGTTGGGCGCTCCTCCCGGACCGCCACCAGCGCCACACTGGGAGAGTGCGGCGTGGCGGCCAGATAGAGCGCCAACGGTTTGCGGAGGTGCGGCGCTACCATCATCGGAGGGTTGGTAAGGTATCTCTTGAGGCCTTTGAGAGCTGCATCAGCCTCTGGAGTCCATTCGAACATGCCTTTCCTTTTCATCAGCTTGAAGAAAGGGAGGGCGCGCTCCCCTAGCTTGGAGATGAAACGCCCGAGCGATGTAACGCAACCTGCTAGCTTCTGCATCTCATCGAGGGTCCTTGGTGGATTGATCTTCTCTATGGCCTTGACCTTCTTGGGGTTAGCTTTGATTCCTCTGTGCGACACCAGGAAGCCCAGCGGCTTACCTGATGGAACGCCGAACTCACACTTCTCCAGGTTGAGCCGTAGGTCCACTTTGCGCAGGCTGGTGAAGGTCTCCTCCAAATCATCAATAAGAGTCTTGGCCTCCCGAGATTTTGCCACTATGTCATCGACGTACGCTTTTGCATTCCTCCCGAGCTGCTCTCCCAGCGTGATGTGCATCAACCGCTAGAAAGTTGCTCCCGTGTTGCGCAGGCCGAAAGGCATACAAGCGTAGCAATATACCTCGCACGGGTTTAGAAAGGCCATTTTCCCAACATCTTGCACCGCCATCTTGATTTAATGATAGCCCGAGATGGCGTTCAGGAAACACAGCAAATCATACTCGGGGGTGGAGTCGATGATTTGGCCGATGCGCGGGAGAGGAAAAGAGTCCTAAGGGCAGCCTTGTTGAGGTTGGTGAAGTCTACGCACCTACGCTCTTTCCCACATTTCTTGGGTACAATGACAGGGTTCACGAGCCATTCTGGGTGCCACACTTTTCTAATGACGCCTTCCTGCAACAACTTGAGGGTTTCTTGAGTAATGAACGTTTGTTTCTCCGGGGCCTGCCGTCGTGCTTTCTGCTTCACCGGGCACGCGTTTGGGCACACCATCAAGTGATGCTCGATCACTTCTCGCGGAACTCCGACCATGTCTGCCGCCTCGCATGCAAATACCTCCTTGTTAGCATGCAGGAAATTAACCAAATCCTCTTCTTGGTCTATGGGGAGGCCGGCACATATGGTGAAGGTGGAGCCTGACCTCCCATCTTCTTCCACCGAAACCTGCTTTGTTTCAGCCCGATCTTGAGAGAACATCTGCTTCTTCATCATTGGTGCAGCCCTCAGGGTTTCTAGAGCTCCTTCCTAGCCCGGCTGCGTGCAACCGGAGACTTGGCGGCCAGCTTGCAGACCAAAAGCGCACTCTTTGTATTGCCCGCCACGGTGAGGACTCCGCTGCTCCCTGGCATCTTTATGAGGTTATAGGCAGGATGAGTTGCTGCCATGAACTTGGCCAGCACAGGGTAGTCGAGGATGGCATTGTACGGCAGGTTGATGTGGGCGATGTCGTAGTCGATGAGCTTCGTGCGGTAATTGTAGCGCGTGCCAAAGGTGATGGGAAGGTGGATCTGCCCCAAGGGGCAGGTGGAGCCGTCTACGACCCCGGAGAAGGGCTTGGTGGGGAGGAGCCGACCGTAGGGCACATGAAGGAGGTCGAACGCCTCAAGGGAGAGGACGTTCAGGCCTATGCCGTCGTCGATGAGGGTCTTGGTGACAGCTACGTTGCATATGGTGGGGGTGCAAAGCATAGGTAGTGCGCCCACGCACACTATGGATGCAGGGTGTTCGCTTGAGTCGAATGTAAGGTTAGATCCGGGGGC
>LR738713.1:239349972-239398808 GCA_902687465.1 Secale cereale | reverse complement strand
GCCCCCTGCAGCTTGAGGATGATGCAGCCCAGGGGCGCCCTCGATTGAATACCTGAAACATCACCTGACACTTGTCGAAGAAGAGTTCGGGTAGCTGAAGATGCGAGTCGCGCCGGTCGCCCCTGAGGATTGTCGGGCTCCTGAGGCCAGGGGCTCCGGAGGCCCTCAATGGTCACGGGGGTCCGGCTCCCGCTCCGTCCGGACCGCCCGCCACTGATCCTCCCGAGCCCCCAAGGTCTGCCGCGCGAGGCGCTGGAACGTGGCGGCTGTGTTGTGGAAGTCGAAGAGTGTGCAGACGTAGCTGCAGGGGAGAGCCCTCTTCCAGCCGACTGCCGTCGACCAGAAGGTCCCCAAAGATGGAGCTCGGTTGAGACCCTCGACGTCGATGCAGACGCGGAAGTGGTTGCTCGAGTTGCGGGTAGGTGAGCTCGGCATCGTGCGGTTACGCCCTCCGCGTATGAGCCTTGTGTATTGAAGTTCCTTGGTAACCTGGTTGACAAAGTCCTGAGCCCCCAGCACTGTGCAGGTCACGCTGGGCTCCCAAAAACGCGCGTCGAGACACGCCTGCAGGTGGTGCCCGAACACCTCCCTCGAGACGCTGGTCAGACCAGGGACACTTTAGAGGAGAGCCCCCGAGCCCGTCCTGAGAGGGGCATCGGGTGCTCCTACCTATGCGAGGGTGGAGGGTGCCTCGTCGGCAGGCGCGGGTCCCGAGGCGAGGCCTCCAGGAGCCTCCATGTCCTGAGGTCCGTTGGCGGGCAGGTTTTTCTTCTTGGGGGCGGTCTGCAGGGCGAAGACAGCTCCATCCTCGTCGGAGCTCTCGACCGCCGCGGTCTGGTAGGCGAGCTCCAGGGAACGCACCGCTTCCTTCTCGTCGGAGGCGATTGTGATGAGTCCGCCACTCCCGGGCATCTTGAGAATGTTGTAGCCGTCATGGGTCGCTGCCATGAACTTGGCGAAGGCAGGATACCCAAGAATGGCGTTGTACGGGAGGTGGATGTTGGCGACATCGAAGTCGATGAGCTTGGTGTGATAGTTGTCGTGGTCACCGAAGGTGATGGGTAGGCAGACCTGCCCCATCGGGAGTGTGGAGCCATCTGTGACTCCATAGAAATGCTTGGTTGGGTGGAGCTGATCGTAGGGAACCTGGAGCGTCTCGAAGGTCTGGACAGAGAGGACGTTTAGCCCTGCCCCGCCGTCGATGAGGGTCTTGGTCATGAGGACGTTGCTGATGGTCGGAGTGTAGAGCATCGGGAGAGCACCTGGGGCTGCCGTGCAATTGAGCTGGTCCTTATGGTCGAAGGCGATGACCTGCTTGGTCCACCTGAGGTTGTGCACGGTGTCTGTCCTGGGAAGCGCCACGTTCACCTCGCGAGCGAACTGCTTGAAGATGTGATGGGAAGCCAGAGCATGGGCTCCTCCCAAGATGCACGCAACCACACGCAGCTCCTCGAAGCCCCCTGCTCCATCTCCCTGGCGGTCATCATCGTTCCTCCTTGGCGGTGGTGGCAGTGGAGGCAGACCTCCGTTGCCCTGCGGGCGACCCTCGCGAGGCTGGTCGTGCAAGGGGGCGTCGCGAGGCTGCTCCTGCCAGTGGTCCTCACGAGGCTGGTCACGCCACCCTTGGCGCGAGTTCCTGCCATCCCATCATCCTCCACCACGGCCTCCTCAACGGCCGTAGCTGCGGTTGTCTCGCTCAGGTCGCTACCCGACGTACATCGCCCTAAGGTCCTGGCAGTCGTTGGTGTTGTGGTTGTGGACATCGTGGAAGACGCGGTACGGGTGGTTGTCTCTGGGGGGTCGCTGTATCCGCAACCACGCTTCACTTCTAGCTCTGCAGCCAGCACGGTGGGTCCCTTGCGCTTTGCTTCTTTGGCCTTGGCCTTCTTTTCGTCAGCCTCCACTTCTGGCAGCTCCTGGAGGGAGAGACGTCCTTCCTCCGCCCTGGCGCACTTTGTCGCGAGCTTGAACATCAGAAGGGTTGTGCACAGATCTTCGTGGATGGCGAGCTCCTCCCTCATCCTGACGTCGCGGATACCGTTGGAGAACGCCGAGATGATGGCCTCGTCCGAGACCCTGGGGATCCTGAGGAGCATGGTGTTGAAACGTTGGATGTACTTCTGCAGGGTCTCCCCAGGCTGGTGCTTCACGCGACGCAGATCTGCGGCCGCCGGGGCTCGGTCGCGGGTGCCCTGGAAGTTGGCGACGAAACACTCATGAAGCTCTCCCCACGACGAAATGGATCCCACGGGGAGATTCAGGTGCCAGGAGCGGGCGGCATCTTTGAGGGCCATGGGGAACCAGTTCGCCATGACCTGCTCGGTGCCGTTGGACACCTCGATGCTTAGCTCGTAAAGTTTGAGGAACTCCGTGTGGTCGGTGGTGCCATCGTAGCACGGAGGCAGATCCGGCTTGAACTTGCCGAGCCAGACGAGGCGACGCAACTCGGGAGCCAGGGCGCGACATCCAGCCACGCTCATGATGGCAGGCGCCCCCTGCGCTTGCGGTGCAGGTTCTTGGGGTGCAGGCGCCACCATCTCATGTGGTGCGCGGTCCTGGTGCTGCTGGATGGGGGGCACGCGAGCTTCTGCCTGGGGATGCGGAATCGTGTGGTAGCTCTCCTTGTCGCGCGTCGGGGCCCTACGGGGTGGCTTACGCCGCGGAGCCTCGCGCCTGACCCCCTGGCAGGCGCCGTAGAGTGGAGCTGGAGCCGGGACACCGTGGCCCTCGTTCCCAGCCATGGGTGACGGAAGACGGGAGGAGTGGGTTGGCGCAGGTACCTCCCCGGTGGCGTTGACGAGCTCGATGATGCAGTGGAGCCACACGTCATAGAGGTCGTCCGCAGGGCAAAAGCATAGGAGCTCCGCGCCATCAGTAGCGCAGGATGCTGGTAGACTGGCCCGCGGAGGATCAGCGAGGACGACGCCGCGGCTGGCGAGGGTGACGGTGTCGCCGTGCGGCCATCGCGCCGCACAGACAACAGCAGCGATGAGTCCTACTGCTCGTGGATGGCCGGGTCGGTGGCGGCGTTGGAGACCGGCGAGTTGGGGCGGGGCGGAGCACCGTTGCCTGCGGGCGCCGTCTGAGCGACGTTGGCTGCGCGGCGAGCGGCGCGTGCTCGTCGTGTGTCCACCATGGCGGCGAAGCGAGGTTGACGACGAGAGCGAGAAGAGGTCGTCGGAGAGGCGAGATTGCAAGACGCCCCCTACCTGGCGCGCCAAATGTCGGATTACGGGCTCCGCAAACCCAAGAAGTTCGAACACAGGGGCATGAACGAAGATCTCTCCCACTCACGTCTACCTAGCGTCTCTCCCTCGTCCATTGAAGAGATTCTAGTGAACAACAAGTAAAGCACACAAGCATTTACCCAAGTTCAGGCCACCTTGCGGGGTAAAACCCTACTTCCTGCTTTGGTGGATTGGCCTCGGGAGGGCTGGAGTATGAATGAGTACAGTGGTTCCTAAGCTCAGGAGGGGAGCTCAGGAGGGTCAAGATGTAAGGGTTCCTGCTCCTTTGTGCGAGGGTAGAGTTTTTGGATATGATTCCACTTAGTGGAGATCCTAGCTACTTATATAGGCGGCTAGAGTCCTCTTCCCCCGAAATGTTTAGGCGGGAAGGGATCCCACAACGGCCATTTCAAGCGGGAACACAACGACGTTCCTACCTTGCCAAAAGTGGTCTTCACCTGCAAAGGGATCCGGCGATGACGCGGTGGTGGGCTCGGTGGTGACATCCTCCCTTTCGTCCTTGCGGTCTTCGGTCTTGTTGCATCGAAGGGGAAACCTTTGTCCTGCTCCTTGGGAACCTGCGCCTGCGTTGTCTCGTTTGCACCAAAATGGCAACTGTGCCCCTGGCACGCGCTGGCACCCCCTGGCGCTGTGCGTCACTGCCTCCTCCTGAGGCAGGCGTGGCCTTGGATTCTCTGCCCCAACAGAGCAACCCAGCCGAGGCTGCTCCTGAGGGGGTCTTGACGTCATTCTCCTCGCGAGGTCTAGCCCCCTCGCGAGGGTCTTGAGCAGCTGGTCGATCAACTGGGCCGTACCAGGCCGTGGGAGGAGCGCATCGCGGCCCGCATACATGCAAGTCTGGGTACCCTGGTTCCTAGGACGCCGACAGTACCCCTACCTAGAATGCCAAATGTCGGATTCAGGGCTCCGCAAAACCCTTGTAAGTTCGAACACTGGGGTGCATGCGAAGAACTCAACTCCCCCTATCAGACTACTCGCCGTTTCTACGAACTAGCTTGAGGAACAAGGAAGAACACGACACAGGACAATTTACCAGGTTCAGGCCACCTAGCGGTGAGTCGTCCTACTCGTGCAATGTGGTGGATTGCCTCAAGGTGGGTCGAGGAAGAACTAGTATAGTGGTCGAACCACCTCGCGAGGTGTGTTCTTGTTTGTGTGTGTCTATAAGGTGATCTCAATGATCCATCAGATCCCCTCCTATGGTGGTGGCTAAGCTATATTTATAGTGGCCTTGGTCCTGTTCCCCCAAAATATAGGCGGGAAGGGATCCCTCAACGGCTAAATTTGAAGGAAGACAACTAGTACATCTTATCGTGACTAAAGGTGGTCTTCTGCTGTAAAGCTTCCGATCCTGACGCCATGGTGGGCTCGATGATGACCTCCGTCCTACCATCCTAGTGATCCTGGTCTTGTTGCTTGGAAATGGAAACCTTTGGTTGGTTCCTTGGAACTCCCAGCCTGGACTTGCCTCTTTAGCACCAAAGAGGAAACTGGTCGTCTTGCGCCCGCTAACACCCGCCTGGCCTTGGTCGCCATGGCTTGCATCATCCGAACCTAACGAGGTGAGGGCTTGCATAGAGTTCTCCGCCCCTCGGCAGCCAGGCTAGCGAGACTGCTGCCTCCGGAGGTCTTGGTGTCATCAGCTTCGCGAGGCTTGCCCCGCTGCGAGGGTCTTGAGTGTCGATGCTGAAGATGGGACGTATTAGGCCTGTGAATGAGCCACGTCATGGGCCACAGGCAGGCAAGTCTGGGTACCTTGGTTCCCAGAACGCCGACAACCCGTCGCATAGTTCGGCATTCTAAAGCCTATAAAGTTCATGAAGGTGAACTATACAAGAAAAGCACTACTGGTAATCTCCAAAGGTGCATCTTTGAAGAGGAGGGACGTCAACTTTTAGCAGAAATACACGTTGGTATGGGCGCCATCACGCCGCAGCTCGGGCTCTTGTAAGTAAGGCTTTCAGAACAGGTTTTTTCTAGCCAACAGCTCGAGCAGATGCACAAGCCCTAGTCCAACATTGTGTTGGATGACAGCTTTTCGCCAATCAAAGTCATATGCCCCCCACCACCCTGAGAACCATCCCCATTACTTGGCCATTTGCGGTCTAGGGACTGGATATGGTCGGACCCCTTAAAGGGGGAAGCTAAAAAAATAAATATTTACTGGTTATGGTGGATAAATTTACTAAATGGATAGAAGCCAAAGCTGTAAGAACGACTGAAGCAGAGCCAGTGATAGATTTTATATCCGGCGTAGTACAGTGTTATGGTGTCCCGCATAGTATTGTCACAGATAATGGCTCCAAGTTTAAAGCTAACGAGGTGAAGAACTGGTGCGCCAAGTTATGCATTAAACTTGAGTATGCTTCCTTGTACCACCTTCAAACAAATGGTCGTCGAATGGGACAATGGCTTAATAATGAGCGGCATTAAACCCCGAATGGTGCACTCCCTACGGGAGTCAGATAAACACTGGGTTGAGGAGCTTGACTCCGTACTCTAGGGCTGCGAACCACACCTAACCAAAAAATCAGATATACACCTTTTTCATGGTGTACGGCGTAGAGACTATTTTTACCAGCGACATTATTTACGCCTCACTTCGAGTGCGAATGTATGAAGAGCGAGAGGCCGAGCTCGATCGGCAGGATGACCTAGACGACCTTGAAGAGGAGCGTGATATCGAGCAGGCTCGTTCCACATTATATCAGCAACAGGCTAGGTGATACAAGAGCAGAGAAGTGCGGGCCAGAACATACAACGTTGCCGAACTCATTCTACGTCTCCCGGAGAAGAAAAGGATAAGCTCAAACCAAGGTGGGAGCGCCCCTTCATTATTGACGAAGTTCTCATCGGAGGAGCATATTGCCTTCGGAATGCCTCAGACAATCTCCTTGAGCCGAATTAATGGCACACTGCTAGGCTCCGATGATTCTACAGATAGTTCGGTAGCACCTTTTATTTCTCTTTCAGTTTAGGTTTGTTCCTTTGTTTTTCTTCCTCTTCATTTTTTCTTTTCCTTCCCAGAAAGTGTTCGGTGCTACCTCTTGAGCTTGCATTGTATTCCCTCGAAGAGGAAAGGGAGATGCAGCACAGTAGCGTCACTATTTCCCTCCGTTTTTGAGAACCAAGGTATCTATCGGGGGAAACTGTCCACCACGAACACCTATGGGACCGGAGCCCCTTGTTTGTGCGGTAGGAGGGCGGAGGGAGCACAAAGAGCAGATCGTGGAGATCACGCAGGCAGTTTACCCAGGTTCGGGCCGCGATGGACGCGTAAAACCCTACTCCTGCTTAGTTTGTATTGAGTTGGGGAGCTCGGGAGCTTGAAGAACTAGCTACACCGAGAGTATGAGCGATCTAGGTTCCGAACCCTCTCTACGTTGTGCATGGGCCTCCTTTTATAGCTCAAGGGGTCACCGACAGGTGTCAACGTAGTAGAAGGGGTAAAAATGTAATAGTGGTAGTAGTTGTAACAGTGCGGGAACAGTGGATGAACAGTGCGTGAACAGTGGTCATCACCTACTTTGACAGTGGGGGACAAGAGCATTTAATGCCCGTCGCCGTCGACCCCAAAAGCGCCCGCCCTTGCGTCTCCGTTTGCCACGGCGATGGCTTTACCACCATGGAGTGCCACCGTGTCCCCCAGGCTGCACAACCATCCGCCACGCGTCCCTGGAGTGGCCCCAGGGCGACGCGTGGTTCGATGAGCTGGAGCGCGGGCACACAGCATAACTCTCCCCGGCAAGCACCTTGCCCGGGTCTTGACCTTGCCGGGCCCGGGAGCTTGTCGGGCTCTGAAGCTTGTCGCTCCCCGGGCCCTGCCGGGGCGCACGTTGCGCCGAGGCATGTATTCTGTAACGTAATCTTCTAGTCTTCCTGGCAAGCTCCTCTTGCCAGGGCCTTGCGTGAGTGAGGTAATCTTGAGCCTGGAACGGCCTTCCCGGCAAGCTCCACTTGCCGGGGTCTTGATCTCCTGTCTTGTATACTTTGTTTTTGAATGGTTTTATATGGAGCAGGAAGGTCTCCGGCGAGCACGTGGTAGGTCCTGCCGCGGGAAGCTGCTACTGCCCGTGCACAAGTTGGGGTACTGAGGTACCCCTACCTTAGTACACCGACAGGAGCCCCCAGGCCTGGGCCACACACGATGCCGAGCGCTGTTGGGCCAGGCCCAAAACAGTGCACGGGCACGCGCGGCCCACGGCGCGCCGAATCCTCTTCCGCATCCGCCGCGTCCCTCCGTAACGGCACGCGTAGATTGCGGCGTCGTGGGATGGGACGTGGCCACGATCTTTAAATGGAAAGGGCGAAACGTCCCCCACTTCCCCATAAAAGCAGAGGAAGCAGGAGCGGTTCCCCTCCTACGCCTTCATTGCTTCTTCTTCCATCTCCAGAGATTCCCCCTTGCGCTCCGCCTCCACATCTCCTCCGCCGTCTTCCGCATCCGCGGCGCCGCCGGACTCTTCGTCCCCCTTCCCTCGCCGCCTCCGCCATGGCCCCGAAGACCGAGAAGGCGAAGGCGGAGAAGACCAAGAAGGAGAAATCAGAGCAGGCGGCGAGGCTTACTCTGCTGCGGAAGCGGAACGTCGTATTCTCGCCGAGGCTTAGCGCGCGGGAGCTCTGGAACAAGTATTACTTGTTCTGGGCCAAGGAGACCAAGGCGCACCCTCGGACCAGAGCTTATCCTGCCGCCGCCAAGGACAATTATCCCGGCGGGTATTTCTTCTTCGCAGCTTTCTTCCATTGCGGCCTTTGTCCTCCTTTTTCCGACTTTTTCTGCGATATCATGCACACCTACGGCCTCCACCTTCTTGACTTCACCCCCAACGCCATCCTCACGATGGCGGTTTTCGCACATCTGTGAGAAAACTATATTGGGATCTATCCGAACGTAGCGCTGTTTAGGCACTTCTTCACCCCTAGAGTAGAGGCCGGCGCCCCCCTCTCCGGGGGAATTTCTTGGGTCTTCCGCTTGAACAAGAAGGAGTCCTACTTGCCGGGGGAGCTCCGCGGCAAGTGGGAGGAGTGGCGTGCGGACTGGTGCTGGATAGTTGAGGACGAGCCGCAACCCTTCACTGCGCCGCGCACAACAGCCATCGTGCGCGGCAGGGACTGGAGTGAGCTGGACTCGGACGACATCAAGCTCAACGTCGCCCTCGTCAGAATTCTTCGTCTCCGGGTAGCTAAGTTGTCTGTCGGAGAAGTAGGAGCAGATTTCCTCCGCCGCCGCATTGCCCCTCTACAGGATAGGAAGAGGCCAGCATGGGAGTACGGAAACGCGGCGGACATAATGAGATTACGCCCAGGGCTAAACTTCAACTTCACATCGCTGGAGCTGAAGGGGATGGTCCGGGAACTCTTTAAGCACGACCCGGCCCACCCAGAGTGGTTCAGAGCTCCCCGGGGAGTGGTGCCTCTCTGCAACAGCATGACCCGGGATCCTCTTCGCGCCATGATGCCCGCGTGTGACTCGCATGGCGTGGACCGCACATGGATTCCGCCCAAGTCATCAGACATCATAAGCTTCTTCGACAACCTGGTGGAGGTGGCGAAGAACAAGGATGAGATCAAGGGGCTCACACGGGACACCACCAACCAGGAGATTGCTTATATAGCTTCTCGGGTAGAGGAGGCCGCTGCAGCCGCAGCGGCAGGAGAGTTTGGCTTTACACCCGATGAGGCAGAGGCTGCGGATGCGTCCTGCCAAGCAGAGGAGGCGGAGATCCGCAGACTACTGCAGCTTCCTCCCGACGAGCTTGCCGGGGTCCCTTCTTTGAGGCACTCCGGAATCCCCGGAATCGTGACCGAGGCCGCGGCGAGAGGCGGCGCTGCCGGAGGAAATAGAGGCGCCGGAGGGGGCGGAGGCGCCAGAGGGAGAACGGCCGCGGGGCAAGGCGCTGGGTCCAGCAAGCCTGCCGGGGAGGAGGAGGAGGAGGAGGACGTCGGGGCCGACGAGGACTCCGACGGGTCTCTGGGGCTCTATGCTGACGACCTCTCCTCATCATCGGAGACCTCCCCGCCTCGGGCAAGTCCCAGGCGATCTCCGCTGAAGCGTCTCCGCAAGGCGACGACGGGGACGAGGGCGCAGGCGCCCCGACAACAACCAGCTCACCGGGCGGCGCGAGCTACCCGGGGGAGCCAAGCTGCGACGGGGGCGCCCGGCGCACCAACCACGGCGGGGGTGACCCGCACACAGGCCACGGTGGGAGCGACCCGCACACAGGCCGCGGCAGAGGCGCCCCGCACGTCAGCGCCAAGCGGAGGACGGTCTTCGCAGGGCGGAGCGGCTGCTCCGCCTGCTCCCCGGGCCTCGGCGTCCACAGGGGCCGGGTCCTCACAGCCCCCAGCCCCGGGGACCGCCAAGCGCCCGAGGGAGTCTTTGCCTCCTGCTCGTCGCGCGGACGCGCCTCAGGTGGCGTTCGACTTCTCCGCCCTGAGCGACGACGACGACGACGAGGAACAGGAGTAAGAACTCGAGGTCTTGTATCTTCTTTAACTTCGTCTTGATTCTTGTTGATTCTGATCTTGCTTCTTGCTTTGACTTCAGGACCCTGGCCCAGCGAGTGGCGAAGAAGGCCAAGGTTCCCGTCGTCGAGGTCGCGGACGACTCGCCCGTCGCGGCGACTGGGGACGCGCCGGAGACGAGCCTGCCGGACCCGAGCGCTGCTCCGAGGAGCAGCCCCCGGCGCAGCCCCCAGCGTAAGTTTGGTTTCAATCTTTCCGCTCGTCGGGCGCGCTTGAGGAACTTGCTTATATTGACACCTTGCTGTTCTTGTTGTTGTCTTGATTGTTTTGTGCAGAGGTGGAGCCGCAGCCACAGGAGCGTCCGGAGACCGCTCCCGAGGAGCCGCAGGCCCAGCCGTCCCCGCCAAGGACGAACTCTCCGGCAAGGGAGAGTGCCCCGCCAAGGGCGGGTACCCCGCCAAGGGCGAGCAGCCCGGCGAGGGCGGCCACCCCGCCAAGGCAGAGCTCCCCGGCGAGGGAGCCCGCCGTCGACGAAGTCCGCCAAGGTATGTTTTATAACTCCGTCTTCTTGAATTCGTCTTTTTTGGATATTTGCTTGAACTTCTTCTTCTTTTTCTTCTTCTTCTAGATCCTCCTCCCCCAGAACAGATGGAGACGGAAACCATCGTTGTGGAGGAGGGCACGCAGGGCGACGGCGGCAACGCCCCTGTCGTTGAGGATACGGCGGGAGCCGCCGAGCCGGCTGCGGAGGAGACTGCTCCGGCCGCAGAAGCGGCGGCCGGGGAGGGGGACGGCGGCCATACTGCCGACCCGGAGGCGGCAGGAGCGTCGAGCGCTGCGCCGGCCGCCGACCCCTCCACCGAGAAGGAGCCGTCTGCGTACTATCTTGAGGCCCCCAACGGCGTCTACATCCAGGTGCCGTGGGGATCTTCGTCGCGAGCCCCCGCGGAGGGAGAGGCCTTTGATGGGGAGGTCCTCGCCTCCGCGGGTCTGAAGGTTGTCGAGGCGCCCAGCGGGAGTGAAGAGCCCGAGGAGGAGAAGCTTCTCCACCGGCTCCTGGCCCATTACCGGGCCAGGCAGGCAAAGCTCGCGTCTCGGCAGGCCCTCACCGCCAAGGCCGCCGCTGACATGGAGAAGCGCGCGGCGGAGCTCCGCGCCGCCAACCAGGCTGCCCTCCGCGGCGTGGCGGAGGAGCGCGAGAGGCTTGCCGGGGAGTACCAGGAGTGGCTCCTGGAGAAGGCCGTGGCCGAAGAGCAGCAGCGACTCGCCAGAGAGGAGCTGTCCCGGCGAGAAGGAGAGCTCACCCAACGGAAGGTCAACCTCGACTCCCACGAGGAAGACCTTGCCGCCCGGGAGCAGGCCCTTGGCGGAGAGCTGAAGGAGGCGAAGGCCGCCGCGGCTGCCGCGGAGACTGCCAAGGAGGAGCTCGCGGCCAAGGTTGCGCAACTGGAGGAGTCCCTGAAAGCGAGCGTGGAGAGGGTCACCGCGCTCAACACAGAGCGCGAGAAGGATGCCCACACCAACTCCGAACTCCAGGTGCGTCTCTCCAAGCAGGGTGACGAGCTGAAGGCCGCCAAGGACTCGATTGAGGATCTGGAGCTGAAGGTTTCCACGTTGAAGGACTCGCTCGACGCTGTCCGGGACCGGGAAACCAAGCTGAAGGAAGAGCTCCGCAGGGAGCGAGGCTTGGTGGAGAGCGCCACCACTGCGGCTGAGAACTTCCGCCGAACCGTCAAGGTATGGACCAACGACTTGGTGGCCTCTGCATCCAACATCGACCAGGAGCTGTTGGCGCTGAAGGTCGAGCATCTTATATACTCTCCGGATCCAAACCTCCCCCACAGCGCCAAGCTCAGCCTCTTCTTCAGAGGGATCGCGCCGGCTCTTGCAGATCTTCGGAAGAAGCTCCCCGCGCAACTGGCCGAGGAGTCGCGCCAGCTCTGCGCGGGAACCTTGGAGCGCGTTCTGACGAAGATAGTGTACCGCAATCCCTGTATAAACCTCGCCAACGTTCTCCGCAGCTTGCCGGCCGACGCGAATATGGAGGCGCTGAAGGCGCAGGTCGCCCACATTATCGCCAAAGTGAACAAGATCTCCAGGATCGAAGGCGACCGCGTAGACTAGGCCTCCTTTTCCTTTATCTCTTTTGTTGCTGCATAGTGTGCTATGAACTCATTAGTCATTGCGACAAATTATCCTTTGTAAGATATTTATCTTATTTTGATCAATCAATGCAATGTTATCTTCCTTGTCTTGGTCCTTTACTTTGTATGCTTTTCACCCTATGCTTCCAGGGAGCTTGCCGGCAAGGGGTCTTTGCCGCGAGCGCTAAGTACTGGACTCTTAAGCAGCCTACTGGCCAAGGTCTTACCGGCAAGCAACCTTGCCGCAGCTAGTCGCGACACACTTAGCTTGCTGAGCGAACTCGAAAATGAAGCAAGGGCGCGACACTTGTCGCAGCTCACTTAAGTCGTTGAGCGTACTCGAAAACAAGATAAGGGTGCGGCTAGCCACGGGTAGGTTCCTCCGCGCACAGGTTTTCCATACAAAGTGTGGTTGTTCAAGGAAGACAACTAAAATTTAAAAATTTGAACTGGTCAAATTTTGATAACTTAGCTTTCATATTTCGCTTGCTTCTCGGTAAGGCTTCTCTTTCTTGAACATCACTTGATTCATCTTCCATCTCCTTCCCCCCCGGCAAACTTGTGCACGAGGAGCATACCTTCTGCTTAAGAGGCAAGGAAAAAGGAGAGGGAAACAAGTATATGGCCTTTCGGCGTGCTAATGCTTACCGGATATGTATGTTGCACAAGATGCCAAATAACGCATGCAAATAGCGAAGAAAAGCATGGAAAAGGCAAATAGCGCAAAACACAAAAGCTTTACTGATGCACGGGGTCTGCGCCCGGCTTTGTACAAAGGGTTACATGCAACAGCGGCAAAGCTTGTACAAAAGGTGGTTGCCGGAGCGGATCACGGCAACCGCGCCTTATGGGTGAAACTTGCGAAGATGCTCTATGTTCCAGGAGTTGCTCACCGGTAAGCCTTCTTCGGTCTCAAGGCGGACAGCGCCGGGCCTTGTGACTTGTCTCACCCGATAAGGGCCTTCCCACTTCGGCGTCAACTTGTTGGAATTCTTGGCGGACTGAACACGCCGAAGAACAAGGTCGCCTTCCTCGAAACTCCTGGCCTTAACCTTGCGGCTATGGTAGCGACGCAAGGCTTGCTGGTATCGAGCAGCTCGTACAGCAGCCTGGAGACGTTCCTCCTCGAGGAGCAATGCATCATCTTGTCGCAGTTGCTCTTGCTCGAGCTCATCATAAGCGAGCACTCGAGGAGATCCGTATACGAGTTCCGTGGGGAGAACTGCCTCTGCTCCATAGACTAGAGCAAAGGGTGTCTGTCCGGTGGCTCGACTTGGTGTCATCCTAATTGACCAAAGAGCCGCCGGTAGCTCCTCTATCCAGTTTCTTCCGCACTTGTGCAGCCTGTCAAAGGTCCTTGTCTTGAGTCCGCGCAGCACTTCAGCATTTGCCCTCTCCACTTGACCGTTGCACCTCGGGTGAGCAACAGAAGCGAAACAGACCTTGGCGCCAAGGTCTTGGACGTACTGCATGAAGGTGCGACTTGTAAATTGCGTACCGTTGTCGCTGATGATCCTGTTAGGGATTCCGAAACGGCAAACAATCGACCTGAAGAACCTGACCGCTGACTGTGCTGTCACCTTCCTCACTGGTTCCACTTCTGGCCACTTTGTGAACTTGTCGATTGCGACGTACAAGTACTCAAAGCCCCCGACAGCGCGAGGGAAAGGGCCGAGGATGTCGAGCCCCCAGACCGAGAAGGGCCAGGATAAAGGGATCGTCTGGAGAGCTTGAGCTGGCTGATGAATTTGCTTTGCATGGAACGGGCACGCTTCACACTTGGTTACTAGTGCAGTTGCATCTTGGAGGGCTTCTTGCCAAAAGAACCCTTGCCGGAAAGCTTTCCCGGCAAGCGCCCTTGCGCCAATATGGTGGCCGCATATGCCTCCGTGTATTTCTGCCAACAGCTTCTGTCCATCTTCTCTGGAAATGCACTTCAACATGACACCATTGAGTCTTCTTCTGTACAGCTCGTTATCCACGAACTGGTACATACTTGACTGCCTGGTTATCTTTTCTATCTCTTCTGGGTCGTCGGGAAGTTCTCCAGTTTGCAGAAAATGGACGATCTGCTGCGCCCATGCCGGAGCCCGAGGCTCAACGGCAAGGACTAAAGGCTCGAGGGCCGCTGCGGGAACCTCAGCTTCTACGGCAAGAACCTCCGGTTCTGCTGGAGCTGAGGGTCCCCCGGCAAGCTCGCCGGGGCGAGGCTTGTTGGGAACTATTGCTTCAACTGTACATATCCGAGGATCTGCAGGAGCAAACTGTTCCTCAGCGTTCTGATCGTTGATCTTGGGGACCTTGGCGGCGACCTCGGGGAGATCCGCCGACAAGTAGTCGCCGGAGACCAACTTTCTCTTCTTGGTATGCCCAATTGATGGTGTAACGGACGGCTGAGTTAGCTTGAGCAAGAAGGTTCCTGGTTCCACAGGTAACTTCATCGCAGCACACTTCGAAAGGCCATCTGCAATTTCATTCTGAGCTCTCGGGACGTGCTCCATTTGCAGACCTTCAAAGTGCTCTTCAAGCTTCCTCACTTCATCTACATAAGCTTCCATCAAAGGGCTCTGGTAACTCTTGTTAACTTGTCGGACCACCAACTGGGAATCTCCCCGCACAATCAGCTTCCTGATCCCAAGTTCGACCGCAATCCTGAGGCCGGCAAGCAAGCCTTCATATTCAGCAGTATTCTTTGTTGCTTGCTCCCTGGGAAAGTGCATCTGGATAACATACTTGAGGTGTTCTCCGGTGGGTGCTATGAGTACCACACCGGCTCCAGCGCCTTGCAGCGAGAAGGCACCATCAAAGTACATTACCCACTCACTTGTCGCTTCTTGTACGGGTACACTTGTCTCTGGAACTTCCTCATCGGGCGTCGGGGTCCACTCAGCTATGAATTCTGCCAAGGCTCGGCTCTGTATGGTTGAGGTACTTTCGAACTTGAGTCCAAAGCTCGACAGCTCCAGTGCCCACTCAACGATCCTGCCTGTTGCTTCTGGATTGTGCAATATCCTCTTCAGCGGAAAGCGAGTGACCACTGTTATCTCATGTGCTTGGAAATAATGGTGCAGCTTTCTCGAGGCCATGAGGAGGCCGAAAAGCAACTTCTGCACCCCAGAGTATCTTGATCTAGCCCCCTGCAAGAGGGAACTTACAAAATACACAGGGCGCTGCACCATCTTTCTTCGCACTTCTCCTTGATCCTGCGCAAAGTTGTCCTTGTCGGGGCCAGAGCTTGTCGGAGGAGCCCCCTGCTTGTCGCTGGATTCGCTTGCCGGTGGTGCAGACTCCTCGTCGGCCTCCCTCTCCGCTACTAACGCAGCACTAACCACCTGGTTGGTTGCCGCTAGGTACAGCAGCAACTTCTCCTGTGGTCTAGGTGCGACAAGTATCGGAGTAGAGGATAGGTACCGTTTCAAGTCTTGCAGCGCTGCCTCCGCTTCCGGAGTCCATTTCATGGGACCTGCCTTCTTCAAGATTTTGAAGAAAGGTAGGGCGCGTTCTGCAGACTTCGAAATGAACCTACTGAGGGCAGCCACACAACCTGCAAGCCTTCTGACATCCTTGACGCGCTTCGGGGCTTCGATCTGCTCGATGGCTTTAATCTTGTCGGGGTTAGCTTCAATCCCCCTCTGTGGTACAAAGAACCCGAGAAGCTTGCCGGAGGGGACTCCAAAAATGCACTTCTCGGGGTTCAACTTAAGCTGTATCTTGCGCAGGTTCTGAAATGTCTCTTCCAAATCTTGGACCAGGGTATCCTTGCTCTTACTCTTCACCACGATATCATCCATGTAAGCCTCTACATTTCTGTGGATCTGTGGCTCGAAAGCAGTGTGCACTACCCTTGCAAATGTTGATCCTGCAATCTTCAGTCAAAATGGCATGCGTATGAAGCAATAAGTGCCACATGGAGTGATAAATGCAGTCTTCTCTTCATCTTCCTTGGCCATGAAAATCTGATGGTAGCCTGAATATGCATCAAGAAAAGAGAGTAGCTCACATCCGGCAGTGGAGTCAACGATCTGGTCAATGCGCGGCAAGGGAAATGGATCCTTAGGACATGCTTTATTCACATCGGTGAAGTCTATACACAGTCTCCACTTCCCATTGGCCTTGCGCACGACGACTGGGTTTGCCAACCACGTCGGATGGATCACGCCTCTAACTAGGACTGCTGCTTCTAGCTTCTTGATTTCTTCAGTAATGAATTCTTGGCGCTCCACGGCTTGCTTTCTGACCTTTTGCTTGACGGGCCGTGCATGAGGACAAACAGCAAGCTTGTGCTCAATCACCTTCCTGGGAACGCCGGGGATGTCAGATGGTTGCCAGGCAAACACATCGACATTCGCCCGCAGGAAGGCAACGAGCGCGCTTTCCTATTTGCTGTCAAGTGTGGCACTGATGGTGAAGGTACCACCAGTGCCGTCTTCCTTGGCGGACACCTTCTTGGTTGCCGGAGGAGCGGCCATTCCCTTCTTACATTTGCCGGTGGAGCTCGATGGAACGTCCTCGATGGCAGCGCAGCACTCCGAAGAGGTGCGGTTGCCGGAGTGGGCCCCAGAGCACTTGCCGGACTTGGTCTTCGTCTTCTTCCCCCCGGGAGCTTCAGCGGCAAGTGTATCTTTCTCTGCTGCGGCTGCTGCATCCCCGTAGATCTTGTCGGCACAGACAAGCGCATCTTTCTTGTCGCCATGGACAGTGATGACGCTTATCGGCCCCGGCATCTTGAGTACATTGTAGGCGTAGTGGGAAGCTGCCATGAACTTGGCGAGGGCGGGACGGCCGAGTATCCCATTATATGGCAATGGGATATCGGCAAGGTCGAATGTGATGCGCTCAGTTCTGAAGTTGAGCTCCCCGCCAAAGGTCACTGGCAAAGTGATCTTCCCCTTGGGCTTGCTCCTCCCCGGGTTTATTCCTTGGAAGGACCCGGTCTCTTCGAGCTCGCCATCTGAGATTTGGAGTTTCTTGATCACAGCAGAGGAGATCAAGTTCAGCCCGGCCCCGCCGTCAACCAACATTTTGGTGACCTTGAGGTTGCGGATGGTGGGTGAGACCAGCATCGGCAAGCACCCGACCGCAGTGGTGCGGTCAGGGTGATCCTCAAGATCAAAAATGATGGGCGTGCTGGACCATTTGAGGAGCCTGCGCGACTCCACGGGCGGCTCCGCTGCGTTCACTTCCCGCACCCACTGCTTGAGTTGGCGGTGGGAAGTGTGCAGAGAGGCGCCACCATCGACGCACATGACCTCCGTGGCCTTCTGGAACTCCTGCTCGCTGTTATCTTCATCCTCCATGTCATCGTCGTCGTCTTCTTCGTCCTTGTCGCGGCCCCGGGGAGGTCGGTCACCTTGCCGCTGCTTGGCCTTGCCGCGGCGTCCTCCCCGACCATTGAATGGCCGCTTCTTGCTTGGTTCTCCTTCGCCACCTTGGGCCTTCTCCTTGTCGCGCCTCTCGTACTCAGCTTTCTGCTGCTCGACGAGGTACTCGACGCGTTTGCAGTTGGAGAGGTCGTGGCCCTTGGTGCGGTGGATCTTGCAGTATTGCTTGTCGGAACCGTCCTGCTTGTCGGCTGCCGCTACAGGGGCAGGCTCCTTGCCGGAGCCGCCAGCCTGTGTTTGCTTGGCGGGAGCCTCCTTGCCGGACTTCTCGACGGCAAGCACCTCCTTCTTGTTCTTTCTTCTGTTGTTCCGCCGCCGGCTCTTCTTTGCCGGGGCGGCGTCGTCGCTGTCACTTCCCCACGCGCCAGCATCCTCCCCGGGGAGTTTCCTCCCCTCTTCGGCGTGTGCGCACTTATCAGCTAGAGCGTAGAGCTCGCTGACATCCCGTATCTTGGTCATTGCCATCTCCTCACGCATGCGGCGGTTACGCACGTTCTGATGCAACGCGCTGATAACCGCGGCAGGATGGACGTCGGGGATGTTGTGCTGCACACGACTGAAGCGCTGGATGTACTTGCGCAGGGGTTCTCCTTCCTTCTGGGCCAGAATGTGGAGATCGCTCTCCTGGCCGTGGGGTTTGTGGCCGCCTGTAAAGGCGCCAACAAACTGGTGGCAAAGATCTGCCCAAGAAGAAATGGAGCCTTCCGGCAAGTGCATAAGCCAAGAACGGACGTTCGGCTTAAGCACGAGCGGGAAGTAATTCGCCAATATCTTCTCGTCGCGCCCCCCGGCAGCCTGCACCGCGATGGTGTAAATGCTGATGAATTCCGAGGGGTGCGTCTTGCCGTCGTACTTCTCCGGTACGTCGGGCTTGAAGTTCTTCATGCTGGGCCACTGGACGCGCCGCAGCTCGCGGGTAAACGCAGGGCAGCCTGCCGCGTACGGCAAGTCGCCTGGTTCACCGGGCGCGCGCGTGTCGACAGCGGCTCCAGCTCGCTGATCTGATTGTCGCCGAGCTTCTCGGCGGCGCTCGATCGTCGTTCGAGCGTCTTCTTGTCGCCGGTCGTCAAGGACTTGGCGCTGGTCCCGACGAGCCCGCGGATCCGACGACGCCGTGGAGCCGTCGTCGGCGTTGTTCCGGCGGGGCGGCGTCTTCTGCTTCCGCGGCGGGGAGTGCACGGTGGTTGCACCCCCGGCGGTCTTGTCGCCGTCGGCCTTCGTCTTCTCGACTTGCCGTGGCCGTGAGGTCGCCGGCTGCTGCGGCGTATCGTTGTTGGCGAAGGCGATCAGGCTCTGGATGGTTGCCCTCCAGTCTTCGGCCTTGTCTGTCGCTGGAGGGAAGTCGAGGAGCAGTTGCGCCCTTGCGAGCGCTTCTGCTGGAGTGGAGGGGAGTGGGGCCGAGCGGTGCGAGGAGCGGGATATGCTCGGACTCCTAACTGGGTTAGAAGGAGCAGGGTCCCGCCCCGGCGACCGCGCCTTGCTCGTGCCAGGACGATGGCCCGGAGCGTCCCGCGAGCCTCCGGTTTGCCCTTGGCCCAGCAAGCGGATGCCACCGCCTGTGGCATGGCGCTGCTGGGTTGTTGTTTGCTGAGATGGACGTGGCGCGTCCACGGAGACCGAGGCTCGGTCGTCCGTCCTGTCTTTGGATTTGGTGGCGCCGCGAGTTTCCTCGCCGGCGACCACCCTTCCGACGGCGTCTCCCCCGCCCACCGTTGGTTCCGATGGCGGCGGATGAGACGCAGACGGGCCTGCGACCTCCGAAGCCTTCTTCTTCGGGGCCATGTCGCTGTTGCTGATGAGGTTGCTGATGAAACTGGAGAGGTTGATGAAGAGTGCGCCCGCGTGAACGCCGGATCAGGTTCGCACAACCTCGACGCCCCCTACCTGGCGTGCCAAAGATGTCGGGGGAAACTGTCCACCACGAACACATATGGGACCGGAGCCCCTTGTTTGTGCGGTAAGAGGGCGGAGGGAGAACAAAGAGCAGATCGTGGAGATCACGCAGGCAGTTTACCCAGGTTCGGGCCGCGATGGACGCGTAAAACCCTACTCCTGCTTAGTTTGTATTGAGTTGGGGAGCTCGGGAGCTTGAAGAACTAGCTACACCGAGCGTATGAGCGATCTAGGTTCCGAACCCTCTCTACGTTGTGCATGGGCCTCCTTTTATAGCTCAAGGGGTCACCGACAGGTGTCAACGTAGGAGAAGGGGTAAAAATGTAATAGTGGTGGTAGTTGTAACAGTGCGGGAACAGTGGATGAACAGTGCGTGAACAGTGGTCATCACCTACTTTGACAGTGGGGGACAAGAGCATTTAATGCCCGTCGCCTTCGACCCCAAAAGCGCCCGCCCTTGCGTCTCCGTTTGCCACGGCGATGGCTTTACCACCGTGGAGTGCCACCGTGTCCCCCAGGCTGCACAGCCATCCGCCATGCGTCCCTGGAGTGGCCCCAGGGCGACGCGTGGTTCGATGAGCTAGAGCGCAGGCACACAGTGTAACTCTCCCCGGCAAGCACCTTGCCGGGGTTTTGACCTTGCCGGGCCCGGGAGCTTGTCGGGCTCTGAAGCTTGTCGCTCCTCGGGCCCTGCCGAGGCGCACGTTGCGCCGAGGCATGTCTTCTGTAACGTAATCTTCTAGTCTTCCTGGCAAGCTCCTCTTGCCAGGGCCTTGCGTGAGTGAGGTAATCTTGAGCCTGGAACGGCCTTCCCGGCAAGCTCCACTTGCCGGGGTCTTGATCTTCTGTCTTGTATACTTTGTTTTTGAATGGTTTTATATGGAGCAGGAAGGTCTCCGGCGAGCACGTGGTAGGTCCTGCCGCGGGAAGCTGCTACTGCCCGTGCACAAGTTGGGGTACTGAGGTACCCCTACCTTACAGTATCAATCCAGTAGGAGACCACGCTCGAGTCCCTCGCACCTGCACAAACAAATAAGAACTTCGCAGCCAACACGATAAGGGGTTGCCAATCCCTTTATGGTGACTTACGAGAGTGAGATCTGATAGAGATGATAGTTTATAGTTTTGGTATTTTTGGTTTATAAGAACAGCAAATAAAAGCGGTAAAACTAAATTAGATGTAGATTGATATGTTGAGAATAGACCCGAGGGCCATAGTTTTCTCTAGTGGATTCTCTCATGATAGCGATTTCTACGGCGGGTAAACAAATTACTCTCGAGCAATTGATAGAAAAGCAAATTTATGAGACTATCTAGGCATGATCATTGTATATAGGCATCACGTCCGAGACAAGTAGACCGACTCCTGCTTGTATCTACTACTATTACTCCACACATCAACTGCTATCCAGCATGCATCTAGTGTATTGAGTTCATAAGAACAGAGTAATGCCTTAAGCAAGATGACATGATGTAGAGGGATAAACTCAAGCAATATGATGTGAACCCCATCTTTTTATCCTCGATGGCAACAATAAAATACGTGCCTTGCTGCCCCTACTATCACTGGGAAAGGACACCGCAAGATTGAACCCAAAGCCAAGCACTTCTCCCATTGCAAGAACTATAGATCTAGTAGGCCAAACCAAACCGATATTTCAAAGAGACTTGCAAGGATATTATGAGCACACATAAAAAGTTCAGAGAAGAACCAAATATCTTTCATAAATAACCTTGATCATAAAGTCACAATTCATCGGATCTCGACAAACTCATCGCAAAAAGAGATTACATCGAATAGATCTCCTCGAAGACCGAGGAGAACTTTGTATTGAGATCCAAAGAGAGAGAAGAAGCCATCTAGATACTAGCTATGGACCCGAAGGTCTGTGGTAAACTACTCACAACTCATGGTGAGGACGATGATGATGATGATGAAGGCCTCCATGATGGATCCCCCTCCGGTGGAGCTCCGGAACAGGCTCCAAGATGGGATCTCCTCGGGAACAGAAGCTACGGCGGTGGAATTGGGGTTTTCTCTCTGTGTATGGAGTTTCTGGGGTACGTGGACTTATATAGGGAGAAGGAGGGCACCGGGGTCCACACGAGGAGGCCTCGAGGTAGGGGGCGCGCCCTGGGAAGGGGGCGCGCCCCCACCCTCGAGGGCGGCTCCTCGATCCTCTTACGTGGTTCTCAAGCTTCCTAGGCGTGATTTTCTCCAAAAATATCTCTCATGAAGGTTTCATTCCGTTTGGACTCCGTTTGATATTCTTTTTCTGCAAAACCCTGAAATAGGCAAAAAACAGCAATCTGGACTGGGCCTTTGGGTTAGTAGGTTAGTCCCAAAAATGATATAAAAGTGAATGATAAAGCCCATTAAACATCCAAGACTTCATAAATAATAGCATGGAACAATAAAAAATTATAGATACATTGGAGACGTATCATTCGGCTATACCGAACTATTAGGGGTGAAATTTTTTAAATGTACATACCTCAGTATACCTAGGGGCTTCTATAACGAAGCTTATTATTAAATCTTATTGCTTACAGTACTCAGGTCGTCTGTTTCTTACAGTCTCTTCGTCATTATATGCAACTCTATTACTTAAGTTTTTGCCAAGTTGGGTTGCCTAGCTCTTGTGTTTATACCCTATGTTCCCGATTATTTGCCTGGGGTATAAAGGGAGCACCTTTGCGATTGCTACAACCGGAGAATCCTTACCTGTACCTCAAATGGGTGAAGCCGAAAGCTAGCGTTCTTAAGGGAATCATTGGTCGTCAGACAAACGATGAATTGCTTTTCGGCACATATTTTTTTAATATCAAAGGATAAGTTTCCGATAATCCTAGTTCTTAGGATCAAAGCCTAGGCATGCATAAATACGCATGCTGACCTAGGGAAAAGAACCCTTAATGCAAATATTCTGCCTGGAAGATGTTTCTTATGTTAAATAGTAATATAACATAACTCCCTGAACAAAACTTGTATGTTCTAGAAAAATGACCGGATTGCCTGGTTTTCGAACATACTAAGTGTTCACCTCAAGTATAGTATCCGGAAACACTCTAACCCTTGGGTTCAGGAGGTTGAAGCTGAAGGTCTGCCATTACAAATTTTTAACAAGTTTAGTCGGAGATAAGTTTGATGATCAAGTACATTGCTACATGGAATCAAACGCCTATTCTTTATGTATGCCATCTATAAGACTGTCTAAACTACAGTCTTCTTTCAAAAACTTAGCGGCTATCATTAATTGGTCATACACCAAGCTAACGGAAATTTATTTTCCATCCTGTCCCCAAGGTCCAACCAGGGCATGTGATTCGGATCAAGCCCAGTATAGCATGTTTTCACCATGGCCCAGGCCTCTCGTGCACCTTCCCGGCATGCTGACGCCTTCCATAGTTCAAAGCGACGCCGAGCTCCTTTGAATAAGTTCGCCAGATCCTCCATAATATCTGGAGGAGAATCGGATGGCCAGAAGGCTTTAGCCATGTTCTTCATGGATTTTTGAACTCGTTCATGCACTTTGGAGAGCTCTTGTGGAACGTCGTCTTGAAATCCGGATACTTCCCCTCGAGGCTGCACAGTTACCAAACCTGCAGGAATAGCATTGTGAAGCCCTGAATCATTGGATAAAATGAAAGCTAGTTTAAACGTCATACTGAATATGCTGCCTTTTAACTTTCTATTTTCCTTCAAGGCATCAGATAATTGGGCCCTTAGGTCCTTTAGCTCTTCAGCTTGATTGACATTTTCATCTAGCACTTTGTTCTTTTCCTCAATGGTCCGTGTTAATAGACGCTGGCCAGCGGCTTCTTGCCCTTCGGCATGTTTTTTGTCCTCCTGAGCAGCCCTTAGCTTCTGCTCCAGTTGATCTGTCGATTGCACCGCTGAAACTATAACAATGTATGCTTAAACATCATTGACGGCACACAATCATATTTTCCAAACACTATTCGTCCGTACCATTATATCCATTTTGGATTTCTTCAAGTCTTCCAGTTCGGTGGTTGTGGCATTAAGGTTGATACGGTTGGCTTCAGGCACCTTGTACAACGTGTCATTCTTTTCCTTGAGAATCTGCGGTCATAACGATTCGTAAATCAGTTGGGCCAACTGATTCAAGTCTTGGGGGCTACTGGCATATGCTTATTAACTTACAAAAATTCTTACCCGCATGTCCTTTGAAAGTAGGTAAGTGGCTCCGGCAAGCCCGTCCCGAGCAGCTCGAATATACGCATCCACAGAGCTGAGGGCATTGACCGCCTCCTTAGTAAATACTGGATTGCGCATGGCCTCAATGATTCATTACGTTCTCCACTTCGGAATTCCTAACTGATACATTATCCAAATCCTCCTGGAGAGGACAATCTGGTGTTACGCCCGTATCAGCTGTTGTCCTTGTTGATGGGCCGGGGCCGGATTGGTTGGTACTTGGCCAGCGGGGTCCTCGGACACAGTTCGGCGTATGCTCCTTCTGGAATAAGACGAAAGGAAAGAATGTGACAATCTGGCCTTGCTACCGGGCATATATTGAAAACTATACCTCTTCGATGAAGTAGGGGGCTCGATGGTGCCCCCCGACTCCGTTCGCTTCAAAGACTCGCCCTGCGCAGGCATTGTATTCTTAGATGATGCCCTCGATCCAGTGTGGCGAGACGAGCGCTACCCCTTTGGATCAGGAGACAGTGTGGTGGGTGAGGCGCGAAGGGGAAGGCTCTCTTTGAGGGGATGTCTCCTGGGTACTTACATTGGAGGAGGGAATAAGGCCAGGATAATCGGCTACAATGGCCACTTCTGTACCATCATGGCTCACCTGATAGAAAACTCCGTCAGTGAGTTCTATGAATATATCTGGGTCCTCTTCAAATCCGGGATCTTTGTCACGAACATGGTCCTCTAGCTGCAGGGCAAGGCAATAAACCCCCTCGATCACCTTCCTCCAGACCTATTGAAAAATAGCCGAATTTGGTTTGGTTAGCATATCTCAGTAAAGAGGTTGTATAATGCTAGGAATCGAAGAAACTAACCCTGTTGATGGAGTTGTACCTGGAAAAACCTTCCCAACACTTCAAGCAGACAAAGTCTTCTTTCTCCCCCTTATAAAGATCAACTAAGATTGCGGCCAAGGCGGTTGGGGTATCCAGACCCTCACTAGGAAGCGAGATGCATCGTCCTGCCCATTGTAATGCCACATGGGAAACCGTATGGAATGAAGTGGTTGAACACATAGCTTTGTCGTAATGGCCATTACTTCAATTATTGAAAGTTCGGAGTCGGGGAGTACTCTGATCTTGCTGACTAGCCTCTTAATCTCCGAACTGTCTTCTTCCTTGAGGCATCGGGGCCGCCATTTGAAGCGTTTTTTCAAAGGAGTGCTGAAGAATTCAGGAAGATCACGCCGAATTGGGACCGGAAGAACAATGTCTTCGATACAAAACCACTGTGAGGGTCCCTTCTTGGGAGTGCCGGAGAGGTAACCTGTCCCTGCTATGTGCCACACTTTGGCGCCGCCCACCTCGAATATGGATCCTTTTTGGGAGAGAGGGACGAGGCAAAAGAATTTCCTCCATGGCTCGAAATGGGCCTCACAGCCTAAAAATAGCTCTCAAAAGAGCAACAAAACCCGCAATATGGAGGATAGAGCCTGGCATGAGATTGTGCAGTTGGAGCCCATAAAACTCCAGGAAGCCTCTAAGGAAAGTATGGATTGGAAATCCTACGCCTCTCAAGAGGAAGGAAACGAAGCACACCCGCTCCTCTTTAGTGGGGTTGGGGAAGTTTTCCGCCAAGGTTTCGCCGTCAATTGAAGTTAATCTAGCCCGGACGGAGACTAGATCCGTGAGAGGGAGATATCCCTCTGTCTGAATTCTATTCAGATGGGCATGAGATACCGAGCAGCTTCCCCAATCGCCTGCTTGAGGGTCGTGGGGGCACGAGGAGGAGCCGGGGCGCTTGCCATATTTGGAGTATTTCTCGTGGCTGCCTCTAAGGGTTTCTGTGTGGTGTGGAATGGCATTGAAGATCCAATCTCTTTAAATAGACGCCATCCCTGCGTGGCAAAGGGTTTATTTGTAAAAAATACATGGACAGTTCACATTTGTATGACATGTGGAAGCCGAGGCGACGACAGGAAGGAATCAACGGGGCGCGAAGCCAGAACCAAACTGTCATTATTCGGAACAAGAACCTGCCTTGCAAGACCGAAGACATGAAGCTGGATACGGCCTCCTCATTGAAGGCAAGTTTGGGGGCTACCGAGGGAGTCCTCTATTTAGGGGTCCTCGGGTGTCCCGACTACTGAAGGTCGGCAGGGCTGAAGGTTATGAAGATGGGCAACTTCCTAATGCTAAAATTTCTATGAATAATGTGTGCCATGTTATATTTGAAAAACCTTCTGATAAAAACACATCTACCGAGTTGAATACCAAAGATGACAAAACCTAGATCTATGCATTATGCCTAGCTAGGTGCAGAAAACAATAGCGTTTGTTGGGAGGCAACCTAATTTTACTTTATGTTTTTTCCTTTTGCTTAAGTTTTTTAATAAATATGAATTTATAATTCTGTTATGATTGTGTTTTAGTGTTTTAGTTAGTGTTTGTGCCAAGTAAGACCTTTGGGATGATTTGCAAGATGGTTAATTTGATTCTCTAAGAAAACAGAAACATTTTTGTACAGTTGTAGAATTGTCTGCATTGCTGGAGCGTGTAAATTTCTGAAATTTTTACACCTGGTTCATATAATTTTTTTCCAGGTTGTCCTAATTTTTCAGAATTTCAGAGTTATAGAACTATGACTAAACATTGCGTATTTCAAGACAGTTCTGTTTTTGACAGATTCTTTTTTCATTGTGTTTGATGCTTGTTTTGATGAATCTATGGACTATATCGAGGGCACAAGCCATTGTGACGTTAGAATACAACATATATAGTACAAACATAAATTGGAATTAGTTCAAAATAGAACCTAAAGTGGAGATTGATTTTATTATACTAATGGATCTCATTAGTTTTCTGTTGAGTTTTATGTTGTGATGTTTTGAAGTTTTGGGTGAAGTTTTGATGGTCTACAGAAGTTTTATATTGTGATGTTTTGAAGTTTTGGGTGAAGTTTTGATGGTCTACAGAATAAGGAGTGGCAAGAGTCTAATCTTGGGGACTCCCAAGGCACCCCAAGGTAATATGCAAGGACAACCAATCACCTAAGCTTGGGGATGCCCCGAATGGCATCCCCTCTTTTGTCTACGATCCATCGGTAAATTACTTGAGGCAATATATTTATTCACCACATGATATGTGTTTTGCTTGGAGCATCTTGTATGATTCGAGTCTTAGTTTTATTTTCTTTTTAGTTTTACACAGTTATCCTTCTGTACACACCTTTTGTGAGGGAGACACATTAATCGTGAATTCATTAGAATACTCTATGTGCTTCACTTATATCTTTGAGCTAGGCAGTTGCTCTAGTGCTTCATTTATATCCTTTTTAGCACGGTGATGATGTTATTTTGAACAAATTAATGAACTCTCATGGTTCACTTATATTATTTTGAGTCTTATAGATAGTATGGTGATGACCCTCAACCGTAAGGGATCTGTTGCAGCGTTTTCGATAACTAAGAGTGTCGAACCCAACGAGGAGCAGAAGGTATTGATAAGCGATTCTGAGCAAGAAATTACTGCAAGCACTGAAAGATAACTTTTAGGGGTTTTCTCGATATAAGCAACGGGAATGTAAAGGCAAGTAATGTAAAAGGTACTGAGAGTAACAAGTGGCCCAATCCTTTCTTAGCAAAGGAGAGGCCTAGCAACTGAACTTATAAAGACTAAAGCGTTCTTGAGGACACACGGGAGAGGTAGTCATGTGCTTTCGCCATATTCTGTATCGATACTATGATATGTGTTGATAAGTGTTGAGTGGGTGGATCTATGCTAGTGCACTCTCTAGACTAAGATAAATGCACTCTTATGATTAAACACCTTGCAAGCATCCGCAAATACAAGATAGAATTTAAGGCAAAAGCCTAACCATAGCAATACGATCGAGGATCCATTATTCCCTTATGCACAAATGTGCGAACTGGGGTTCAGGTTTCTGTCACTCCGGCAACCCACCATAAGCATTCTTTATACACAATGTATTCTCCTAGGTCCTTAATAAGGCGAAGTGTTGAGTGTTCGACTCACGCAACACCACTAGTAGAATGACAATGCAACTTAAGTATCAAACAACACATATTACTTCAACAGCATATGACTACTAACAATAAGACTTTCCCCATGTCCTCAAGAACTAAGGTAACTACTCACAAGACATAAAAGAGATCATGATCAGTGGGGATAAATATGTGATAAACAATCTGGACATAATAATATTTCTCCAACAAAACTCAATAGCATTCACCACAAAGTAGTAATCAACACCGATGGAGTAGAGAGGATAGGTAGTACAAGTTACAACACGAGTTGCGATGGAAAGATGAGATTTGGATGAAGATGGAGATGGTGCTGGTGTTGGGGATGATGTTGATGATGATCTCGATGATGCCCGTGATGATGGTGATGACGATGGCGACGATCTCCCCTTCCGGGAGGTGATCTCCCCGGCGGAATCTACCCGCCGGAGATGCCCTTTTCTTCTCTGTAGGTTTCCGCCTCGAAGCGGCGGCGGAACTCCGTAAAAAGTCCCGTGCCTAGGGTTTTCGGGGGACGGAGAACATATATGCAAAAGGGGGCGACCAGAGGTGGGCCAGGGGCTCCAGGCGCCCCCCCCCCCCCCGGCGCGGCCAGGGGGGCGCCCCCAGGCCGCCTGGGCACCCTGTGGCCCCCCTCTGACTCCCCTTTTGCGTGTCTTCGTTATTCGTCTGAAAAATACCTCCCGTCAATTTTCAGGTAATTTGGAGGTGTTCTTCTTCAGCAACTCAGTATCCACTTTTTCCTGCTGAATCCTGCGTCTGCTGTTCCGGCACCGGAAAGTTGCAAACTGTGTAAAATAGACCAAAACAACATAAGAACATTATCATAACGTGAAATATATCAATGAATAAAGATGAATTATGATACAAAATAGTGATGCATTTTGGACGTATCAACACCCCCAAGTTTAGACCTCGCTTGTCCCCAAGCGAATATGAACTCGGTAAACCTCTTCACAAGTTTAGAGAGTGAAGTGTCGATAAATAGAATACGGACAAGAAGCATCATAGTCTCTTCACCAACTCAAATATCCTCAGCAGCAATCTTCAACTCATAAGGCTCTTATGAAAGAGTGTTAACACTTATATTCGAAAGTAGGACTAAGGAAGCTCATTATATCGTGGCAAACATGCCCTTTGGTCAAAGAACAACCAATAATTTTAGCTTTTGCTCTTATATTTGATGGGATTAATTGAAGCTTTTTGAAATAACATGTTAATAAGCAAGAAGTGAAAGTTTTAACACAAAGGAAGATATTTGCCTTAGCTAGGCATGACAAACAACTTACTTATCAAATGATAATGTCAACAAGGATATGATATGACAAATCTTAATGCAGCTTTATATGAATGAATCCTTATCAACATCAAACGTCTGCTCTCTTTGAGAAATAGAGGGAAGTAGAAATAACTGACTCAACTTAAAATTAAAAGATAGGCCCTGCTCTAGGGTAGTAGGGAAAACTCATGTGCTATCCTCAAATCAAACTGAATGAAAACAAGTTTTGAGAGGTGCATCATTCGTCAACGAATGCTAATAAATAACTCAGTTGCTTCTTGAACTGGACAAGTTTCGAGGAACGGCTCCCGTATGAGGACGATAACATCCTCTTATTCTCCTTTGTTTATCACTGCCAAAGTTTTCTGATTTCTGATGAACAAAGTGTGAAGGAGGGTTTGTTTGTTATATTATTTTTAAGCTGGGCGCACTCAATGCCAGATCCTTTTCGTATTATGGGTTTGCACATTATACATGCAATCCCGGGGTGAAGCTTGTCCAACACAAAAAGGTCATGAATTAGCTACTACTTCCTCATGAGCTAAAGCAGAGGCACAAAATAAAAGATTTTGAACATTTAAGGATAACACATAAATTATATACTTTAGGAGGTGGTAGTGGAGTACCACGAGTAGGTAGGTATGGTGGACTCATATGGAAGGTATTGGCTTAAGGGTATGGACGCACAAGGAGAATTCCGCTTAGTACAGAGTTAGGCTAGCAAATGTTTTGAAAGAGCAGACAATTGATGATGACTAAGATGCAAAGCATTATAAAGCATGAACATTGAAATAAGCATAACACATCAAGTTGTCTTCCTTTTCAACATAACACTTCAAGCATAATAACATAAAGGTTTTGGCTATGTTGATACTTTAAGAAAATCATGCTTGTTGTTATGACCAAAGCTATGTTTGCCAAGATTAAATAAAGTTTCATAGCCATACCTGACATAAGGTCAATACTCCCCATAAGAATCATCATATAAGGTCGATTGCGTGAAGAGAATACCGAGTGCAGCAAAAAGGAACCGATAAACTTCTCATTAATATTCCATCATAAACGACTCCACACACACGGATACAATTCTTCACCAAAGGGGCGATAGACCTCAATGCACACACATATCTCATATAATAACCTCCCTAGACATGATACGACCCTACTTGACTTTTAAAAGACAAAAAGTAAAGATAATGATACCGGGCACTCCCCCAAGCTTGGAACAAGCCAAGGGAATGCCATTACCCACGAAGATTTCACTCATCATCCTTGTTGGCGTTGATCAAGTAGTTCTTGGCGAAGCTCTTCCATGGAAGGGGTTCTCCGGTCTCATATGAGAAGCTCGTCTCCTGGATCCTGCATTCAGCACCCAAACCCATGCGTAGAAACCTTAGTTCATACTCATAGTTCTGGTTATGTAGATCATTAATTTGCCCTTGGAGTTCTATAATTCTGTGTTCAGACGCGGCGATTCTTTCCCACATCTCCTTCATCTCCTTCAGAAAGTAGTTCTTTAGCTCGTTGGTGATGTCAAAGTTAGCTTCGACACCACGCTCGGTCATCTTCTTGTACTTGAAGACTTCTTGCTCCACTTCTTCCAGCCTGGCCTGGATGCTCCCCTCCTTGATAGGTCCCTTCAGATCTTCTTGATGAAGGACGCTTTCCTTCATCTGAACAACCTGAGGGTGCTTCTTCACCTCAGCGAGGTAAGGGTTGATGACGTTGACGATGAACGGGTCCTTGGGGGGACTTGGAGAAGCCATGGCACCTAAATTTAGCTGAAAGATTTCCTGGCAGAAACAGATCGAAGAGAAAACACGCAAAATCGCAAGATACGTTGCCGGAACACCCCGGGCAAATATATAGGAAAAATTGATGCACAGAAAGGAAGGTAACGGACCAAAGCGGGGTCGGAGACGGGCTCCAGGGTGTCTAGGCGGCCTGCCGGCGCGGCCCAGGGGGGGGCGCGCCAGGGGGGCGCCTGGACTCCCTGGTGGTCGTCTCCGGCTCCACTTTGACTCGTAATTTTACTAATTTTAGAAAAATTCGTAATACGGAACTTTTATGATGGTTTGCGGTGTTTTCTTACCGTACTACATACCTTTTCTTTATTCTGCTTCTGCTGGCGTGTGAAACAGGGCTGCAACATGTTCTTCGTGGGTTGTTGTGTATATTATATTCACATCAACATCGACAGGGTCTCCTGCTATGTAATGTTTAAGTCTTTGCCCATTCACAACTTGAGCTTTGGTGCCTTCAAAATTATTAATCTTAATTGCACCAGACTGATAAACTTCTTCAATATGAAATGGTCCTTCCCACCTGGAAAGTAGTTTACCTGGAGAAAACCTGAAACGGGATCTAAACAACAAAACTTTATCACCAACATTAAATTCACGTTTCAGAATCTTCCTATAATGCCACCTTTTTACCTTTTCCTTGAACATTTTAGCGCTCTCGTAAGCTTCATTTCTCCATTCATCTAGAGAAGTCAAGTTCATGAGACGCTTCTCACCAGCTAGTTTTGGGTCAGCGTTAAGCTCTCTAACAGCCCAGAAAGCTTTGTGCTCTAGCTCTAATGGCAAATGGCAAGCCTTGCCATACACCATCTTATAGGGAGACATGCCCATGGGGTTTTTGTAAGCGGTACTATATGCCCACAAAGCATCTCCTAATTTATTTGACCAATCCTTCCTATTTCTGTTTACTGTTTTCTGCAAGATCAACTTAATCTCTCTATTGGTGAGCTCAACTTGCCCACTAGTCCGAGGATGATACGATGAAGCAATTCTACGATTAACATCGTATTTAGCCAGAGCTTTTCTAAAAGCTCCGTGCGTGAAGTGTGATCCTCCATCGGTCATGAGATACCTTGGTACACCAAACCTAGGAAAAATTACATCTTTAAGCATTTTCAAAGATGTTTTGTGATCAGCACTTTCAGTGGGGATTGCTTCAACCCACTTGGTCACATACTCAACAGCTACTAAAATGTGAGTGTACTTGTGCGAAGAAGGAAAAGGACCCATAAAATCAAAACCCCAACAATTGAAAGGTTCAATCACTAGTGAGTAATTCATAGGCATCTCATTCCTTCTACTAATGTTACCAACTCTCTGACATTTATCACAAGCTAAAACATAATTTCTAGCATCTTTAAAGGAAGTAGGCCAATAAAAACCTGATTGAAGAACCTTATGTGCAGTCCTCTCATCGGCATGATGTCCTCCATAGGGACTATCATGACACCGTCGGAGAACGTCCTTCTGCTCATGTTCTGGAATGCATCTTCTCACGATACCGTCCGGACCTTCTTTGAAAAGATGTGGGTCATCCCAAAAATAGTGTCTCAAATCATGAAAGAACTTCTTCCACTGCTGAAATGTTAGACCTGGAGGCAAATACTTCGCAACAATAAAATTAGCATAATCTGCATACCAAGGGTCGGAAAGAGGTTGTATTTTTACAACGGCAAGTTGCTCGTCTGGAAAACTATCGTTAACTGGGATGGGGTCATGCGGTATATCTTCTATTCTTGAAAGATTGTCTGCTACCGGATTGTCTTCCCCTTTCCTATCAACAATCTGCAAATCAAATTCTTGGAGAAGGAGAACCCATCTGATAAGCCTTGGCTTGGCATCCTTCTTTGTCATAAGATACTTAATGGCAGCATGATCAGTATGAATAATAACTTTGGAATCAACAATATACTGCCTAAACTTATCACAAGCAAAAACTACAGCTAAGAATTCCTTCTCAGTAGTAGCATAATTTCTTTGAGCACTATCAAGGGTTTTACTAGCGTAATGTATAACATTCAATTTCTTATCAACTCTTTGTCCTAAAACAGCTCCAACAGCAAAATCACTTGCATCACACATAATTTCAAATGGTAAGTTCCAGTCAGGTGGTTGTACTATAGGAGCAGTTATTAAAGCTTTCTTAAGGATTTCAAAAGCTTCCTTACAATTTTCATCAAATGCAAAAGGAACATCCTTCTGGAGAAGGTTAGTGAGGGGTCTCGAGGTTTTATAAAAGTCTTTAATAAATCTTTTATAAAAACCTGCATGACCGAGAAAACTGCGAATACCTTTGATGTCCCTTGGATAGGGCATCCTCTCAATAGCTTCGATCTTGGCTTTGTCCACTTCAATTCCCCTTTCGGAAATCTTGTGACCAAGAACAATTCCTTCATTAACCATAAAGTGGCACTTCTCCCAGTTGAGTACCAAATTTGTCTCCTCGCATCTCTGCAAAACTTTATTAAGGTTGTGAAGACAATGGTCAAATGAAGTTCCATAGACGGAGGAATCGTCCATACAGACTTCCATAATATCCCCGCAGAAACCATGAAAGATAGCAGACATACACCTTTGAAAAGTAGCAGGGGCATTACATAAACCAAAAGGCATACGTCTGTAAGCATAAGTACCAAAAGGACAAGTAAAAGTGGTCTTCTCTTGATCGACATTGTTAACATGAATTTGAGAGAAGCCAGAATAACCATCTAGATAACAAAAGTGGGTATTTTTGGATAACCTTTCAAGCATTTGGTCGATGAACGGCAACGGGTAGTGATCCTTCCTGGTGGCCTTGTTCAACTTCCTGTAATCAATACACATTCTATATCCAATAATAATTCTCTGAGGTATTAGTTCATTTTTATCATTAGGAACCACAGTTGTACCTCCTTTCTTAGGAACACAATGTACCGGAATTACCCACTTACTGTCAGCTATAGGGTAGATAATACCTGCGGCTAGAAGCTTGAGAATCTCAGTTCTAACGACATCCATCATCTTCGGGTTCAATCTAGATGATCAACAACTGGTTTAGCATCAGGCTCAAGGTTGATAGTATGTTGACAGATAGATGGACTAATCCCCTTAAGGTCATCAAGGGTATAGCCAATTGCGCCTCGGTGTTTACGAAGTACTTCCAATAATCGCTCTTCTTCATATCCTGAAAGGTTAGAATTGATAATAACAGGATATACTTTCTTTTCTTCTAAATATGCATACTTGAGCGTATAGGGAAGAGGTTTAAGGTCGAACACCGGGTCTTCTTTCGGTTTTGACAAAATTCCCAAAGGTTCAACCGGAAGGTTGTGCTTCAGGATAACAGGCCGCCTCAAGAATATTTCATCTAGTTCATTTCTTTCCTGCATATACAAATCATTCTCGTGGTCCTCCATGTATTGCTGCAAAGGATCATCAGGGGGAATAGCAATAGAGGCAATACTTTCAATAATTTTATCATCACTAGGTGAATCAGTACCACGAGGCTGCTTAGAGAACTTAGAAAAATTAAATTCATATGGCTCACCATCGAATTCAACAGAAACTTTACCTTTCTTGCAATCTATTATAGCTCCACAAGTTCTAAGAAAAGGTCTACCAAAAATGATGGGACAAAAATTGTCCCTGGCTGAACCAAGTACCAGAAAGTCGGTAGGGTATTTTACCTTTCCACATAGGACTTCAACGCCCCTCACAATTCCGATAGGAGAGATAGTTGATCTATTTGCAAGATGAATAGTAACATCAACTTCTTCAAGTTTACAAGGGAAATTCTCACCGATGATTTCTTCATAGAGTGAATAAGGAATAGCACTTGCACTCGATCCCAAATCGCATAGCCCATAATAATTGTGATCTCCTATTTTAACAGATACCACCGGAGTACCTGAAATTGGGCCTTTGTTCTTGGCTGTGACAAGGTTAGTGGAAACAGCACAAAAAGTTATATTGGAATCCAAAACATCATCAGTAGCAAGATCTTTAATCAATGCAACTTGAGGATCGACCCTGATCTGGTCCTCAGGTTCATCAACTCTTCTCTCACTTTTATTTATTATGCCTGTTACAAGAGAGTGTTCCTTTATCCTCGTGTGAAAAGGAGGCTTTTCATATATGACTGCAGGCAAAATAGGCTCAGCAACATAAATATCAATAGATGGTTCTTTAAAAGGTGCATGGTGCTGGTCTCTATTCTTTTTAAAAGAATCAACGTGAGAGGCAAAATTCTTACATAAATCAATCACTAGATGGGAATCAAGACCAATCTTAGAGCAAAAAGTATTGAAGTAATCACTTTCCACATAGCTCTCAATATAATCATGTTCATAGTTTATAGCGGGTTCAATACCTTTATCAATTTCGCAATCTTCAGTATTCCTCTGGATTCTTTCAAGGAGATCCCACCTTTCTTCAACACTCTTCTTTTGAAATACCCCACTAGAGGAGGCATCCAGCATCTCCTTATCCTGACGAGAAAGCCTGGCATAAAAAATTGTAAGTATAATTTCCTTGGGAAGCTTATGAATTGGGCATTTGAGCATTAGAGACTTCAATCTCCCCCAAGCTTGAGCAATGCTTTCTCCGTTGCGAGACCTAAAGTTATATATATAATTCCTGTCTCGATGAATTTCATGAAGAGGATAAAACTTAGTATAAAAGAGAGACCTAAGCTCCTGCCAGTCCAGCAAGTGAGAGTTATCGAGAAGCCCATACCAATCTGAAGCTTTATCTATAAGTGATACAACAAACAATTTCCTCATGACAAACTCCCTCGATACACCTGCAAGCTTAAATAATGAACATAGTCTTGACAAATATAGCAAGTGTTCACCGGGATGTCTGTCTCCTGCATAACAATTAGCCAAAACATAATTGATAATGCCAGCTGTTATTTTATAAGGCACAATTTCAGTAGGGGGAGGATCAACCACCACAGGTGTGGGGCGTCTTCCCACAAGCAACGCTCCAATAATAGGGTTATCCATAAGAACAAAGAGCAGAAATAGCAAAAATAAAAACAGAATTATAAAAAGACTTTCTTACCAGTTTCACTTTACCAATAGCGCTACGCTCCCCGGCAACGGCGCCAGAAAACGTTACTTGATGACCCTCAACCGTAAGGGATCTGTTGCAGCGTTTTCGATAAGTAAGAGTGTCGAACCCAACGAGGAGCAGAAGGTATTGATAAGCGATTCTGAGCAAGAAATACTGCAAGCACTGAAAGATAACTTTTAGGGGTTTTCTCGATATAAGCAACGGGAATGTAAAGGCAAGTAATGTAAAAGGTACTGAGAGTAACAAGTGGCCCAATCCTTTCTTAGCAAAGGAGAGGCCTAGCAACTAAACTTATAAAGACTAAAGCATTCTTGAGGACACACGTGAGAGGTAGTCATGTGCTTTCGCCATCTTCCATATCGATACTATGATATGTGTTGATAAGTGTTGAGTGGGTGGATCTATGCTAGTGCACTCTCTAGGCTAAGATGAATGCACTCTTATGATTAAACACCTTGCAAGCATCCGCAAATACAAGATAGAATTTAAGGCAAAAGCCTAACCATAGCAATACGATCGAGGATCCATTATTCCCTTATGCAAAAGCGTGCGAACTGGGGTTCAGGTTTCTGTCACTCCGGCAACCCACCATAAGCATTCTTTATACACAATGTATTCTCCTAGGTCCTTAATAAGGCAAAGTGTTGAGTGTTCGACTCACGCAACACCACTAGTAGAATGACAACGCAACTTAAGTATCAAACAACACATATTACTTCAACAACATATGACTACTAACAACAAGACTTTCCCCCTGTCCTCAAGAACTAAGGTAAATACTCACAAGACATAAAAGAGATCATGATCAGTGGGGATAAATATGTGATAAAAAATCTGGACATAATAATATTTCTCCAACAAAACTCAATAGCATTCACCACAAAGTAGTAATCAACACCGATGGAGTAGAGAGGATAGGTAGTACAAGTTACAACACGAGTTGCGATGGAAAGATGAGATTTGGATGAAGATGGAGATGGTGCTGGTGTTGGGGATGATGTTGATGATGATCTCGATGATGCCCGTGATGATGGTGATGACGATGGCGACGATCTCCCCTTCCGGGAGGTGATCTCCCCGGTGAAATCTGCCCGGCGGAGATGCCCTTTTCTTCTCTGTAGGTTTCCGCCTCGAAGCGGCGGCGGAACTCCGTAAAAAGTCCCGTGTCTAGGGTTTTCGGGGGACGGAGAACATATATGCAAAAGGGGGCGACCAGAGGTGGGCCAGGGGCTCCAGGCGCCCCCCCGGTGCGGCCAGGGGGGGCGCGCCCCCAGGCCGCCTGGGCACCCTGTGTCCCCCCTCTGACTCCCCTTTTGCGTGTCTTTGTTATTCGTCTGAAAAATACCTCCCGTCAATTTTCAGGTAATTTGGAGGTGTTCTTCTTCAGCAACTCAGTATCCACTTTTTCCTGCTGAATCCTGTGTCTGCTGTTCCGGCACCGGAAAGTTGCAAACTGTGTAAAATAGACCAAAACAACATAAGAACATTATCATAACGTGAAATATATCAATGAATAAAGATGAATTATGATACAAAATAGTGATGCATTTTGGACGTATCATATGGCAATTTTCTTAGGTTATGAATTTAGTCCTAATAAGATGGGTATCCAAGAGGGATATAATAAAAACTTTCATGAAGATCATTGAATATATGAGAAGTTTGATTCCTTTCAATTGTTTTGAGATATGAAGATGGTAATATTAGAATCATGCTAGTAGTGAATTGTGGAATACTAAAAATACGTGTGCTAAGGTTTGTGATTCCCATAGCATGCACGTATGGTCTTCTAGTTATGTGATGAAGTTGCAGCACCATTTATCCTTGATTTTCTTCCTTTGCATGAAAGTCAGGAGTTCGTGATGATTAACTCCCACAAACCTCTCCCCTAGGAGCATGCGTAGTAGTACTTTGCTTCGAGGGCTAATAAACCTTTTGCAATAAGTATGTGAGTTTTTTATGAATAATGTTGAGTTCATGGATTATACGCACTCTCACCCTTCCACCTTTGCAAGCTATTCTAGTATCGCGCAACTTTCGCCGGTGCATTAAACCACCCTTATACCTTTCCTCAAAACTTCTACCATACATACCTATTATGTCATTTTCATAGCCATTCCATTATTATGAGTTTTCACATTGAGTTGTTAGTAAATTAAAGTGTGATGGTCATCATTATTAAAGCATTGTCCGTGTGAGGTTAATTAAAAAATAAATGCCAAATGAGCCCAAGAAGAAGAGGCCAAAGATCCCTACAAAAAAGAGAAAATAAAAAATGAGATAAAAGGAGAGAAGGGATAATGTTACTATCCTTTTGCACACTTGTGCTTCAAAGTAGCACCATGTTCTTCATGATAGAGCCAAGGACACCCATTTGATTTGTCAACCCATTTTGGTAACTTGAGCATGTGCATGTAGTTCAAATTTCAATTATCCATGTAAAATGCATACAAAACTGAGTTAATGTATAAAAATGTCAAATGATACCCGAAAAATTCTAAATGTTAACACCACACTCCTGTTGGTCTATGTTGCCACCAAAAAAAATTTAAAGCGAGAAGAGGCAACGAATATCGTGTCATCCACAAAGGGGCCACGTTCTGATGAGGACATGACTACCTTGGATACGACCAAGAATATAGCATAGATGCATATTTGTGAGGTTATTTCTAATGCAAAGTATGCAATAATTTATTTATGTTAACCAGGATAAAAATATTTCACACATTTTTGTGCCATGTGTAATTGCAGGTGTATGGGACATTTGTACAATCCACATATGAAGATAAGGGAAAAATAGAAGTTTAGGTGATGTTCAAAAAGTTATATCATGTAACTTTTGTGACAAGAGAAGCTAGAGTCCAAGACTCTCATGTTCTGGACTCAGATTCGGACTGCATAGACATACCGGACTCAACACGCCAAGATGTCTTTCACCCAGACTTCGAGTTTGGTGATTCTTTTTTTGTTGGAATGTAGATTTCATGCACTTTCCAACCTAGAAGGATTAACCTTCAAATTCGTTTGGAGCATTGAGTTATGGACGAAACAGTTTGACGTTGCAGCAGAATTCGAGTCAAACTACAAGTCCAAAGGTGTGCATCACCTCCACTTGGGCCCAGGGGCCTTGTATGACCTAGAGTTAGTTTTAGGCTGCCTTGGGACGTCCTCCCACCTCCTTGGCCGCCACCCATTGCTCCTATATAAGTAGATCCATCTAGTAGCTTTTCCCTTGTGATTTGTTTAGTCAAAAGTGAGCCATTGCAACTTCATGTACTTCGTTTGTGTCCAACAACCAGATAAAGACCGCTTACAGATCCCCAAGTTTATCAATACTTTATCTATATTTTTAATATTAAGATTGCTTTATCATATTCTTTCTTGTTCTTTGATTGCATGTAGGAATAGACCTTCATCGTCAGGCAGATCGTGCTTCTAGCATCGTGAGTAAGACCAGGAGATAGGTTTAGCGATTGCTAAGGCTGAACGTCATGCAAGATTGTAGTCGGATCGTCAAAGTTAACTCCACCAAATCGATAGTTATCATCTCATCGAAGATCGGGACCCTCACCTCTATCAAGTGGTATCAGTTCTTAGGTTGCTCGCTGAGAATTTCCAGTTTTCTATAAATTAGTTTATTTTCTTACCTATTGTCCAAGATAAAGCTACAAAAAAAAGTTAGATTTGTTCATCCTTTGTCTGAGCCAGTCTAAGCCTTTGCAATTTTGTTTTCATTGTTTACATTATTGAATTATCGGCTGCATCGTCGTGTTGAGTTGTTGGTCTAAGTATCTAGTTCCTTTAGAGTTTTGAGTTTTGTTCACATTAGTCACGCCGCCACTACATCATTATCCCTTCCGTTGTCCATCGCCCCATCCATCAATTTCCACCACGTGCTACCCGTTGTTTATTGTCATAATCATAGTTGATGCCGTTATCATCCTCACTTGATCCAATTTGTATCTTATCTAGTTTGTTTTGGAAAGTTAGAAAAAACAGAGAAAATGAGTATAAAAAGTAAGAAATAAAGTGAGTGTCGAATTCGAGGGCTCCGCAAACCCAAAGTGGTTCAAACTCTGGGGCGTGAACGAAGGACTCCGCTTCACCGAGGGACAAAACTCGCCATGCTCAAAGCACAAGCTCACCTGTCAAGATGGTTGGAGCAATGGGGAGTGACACAGACACTAGTACGCGTAGGTTCTATACAAACGGTTTTAACCCCTTTCCGCAAAGGCATTTGGAACCATCGCCTAGTGAGTAACGGCGATAGGGGGGTCCTTCCCGCACAACCCAGAAACCGTCGGGGATAGGGACCCTACATTACTCCTAGTCGTTTCTGCTCGCATTAACATCATAGTAGGTATTCTATGGTGCTATGTTTACGATGCGCAGCCCATTACAAACGGTTCACTATTATAAGCATACAATCACACACATTCACTTTTCCCAAATTGTATGCGATAACTAATTAAAAGGATTAGCTAATTGTCGTACGAGTGTCGGACAGGATTACGAAACATTGGACCGTCATAACATCGTCGTACACAACAACTATAGCACATGCTATTATGTGGTGCAATGTTTACAATGCATACTTCATCAGAAATAGTTCATGGTTGCGAATTGTGTACGATAAGGCAACTAACACAAATGTTTAGTTTACCCGCACCATTTGTGATATTGTCTGACATCGCACACGCTTTGCAAACGACAACTGTGTGCTTGCTTGCACACGTTTGCTCTTTGTGAACCGTCTCGGATTATGGTGTATATCGAAACCGTTTGTGTTTTACCAACCGTGTGTGCCGTAACAACCTGGAGAGAGTAATTTTACCATAATTTAATTGCTACTATTTCAAATTGTACCGGATTTGAATTTGAATTTGAATATATGCTACAGCTTTATTCATATCCATTAGATTCAAACAACCAATTACATAAGAACCAAATAAAGAATGATGAACCACAATTGTATACTTGTACTATTAAAGACGATAAATAAAGAGGCGAACTACATTCTGGTTGCTGAACAAGGTGAAGCGGAATGCCCATATTGGGCCCTCCTCCATGTAGAAGGCACGCACCAGTCTAGTCCAACCCCTTGTGATGGCGACCGCCCATCCTTCACGGTCTTCATGAAAACATCTAGATAAACATCGTGGTTTGGTAGAAATACTTTAACCTTTTCATGCCCACCAATGATGTAGTTTTAAAGGTAATATTGAGTAAACTACTTTGGCAACCACTTCAAAGGAAAAAATTCAAACATTTTCATCTAACACAACTCATTATGGGCAGTAAAAGGAGAGATGCGGAGTTCTTACTGACCATCATGCAGTTCGTTGTTGTATTGGATAAAGTGTGAACTAATAGTTTAATTGCCATATTTGGAACCATTTTCTTAACAATCTTTATCAGCTTCCTCAATTGATGCTGGTTCATCGACATCTCATTGCCCCATACACAGAAAGGGTCAAAGCACAGATCTTTACCAATGACATATGTACCTAAAAGCACCAAGTTAATATCAGAAGCTAAACAACAATTGCACAATGATGTAGTAAAATACTCTTTTATGATACTCCCTCCATTCCTAAATATTTGTCTTTCTAGCGATTTCAACAAGTGACTGCATATGGAGTAAATGAGTGAATCTACACTCTAAAATATGTCTATATACATCCATATGTGGTTGTCCATTTGAAATTCATAAAAATACAAATATTTAGAAACGGAGGGAGTATCTTATAACATACAATATAGTCACATATTAGATGAATTAACATCTTATATTATGGGGCGAAAGGATTTTAGTGCATTCTTACAAATTATCGGTTGATTAACTCCTGCTGTATCCACGGGTTACTGTTAGTTTGAGCTTGTTCAGGCTCAAATAGCCCTAAAGAATATCTAAGTGTGAGGGATAGTTTGACCAAGTTGCATCTATAACCCACCCAAAAAAACTATCCAACCCAAGAGGTGCTAATTGGAGCTAGTTCTCCTAGTGCATTTATTGTCAATCTAACCATGCCATCCAAACAAATCTTTGGATGGAGTTAGTTCAGTGTTAGTCATGAGCTAGAAACTAACTCTAACCTCTAGCTAAGTTGAGTATCCAAACATGGTTGTGTTGTTGTTGTTTCTGCTGTTGCTCATCTATGTATATCTAGACATCATTAGAAAATTAAGGTAACACTCTTCCTTGTTGCTATGTAGCCTAGGATAGCATATTTAGACATTAAGTACAATGCATGTTGCTATGTAGCTTCAGATATATTACACATGGCCCTAGTTAACTTAATGATAAATGGGTTGCAGATATATTCAGTTAAAAGTCGGATTCACCGATTAGTCCCTTATCAGCCCCCGGCCTATATGGTACCAGCTACCGATATCCTAAACAGTGAGCAGATATAAGCCATGGGATGAAACTAACCTCAATGGAAAACATCAGTCATTCCCAAATTGTCCTGTGTAGGTACTTGAGATGCATGTTAAGCAGAACAGGCTAAACATCAACCAAAATTATCCATGGCAGAAAAAATAATCTCCAAAAGATAGCTTCAGTGTGCAGGTTTAACCACGCTAGCAAAGCAAAACAAGTGGAAAGGTGTGTTAACTGCAACACGCCTAACATTTAACAACAAGCAAACATAGTCATTCAAACTGGTATTGTGCCGGTCTAAGTACACTGGTCATTGTTAATTCAAAATGGAAAGGCATGTTAACTACAAGATGCAGCAACCAAATGTAGTCATTCACAGTTGTATTGTTGAAACTTTTACTGATGAAATTGAACTGCACAGTTCATACTTGCACATATAGAACATCACGTTGTGAATAACTGGAATAAACAAGGCGTACTACGAACAACCAAAGATAGCATTTGAAACTGGACATATGCTAACTACAAACAATGAACAATCAAAAAACCATAAAAGAGGAATATGCTAGCTATAACAGGCTTAACAACAAGCAAATATGTGCATTCCTATCAGTATGTTTAAAACTGGATTGATGAAATGTACTGCACGGTAAATAATTGAATATATAGAGAATCACATTGTGAACAACTGAAATAAACAAGGCATACTGCAAACAACCAGATATAGCAATTAAACTTGGACATATTCTCAGTACACTACAAAAGGAACTCGACAAAACAAATCATGGGTTTCCCCCTGTGAAGTGGCATGACAAAACAAATCATGGGTTTCCTCACTTGTCATAGATGGGCTCGTTTCCGTGGGAAGAGCGCGGACCCTGGATGCGCTCTATGTTGTTGCAGATGGGCTCCTTCCCCTTGCAAGAGCACGACTGTAGGGTGCCCTCCCTGATGTCGCAGACTGGTGCTTTCCACTTGGAAGAGCAGATGTGCTCTTTCCCCTTGGACGAGCGGGAGAGGGTGCCCTCCTCATGGTCGCCATTGATGAGGTCTGACTTGGAAGTTGTGGATCACAAGCCAGCGTCACAGAAGATGTCCTTTAGAAATGAGAAAAGGGGCTCGATGGCGATGTAGGATGGCAAATTGTTGACAGCGAGCCAGAGGAGATCAGCGGCGGGGCCATGGATGAGATCTACGGCGGTTGAACCCAAGGGGTTGGGGGTGGGCCACTTAAGCAGTGACATAGACCGTCTCAGGCCGTCACTTCCGATGAGCTCGATGTCGTAGCCAGCAGCCGAGACATGCCCGCATATTCTAGCCAGCTGCATGAGTGCCTGCCGCGAGTAATAGTCTTCAGCTTCCTCTGCGACGTCAGGCGACGAGACCGCAATACACCTATTTTTGGCCAGTCGCTCCTCAAGCACCACGGGAAGCGTAGCCGGGCTTAGGCTACGACGCTCTGGAGTGGGGGATGGGGATGGGGATGTGGATCAATGGGAAAGGGGGCATTTGGCAGGTGTCATCTAAGAAACTCAGGGCGGACTTGGTATGGAGATCGGTGGGTAAGCCACACGAGAAAACTGGCAGATGTTGACAATGGAGGCCTTGCGGCGGCGGTGGTGGGGACCTTGCTAGGGGTTTGGGCGCTTGAGGGGCGTGTGTGTGCGCGCACGCCTGTGGAGGTTTTGGTGTGTGTGGGTGGTGTTTGAGGAAATGACACGGTACTGAAAATTTTACTATGCGGGAGTGAAATGTCCGGGCTATTGAAAATTTAGTGATAGTGCATCGCCCATGGTCCGGAGATAACAATCGTGTGGTATGAAACAAAAAACCATCGAGGCATGCAAAAAGTTTCTAGGGATGCAGGCAGGATTGGGAACAAGAAACGTCGGACACGGTCCGGAGATAACAATTGTGTGTTATGAAACAGAAAAACCCTCGTGGCCGGTATGTATTCTCTAAGGATGCAGGTGGGATTGGGAACAAGAAACATCGCACATGGTGCAGAGATAACAACCGTGTGTTATGAGACAAAAAAAACCTCGAGGCGAGCAGATATTTTTGAGAGGGGGGCCTTGTGGAGCGCAATGTATTGTGCGGATGTGTGCGTGTGGGGACCCCGACTTAGAAGTCGAGATCACCGAATGCACGTGTACAGTGATCCCAGAGATCAATGCTCACTGAACACACAGAAGCTGAAATAACAAGAGTCTTACATCCATACAAATAGTCTTACACGAATTAAGGCCATTATGGCCAAGTCTTACATAGATAGAGCCTCACGGGCTGAATAGCACATAACTCAAATAGCGGAAGTCTTGGATAACGGGTAGAACCCATGCCATCTGCCTTAACCCTACAGGCATTCTGACTGGGATAGCGTCCTAGTTCGCATGTTCGTCTCCAAAGAACTCTTCCTCATATTCCTGTTCTTCCATGCCTGGCCAATTAAATAACCAGTGGCAAGCCAATGAGTACTTTGAATGTACTCGCAAGCAACCCATGATGTGGTTCAAAGTAACAGTGCATTTGAATAATAATGAACAATCTAGAAAAAGGCTAGAATAAATATTCTACCATCAAGTTAATGCATCAGTGAACTCACGTAACCTCGAAGACAAGTTACCGATACCAACATGAATATGATTCAACTCATCGAGTCAAGTCACCACCTTGACTCACATACACACGCATGGTTTCACAAACATTGGACGTAGCCCAAGAGCGGTTACCCAACTGTCCATGACCGTGGACACGGCTATTCGAATAGTTTGACACTCTGCAGAGGTTGTACACTTTACCCACAAGATCCGGGGAACTTCCGTGTCATCCACGACCCGCGGTACCTCAAGTACCCGGGGTAAGCACCCGGTCATTATCTTTCCTTAGGCGACACTAACATAGAGTCCACTCGTTGGTACACGGCCCTCGGGTACAAACAATAGATCATGGGACTTGCCCTAATTTTCAATGTCACGCGTACCCGAAGGGACCAACGTGTGTCTAGTGCCCTGTAAAAACAGTCATGGCCGTCTATCCAAGCACGACCCCGTCCCGGGAAAGACCTCAAGTCTTCCCGTCCCTAGTAATGCGGGCACCATGCTAGTATCGACCTAAGTAATCAATAAAGCCCCGTCCCATAAGGGGTAGTGTGGTTGCACAGGTATGGTTGGAATAACGGTCGCAACTTAAACCAATCCGTTTGAAAAAAACACACACTTGCCTTGGTACACCACTTCGTCATCAAGTGGTCACCCATCTCATCATCATCTCCCTCGGGGAAGAAGGGCACCCGACGGGGTTTTATGTAAAGACTACAACCACGAAGGTTCATGTCACACATGCATCACTAATCATAACCACTAACCATATGCATGTCATCTAGCACATAGCAAGATCAAGATCATGGCATGCATCATATGGTGGAATCAACTAGGTCACTATTGTAACCCTAACATCATGCATCGGAAACATACGGGTTCCGTAGAACAAGTGTATCATGGTCAAAGGGCTGCTTGCCTGGATTGGCTTGGTCTTCAAAGTCTTCAAATCCTTCTCCTTCTTCTTCCACAACAACTTCGTCAAATACGGGATCTATACGTCGCATAATAACCACGGGAAAATAAGAATACAAACAAAACAGAAAAATTAAAGTGCTCAGATAAATGTCAACTCATTTTTGTAAAATACTAGAGGAATTTCTAAGATGGGGAAAATTCATAGTTGGAGTTTTGGAGTAACAGAATGGAATATATTGATTTTAGAACAGGGGTTTTACTGCTCAAATTTGAATTTAAATTTGAACAGAACAGAAAAGTTTCATGGATTTGAGTGAAAGTGGTACCATTAAATAGGTTGGAATATTACAAGATTTTAGGAGTTGGAATAATTTTATTTGGACCATTATTCTTTTCTGTAGAAATGTTTAAAACAATCACAGAAAAGAAAAAGGGAAATGTGTCCTGTGCACTGGGCCAGAGAAGGCCACAGTGCACGGCCCAGGCGGACCAGCCCAGCCGCACGGGAGCCCGCGCGCGCACGTCAGGTTTTTGAACCTGACGGGCGGGGCCCGTGGGTCAGTGGCAGAGAGGAGGGGGAGAGAGGTGTGGGGATGACAGGCGGGGCCCGCCTGTCATCTCCAACCTTGCGGCCACGGCGACGGCGAGCTCACCGGCGAGGTTTCCGGCCACGGCGATGGCAACGGAGGCCAAGGATGGACTCAGCCTCGAGTGGCGGTTGCAGTGGTGGTGGTGCGGCACGCCGGGGAGGTCAGGTTCGCCGGCGGCGAGGTGGGACGGCGGAAGCTCGTCGGGAGGTTGATGGTCCGGTCGTTTCCGACTGCAAACGGAGGGGAAACCCGGGGGGAAATGGTCAGTGAGGCGAGGGGGTTCCGAATCAGGCGAAAGGAAGGGCAGGGGAGGCCCGTACAGCGAGATCACCGGCGGCCCGACGCGGCGGCGCTCCGGTCGATCTCGAGTACTGGGACCTCCTGGGGTCGGACTGATGGTGCTGGGGGGCTCAGTGAGGTGAGGTGAGGCTGTTGGTGTTGCTGGAGAGGCTCGGGAGGGGCTATATATAGGAGGTCGACGGAGGCCCGTGGTCCAGTGCACCGGCGAGCTCCGGCTCGAGGCTACAGCGCACGGGAGGCCAAGGGGATGAGTCCATGGTGTTCCTGGACGAGCTCCACGTCCAGTAGAAGTGAGAGGAGGAGCGGGGGAGCTTCTGGAGCATGCACGCGTGCGAGGCAGAGGAGTGGCCGTTGCGGGCGGCCAGCGCGCGTGCGACGGCGACCACTGGAGGGCGCAGGAGGAGGGGGGACAGCGCCGGGGAGGTTGCGGACGTCAAGAGGCCTCGACTAGCGCGGAGGGGAAGCCCGAGGCTGTCGGGGGAGGCTGATTGGCTGGAGCCACCGTGCGGAGGTGCACTGTAGCACGCTCCAGAGCGTGCGTATTGCTGGCATCATCGTGCTCGCGCCGTTCTGGTCGAAACCAACGTGCCACATAGTGTCTAGAAGGTTGAGGGGGGAGTAAAGAAATGGCCTGAGGCCTTGGATGCCCTGGAGATGCTGAGAGAGAATGAGGATGCTGGTGACTTGGTGAAAACTTGCTGTCCAGCAAGGTAAAACAGGGTTCTTACCCCTCAATCATGGAGCTGGGGTGCTGGGGAAGTTACTGGGGGTAGCTAGTAACTCAATGATCATGTGGTAAAAAGTTGAGGCCATGGAGAAGAGTCAAAGTGATCAGGATGAGGGTTTTAGTAAATCTGCAGAAGGTGTTTGATCAGTGCTTGGTCAAGCAAATGACCTCCACGTGACATGGCACTTAACAGGATTGAAAGACATGAGAAAATAGGGTGCTTCACCAAATTTGGGCTCATTTGAAGAAACTAGCCAATGCAACTTTGGTGAACCCTAGAAATCAACAGAAACAACTTCATCTTGTTTGAGTCAAGCTAACCATCTCCCCTTGATGCACCACTTGGTGTAGCATCATCATTTGGGGTATTGATCATGCCCACAAAGTTTGAAGCTCCAGATAAAAAGTTGGTAATGTAAAGTTGTTCAAATTTGCATTTGAACAGAAAGGGTTTTGAGGTGATCTGATCACGTTGCTCTATTCCAAATCTTGTGCCATTTGGTCTAGATGCCTTATTAGGTCATTCTAGCACGTGCACCAAGTTTGAGAGCATTTGGACAAGTTTGGCAATGTAAAGTTGCTCAAACTTCAAATATGGACAGAATGGTTATGAAGGGGTTTGAGGATGTTTTCTTGCTTCCCAAGACATGGGACTTGGCAAGATCATCACATATGTCATATATGACATGATAGAATTTCCCTGGATTTTTTGGAGAATATTTCCTTTGTAAATATTTCAAAAGCTTGAAATATCCAGAAAGGGTTTTAGAGGGTTTAGCCCATTATTTTGAACATGACCAAGTGTTGAAACTCTTATATATGGATAATATATGTCCTCTGAGTCTCTCTGAATTTTGGCAAATATTTTTGAAACAGTTAAATAATTTTCCCCTATTAAAGACCATTTCTGGCCTTAAGAAAAAGCTTTTAAATAAAATAGGAAAATAACTTTTAAAATTATACCTTTGAGGTTTCTGGAAGTCCTATGACTACTAGGTCTCAAATAAACCTTTTGAAATAATTTTCTCACCCTAAATCAAGTACTTGCAGTGCAAATCTCAATTCAGGGGTTTTTGGAAAACTAAATTTATAAAATACCTTTTGGCCAAATTAATTTTGTAAGAAAATACTATACTGTTGTATAACACTTGGCATGATCATTGGGCAAAAGTTTTGGGTATGGGGATGAATTCTACAAGAGGTCATAGTTGACTTTAATGAGCACATGAAAAAGCATATGAAGAAAACTCAATTCCAAATAAAGCCAAATGATGCTAAAAATTTTGCTGGTCCAAATTTTCATGCTTCAAAGATACAAATAAGATGTTACAAAATGCAGGGTGTCACAGTGCGTGACAGGGGCACTGTCGTGGCACACGGCTAGTTTGAGTGAACCGTATATGTTGCATCATCCAACTTGTCTAAAATGTTCATAAATTTCGTGAAAATTGACGCGGCAGAGGGTTAGAACAAGAACACACTTGCATGTGGACCAAATTTATGTATGAAAAGGGTGGTTTGATTTTCAAATATCAAATGCAACTTCGATGTTGCACACCTATCTCGCAAAGCGCACGATATTACTTCCCCACCACCTTGTGTTGGCACGAAGGAAATCCTAAGCTATGAGTGCATGTCCCCTCCCCCCAACCGAGGTTCACATAGCAAAGTGCGAAGTAGCTAGCAGTCCCCTGCCTCCCTCGTGTTGGCACGAAGGGAATCCTTAGCTATGAATGCATGCCCCCTACCCCTCAACCGAGGTTCACCTAGCAAAGCGCGAAGTAGCTAGCAGTCCCCCTCCTCTCACGTGTCGGCATGAAGGGAATCCTAATCTATGAATGCATG
>LR738713.1:239334847-239349733 GCA_902687465.1 Secale cereale | reverse complement strand
ACGAAGGGAATCTTAAGCTATGAATTCATGCTCCCCAACCGAGGTTCACCTAGCAAAGTGCGAAGTAGCAACCCCCCCCCCCACACACACACTTACATTCGACGGGCCGGAGAGGCATATCTCACCAAGATGGATCGTAAAACAGACTAAGAATAATGCACCTTGGTCGTACAACCTCTCTCTTGTTGTTGGTCAAAGTGATGGACGTCCATGCGACCCCAGAGATGGGCTAGCTCGCCAATAATCACGCAAGTAGCTAGTCCCCGAATAAAACCACTGCATGCATGTGGCCCAAACATATGTATAAAGAGGTGTGTTTGTGAGTAAAAATGGAAAAATGTTGATGTGCACCGTGATTTCGAACTAGAAATCCCCACACATTGTGAGGGTTAGGTTGACGATGCATATGTATGTTACACCACACTTCAGGAAAACGACGGGGATTCTAGCATGCATGTGTGCATAGTATATGCGCTCAAACTTAAGCTCCAAATATCACCATGACCTATACTATGATAACACAAACCAAATGAAGAATCCGCCATGGTAACCTATCTTGTTGTTGGTCAAGGTAATAATGGATGTCCCCGCGGGCCCACGAATATATAGGCTTTTCGCCGGTAACCACGCGAGGGAGTGTACCGTTCAAAGGAAACCACTACATGAATATGTATGGAGGTGATGCGTGCATGCATGTTTGAATACCATTTCACAACATTGATGTGGCGCATGCGTCAAAAATTATACACTAGCTCCCCACACAGAGTGAGATCTGTTCATGACGTGTCGTTGAACTAGCCACTTTGACTCGATGGGAGGGATTCATGCGTACACATGCATGTGTTTGTGCTCAAACTGTATGATGCATGCATGTCATCCCAGAGCATGACCTATATATATATATATATATACCATATTACATGCAAAAATAATAATCCCCACCTAAGTAAAATTAACCTCTCTTGTGGTCAAGCAAAAAGTAGTGATGGACCAAGCGGTCCCACGGATGGAAAGCATCGATATCGCTGATAACCACTTAAGTGAGTGTGAGAGGACAACCACCACCACTTTGCATGTGGGCCAAACATATATATGTTGAATACCCAAAATGCACAACTTTGATGTGCCACATGCTTGAAAAACAGTAAACCATGCACCCACACAGAGCGAGGTTCATGAAGCGTACTACATATGATGGTCCCCTTCCCCCCTTTTCACCACATACTATATGCTCCTGCCGTAATATGTAAAACCGAAAAGAATCGTCATCAATGGTGAAATTAATTAACCTCTTCTGATGTAGGTCAAAGTGATGCATGCATGCATCGACGATGGCCTCATGGGCCCACAGATGAAAGCGTCACACGTGAATGTCCTAGCTAGGATAACCACCGCGTGCATGCATGTGGCCCAAAGAGGTGTTGTGTGATGTTTGAATAGCCAATTTCACAATTTTGATGTGGCACGTGCCTCGGAAACCTAAAATTCCAGACAATAAGTGAGGTGTACTTGTTCACGGACGCGTATGTATAGTATATATGATAGTCCCCTCCCACCTCTTTCACGCGTACTATATCCCACCATAACATAAAAAAAAATTCTACCTTGCTGGTCAAATTAACCTCACTGTCGGTTGTTCATCAAAGTGATGGACGACGACCTCGCGGGCCCATAGAAAGCATCACACGCAAGTATCGAGTGTCGTGTAGGACAACCATCGACTGCATTTGGCCAAAACATGTATGTATGAAAGGGTTGGGTAATGTTTTAAATAACGATTTCATGGCTTTGATGTGGCACTGGCCTGCCTGCTCACAACTCGTAGTGCACTGCGAGCCACCCACCACCCAGACGCACACACACCCACACACACACCGTGAAAACACCGCAACTATGATGCATGTTCAATTAATTATCCCACGGTGAACATATGTTACCAAAGGAAGGAAGTTTTAATTTCAAAAAAATCACAGAGATCATTAAGACGTTTTAGTACATTAATGGATTAATTTTCTACGGGTACAATTTGCAAAAATCAAATTTGAGCTACATGCACACGTGACAGTGCACCTAAATGGGTTGCAAAAACACATGTGTCTCACTGGGTGCATGTTTACTCCTTGTGCAACAAATTTCAAACATTGAGAATCTTGATTTTTACATTCTAGTACATCCAAAACTTATTTGAAGTTCATGAAACTTATCGTGCTGTCGACACCAATACAAAGTGGATTGTACTTTTTTTGTCAAATTTGAGACTAGTTTTGATGTAATCTTTATCTAATTACAAACAGGAGATTATTAAGAATTGGTAACCAATATCCAAAATGGATTATTTATTTGAATTGTGAGCGTTAGACCAACTATGGATACGTGCCATGCTTCGGTTAAGCAATAAAGCGACATCATTAATCATCCAAATAGAAAAAAAATATACGTGGCGCCGGCCGACCCGTGTGCCGTGCGAGCAGGCGTGAGTTGACGGGATGCATGCGAGCAGTCCGCCGCGCAGGCAGATGGGGAGGCGTGCATGCAGGTGTGTGAATTGACGGAGGCGTGCTCTCTGTGCAGTGTCTTCGAGAGGTGCGAGTAGTGGTGTGAAACTTTGGTAGGCATGCTAGCAATCCGGTGCGCAGGCTCACCAGGAGGCGAGCCAACAATTTGACCGCCGCCCGCCTCTCTCCCACAACTCCCAATACACCATATTAATAGTGCGCCCGAGCGGCCGCACCCCCCCCCATCCTCGCCACACACACAATCCTCCCTCTCCGCTTGCATCCTGGACGCCACTCTCAGTCCTCAAAGTGGTTAGTGTATGATGATGCTACCGAAGTGCCCCATCGGAGGGAGTGGCGATGCCGGGGCTGCTAAAGCACCAGAGCACGTCATGGAGATGGAGACAGAGGTTGCCGTCACGGCCGGCGAGTTATCATTGCACCCTAACGTCGTCGACGGCGTCCAGCTTCCGCAACCGGAGGCGGAGTTCCACACCGACTCTGGTGACGACCCCGGCGACAACCTCGGTGACGACCATTCCGCCGATGACGGACAGCTCGCTAGTCATCTATACCCATTTATGTGTCAAATAGATCATAGGGTTTCTCTAGTTACTCCTACCTCCTCCATTTTGGAATAGAAATCATATGGTTATGTTCTCCCAATCCATGAAATCTAAGTAAGTTTCCTTAGATCCGTGTAGTGTATTGATTGTTTGAATGGTACAAGTGATAAGTGATTAGTTGTTTCATCTATGCAAATGATTTATGTTAGTAATCCGACTAGGATTTGTATTCGTGGTAATAATTCCTAGCCAGGACTTGACAATTAATTTTGAATGACCTACATATGTTTGTGCCATTATTTTCTTCAAGATTGATCTGAACATAGAAAAATGTGCTTAGAAATCGAACCATAATATCTGGATATGTATAAATAAATAGCCATAAATTCCTAATCCTACTTCACGTCATGTAATCGTTGATTTGATGCCAATTTTTGGCAACTGCCAAATGTTCGCTAGAGATTAGTTTGTAGCCATTAATTTGATGCCACATTTTTAACTATTTGTATAGGTGTTGTCTGAAGATGTGGACAACGAGGATGAGGATGTCCAGAAAATGTACATGAGGCAAATCCTGAGGGAGCTTTATGCAGGAATGCATAATAGGTGTATTAGGACCTGGAACGGCGGCCATCGATGCCCATTTTGCTACAACAAGCTTCATGACGCGTACGCCAAGTACCTGGAGAAGCTTCATGATCATGTCGGCATGGGAGATGAGATGTAGGATCGAACTATGTACGTAGGAGGAATGTTTAATGACGGTTGAACTACATACTTATGGTTGAACTATGCTTGTGTACGTGTACGATTTTTATCTATGTCTGAGTATGTTTAATCTATGTTTACTAATGTCTAATCGTGGGATATGGATGCAACCAATTCAGTTGATGGAATCTACCTCCGTCTTGGTTTATTGGTCCCCTTTGTAATTTGTGTTAAATTTTGACCAAAGGTTTAATAGAAAAAATGTTAGTGCAGGCCAGCAAAAATTATATCGTTGGATGGGTATTTGAGCATAGTGTTCAATGATATAATTTTTGGTGACATGCATAAATTTTCTTAGTTAAATATTTGGTCAAAATTTGGTAAAAATTACGAAGGGGGACCAATAAACCAGGACGGTGGTAGTACGTCAGTGACACATGGTTCCCAAAATTAGAAGCGTGTGCAATGACTTTCATTTTGCCTGTTGCATCAATCACACACGGATCCCAAAATTGGAACCGTGTGCAACGACTTTCATTTTGCGTGTTGCGTTAATCACACACGGTTCGCTCTAGCAAACCGTCGCCTCCAAAATTATTTGTGGGACAGAAAACCCTCACCACCCAATTCAAAAAAGAACAAAGAAAACCCTCACCATCCGCATGTCACAAAAAACCTCACCCCGCCCGCCACCCCCTCCGGTCCCCATTCACACCTTCACAAGCTCCTTCGTGTCTATGCCATGGCACCGCCTATCGCAACGGTAAACACTTAGCTCGCCACCAGCCGCCCCCGCTAGGCTGCCGGCAAAGCCCACCACATTTCGCCACTTCTGCTTGCTGCCGCCTATCGCCATCGACTTTCTCGATGCTGCTCGTGGTCAACCCAGCTCAGCTCGGTTGGGAAATCTGCCATACTGAGGGTTCTTTTTCATGGACGACAAGGTAAATTTTTAATGAGATATTATCTCATCTCTTATCCTAGTTCATCAGATTCCATTAATCACCCGGCGTAAATGGCCGTGAATTCATTTTTATTCGAGCTGATTTGAGGGTTTTCTTTCATTCATAGAATGTATAGTACACCTACACATCAGGACTTTGCGACCTCCGCTAGAGTTTCCATCTCACCATACTATATCGCTTGATGATGCGCACGGTATGTTCAATCTCACCCTAAATCAGTTGGCATGGCCTACTTTCATGTACGTATTCTAAATATCGCTACATTTCTATAAAAGGTGCCACATGCACCATATACGTCAAATGGGATTTCCCCCCTCTTCTTTCAATATTAGGCAAATTAATGATGTATTGTTCTTTCGATTACTCTCATATTTCCATGACATCATGTTTACCCTATCTGTTTAATTATAGATTTTTGTCCTTCTATTTTAACTGTTGTACAATTCTTTCAATTTGGGCCCACATTTTCATGTTGCCATATTTCCTTTAAAAATCCTACCATTTTCTGCAGTGCACCCCTTGCTATGCAATAGATTATCTAGTGCACAATCTTTCCCTTTACATAGATCAAGGCTGTATGGATGTCATACTGCACAGAAACAATGGATTTACAATCGTTGCTACTGTAGGACTTGATGAACATGGTGACTCCTATTTTGATACTAGCTTTTGGAAAGAAATTTCTAAGTTTTATGTACTGAAAGCTGGCACTATAACTGCACTTTACATAAAAGGGCGTGGTCATGAGATATATGCTAACTTCCCCGACAAAATCATCTGTCTACACTTTGTTTGAAGTAAATTTTCTTTTCAACTATCTGCATGTTGACTTACCCAGCAATGTCAAATAAATTGTGTAGTATTTAAGCAACCAATTCTTCTTCCCTTTTCTTACTATATTCCTACCTAATAACTTCTAGTTACCAATACACTTTTGTATTGCTCTTTTTAACTAAATATTAACTATACTCGCATTTCTATCAAAAAGCGCCGGTGACAAGAAGACTCCGGAGGTGGAGAACGGGGCTGCCAACAAGCAAAGGCGGGGCGAGCTAGAACCCCAAGCGACTCCAGCAGGCCTAGACTTCATCAGCAGCCTCCCCGATGATATGTTGATAGTCATCATCTCTCTTCTCCCAATCAAATATGGGGCGCGGACAACCGTCCTTTCCCGGCGGTGGCGCCCCCTATGAACTCCAGCCCTCTCGACCTCATCGACACCACGAGCTCTGCCATGGCTATCGCAAAAGCATGGATGTGTTCTCCAAGATCGTCGGCAGTCACCTTGGCCCAACCAGAGGCCTTACAATGGGAAAGTTCCATTCCAATGGCAAGGACCGAGCCATTCTTAACGACTAGTTCCGATCCCCCACCCTAGATCAGCTAAAGGAGCTCAGTTTTGATGATGGGCATATGCGGTCGCCACCAACGTCCACACTCTGCCTCATGTCCATGCTATGCATTGCCAAGTTCAGGAACTGCCACCGCCTTAATGATGCGCTCGCTCTTATTCTACCATGACTGAAGCACCTTGAGCTCGTCGCCATCTGCTTCTCAAATGGTGACATGGAGCTCCTGCTCCGTGGCTGTACTGCACTTGAGTACCTTGGTCTTCAGGTGATCAATGGGTTGAGTACCTTCCACATCACCTCCATGACTCTCCGGACTATTTATGTGTGTTGCTGGTGCGGCAGGAAGACATCACAAGATGTATATCATGGTATGGTCACTGAGGACACACCTGCAGTTGAGAGATTACTTGTAGTTGATCAAGAAGGTCCAACAATAATCAATGTCATTTCTGCGCCAAAATAGACACTGGTGGGCTAGTCGTCCGACAAATAATCTGAACATGTTATTGGATCCACACCCATTCAGGTACAACAGCGGCCTTCTACCTCAACTTCTACAAATTAACATTATTTGTAATTTTGAAGATGTTTGTTCGTCTGTCATTCAGAAAATGATTCCGACAAGCTTGACCATGAAACTGCGCATAGTGATGGTCTTGGCACTAGAATCTATCGGCCCCAACCTGGAGCAAGTTGTCAGTTTCCTGAGATGCTTTTTGTGCTTGGAGAAGCTATATATCGAGGTGATGTTCCTTTCCTGTTAAATGTTAACCATAAGGGAGTTCAATTTGTGACACCTTATTCCAAGTTTACAACGATAATGTCCTACGATTTCTGAAGGATTCTTCTGGAGGATTTAAGTACATACATGTTCCACCCCCTATTGGTTGCTTGATCGATATGGTTACAATCAATAATCATTTCTCCTTTGGATTCATCTGTACTAGTTTTCTTAGGGAACTTTTCATCCACTCCAACCTCTTGTGAAGAAGGCTATATTTTTCTAGAATGTAATCAAATGGTCATGTTAATCATGTCAGATCGAAGATGGCATGTTAGTGCATTTTACAAATCCTGCAAACCAAATAGGCGTTGTCGGCGTACTAAGATAGGGGTGCCTTAGTACCCCAACTTGTGCACAGGCAGTAGCAGCTTCCCGCGGCAGGGCTTACCACGCGCTTGCCGAGGCCCGCTCCAGACTCCTTCAAGCCATTCAAGAACAAAGTATTCAAGTTAGAAGACAAGACCCCGGCAAGAGGAGCTTGCCGGGAAGGCCGCACCAGGCTCAAGGACATCTTTCCAGCACAAGACCCTGGCAAGAGGTACTCGCCAGGAAGGCCAAAGGATAACACCTCAAAAGATACATCGCGGCGCATCGTGCGCCCCAGCAGGACCCGGGAAGCGGCAAGCTTCCGGGCCCGGCAAGATAGCAGCCCCGGCAAGGCGTTTGCCGGGGGAAGTTCACACTGTGTGCCTGCGCTCCAGCTCACTCGGCCACGCGTCACCCTGGGCCCTTCCAGGGGCGCGTGGCAGATGGTTGTGCAGCCTGAGGGACACGCTGGCGAGCCGCGGTGACGAGGCTACCGCCGTGGCGAACGGAGACGCATGGACAGACGCTTTTGGGGTCGACGGCGACGGACATTAAATGCCCTTGTCCCCCACCGTCAAGGTTAGGTGGAGACCACTGTTCATACACTTTTCATGCACTGTTACAACTACCACCAAATTTACACTTCTACCCTCCTCTACGTTGGCACTTGTCGGTGACCCCTTGAGCTATAAAAGGAGGCCCATGCACAACGTAGAGGGGGTTCAACTCCAGAAACTTGCTCACTCCACGCTCGGTGTAGCTGGTACTATAGATCTTCAAGCTCCCGAGCTCCGAAAACTAAATACAACCAAAGCAGGAGTAGGGTTTTACGCGTCATCGCGGCCCGAACCTGGGTAAACTGCCCGCGTGTGCCCCTCGATCTGCTCTCCATGCTCCCTCCGCTCCCTTACCGCAACGTAGAAGGGGCTCCGGTCCCATAGGTGCTCCTGGGAGGACAGTTTCCCCCGACATCTTTGGCGCGCCAGGTAGGGGGCGTCGAGGTTGTGCGAACCTGATCCGGCGCTCGCGCGGGCGCATTCTTCATCAACCTCTCCAACTTCATCAGCTACATCAACATGCCTCCGAAGAAGAAGGTTTCGGAGGTTGGAGGCCCGTATGCGTCAATCCCACCACCACCAGAGCCGACGGTTGGTGGGGGAGGCACTGGTGGAAGGGTGGACGCCGGTGGGGACACCCACGGCGCCACCAAGTCCAAGGACAAGACGGACGACCGGGCGAACTCCAAGGCCTCGGTGTCCGTGCACGCACCACGTCCCTCTCAGGAGGTGCCAGACCAGCAGCGACGTGGTACCGGAGGTACCATACGCTTGCTGGGACGTGGCCAGGCCGGCGAGTCACGTGACGCTCAAGGCCACCGCCCCGGCACGAGCAAGGCGCGGTCGCCGGGACGGGAACATGCTCCTTCTAACGCGGTTAGAAGTCCGAGCGTGTCCCGCTCCTCGCACCGTTCGCCACCGTTTCCCTCCTCTCCAGCAGAAGCCCTAGCCAGGGCCCAGCTGCTCCTCGACTTCCCTCCAGCGGCGGACAAGGCCGAAGACTGGAGGGCGACGATCCAGAGCCTCATCGCCTTTGCCAACAACGATGCACCGTAGCAGCCGGCAACTTCACGGCCGCGGCAAGTCGACCAAGCGAAGGCCGATGGAGACAAGACCGCCGGGGGTGCAACTACCGTGCACTCCCCGCCGCGGAAGCAGAAAACGCCGCCCCGCCGGATCAACGTCGACGACGACTCCACGGCGTCGTCGGATCCGCAGGCTCGCCGCGATCAGCGCCAAGTCCTCGACGACAGGCGACAAGAGGACGCTCGAACCCGCATCGAGCGTCGACGAGAAGCCCGAAGGCAATCTGATCAGCGCGCTGGGACCGCTGTTGACATGTGCGCGCCAGGTGAACCAGGCGACTTGCCGTACGCAGCAGGCTACCCTGCGTTCAACCGAGAGCTGCGGCAAGTCCAGTGGCCCAGCATGAAGAATTTCCAGCCCGACGTACCCGAGAAGTACGACGGCAAGACACACCCCTCGGAGTTCCTCAGCATCTACACCATTTCCGTGCAGGCTGCCGGGGGACGCGACGAGAAGATCTTAGCCAACTACTTCCCGCTCGTGCTTAAGCCAAACGTCAGGTCTTGGCTTATGCACTTGCCGGAGAACTCCATCTCTTCATGGGCGGATCTGTGCCACCAGTTTGTCGGCGCCTTCACAGGCGGCCACAAACCCCATGGTCAGGAGAGCGATCTCCACATCCTAGCCCAGAAGGAAGGAGAATCCTTGCGCAAATACATCCAAAGGTTCAGCCGTGTACAACACAACATCCCCGATGTCCACCCTGCCGCGGTTATCAGCGCGTTCCACCAGAACGTGCGTAACCGCCGGATGAGGGAAGAGATGGCCATGACCAAGATCCGGGACGTCAGCGAGCTTTACGCTCTGGCTGACAAATGTGCACGTGCTGAAGAGGGGAGGAGGCTCCCTGGAGAGGATACTGGCGCAGGAGGAAGCGACAGTGAGGATGTCGCCCCGGCAAGGAAAGGCCGGCGGTGGAACAACAAGAAAAAGAAGAACAAGGAAGTGCTGGTTGTCGAGCAGTCCGGCAAGGAGGCTCCCGCCAAGAAGACACAGGCTGGCGGCTCCGGCAAGGAGCCCGCCCCTGTAGCGGCAGCCGACAAGCAGGACGGCTCCGACAAGCAGTACTGCAAGATCCACAGCACCAAGGGCCACGACCTCCAAAACTGCAAAAGGGTAGAGTACCTCGTAGAGCAGCAGAAAGCTGAATACGAGCGTCGCGACAAGGAGAAGGCCCAAGGAGGCGGAGGAGAGCCCAGCAAGAAGCGACCGTTCAATGGCCGGGGAGGACGCCGCGGCAAGGCCAAGCAGCGGCAAGGAGACAGACCTCCCCGGGGCCGCGACAAGGATGAAGACGAGGACGATGATGATGATATGGACAAAGGAGACAACAGCGAGCAGGAGTTCCAGAAGGCCACAGAAGTTCTGTGCGTCGATGGAGGTGCCTTTCTGCACACTTCCCACCGCCAACTCAAGCAATGGGTGCGGGAAGTGAATGCAGCTGAGCCACCCGTCGAGTCGCGCAGGCTCCTGAAATGGTCCGGCACGCCCATCATCTTCGACCTTGAGGATCACCCTGACTGCACAACCGCGGTCGGGTGCTTGCCGATGTTGGTTTCACCAACAATCCGCAACCTCAAGGTCACCAAGATGTTTGTTGACGTCGGGGCCGGCCTCAACTTGATCTCCTCCGCTGTGATCAAGAAACTGCAGATCCCCGACAGCGAGCTCCAAGAAACCGGGACGTTCCAAGGAATCAACCCGGGAAGGAGCAAGCCGAAGGGGAAGGTTACACTGCCAGTGGCCTTTGGTGGGGAGCTCAACTTCAGGACGGAGAGGATCATGTTCGACGTCGCCGATATCCCATTGCCGTACAATGGGATACTTGGCCGTCCTGCGCTCGCCAAGTTCATGGCAGCTTCCCACTACGCGTACAATATGCTCAAGATGCCAGGGCCGATAAGCGTCATCTCTGTCCCCGGCGACAAGAAAGATGCGCTTATTTGCGCCGACAAGATCTATCGGGATGCAGCAGCCGCGGCAGATAGCAAAACACTTGCCGCTGAAGCTCCCAGGGGGAAGACCAAGACCAAGTCCGGCAAGAGCTCTCTGGAGCCCAGTCCGGCAAACGCACCTCTTCGGAGTGCTGCGCTGCCGTCGAGGACGCACCATCGAGCTCCACCGGCAAGTGTAAGAAAGGAATGGCAGCTCCACCGGCAACCAAGAAGGTGTCCGTGAAGGAGGACGGCACTGGTGGTACCTTCACCATCAGCGCTACACTTGACCCCAAATAGGAAAGCGCGCTCGTTGCCTTCCTGCGGGCGAATGTCGACGTGTTCGCATGGCAACCGTCTGACATCCCCGGCGTTCCCAGGAAGGTAATTGAGCACAAGCTTGCTGTTTGTCCTCATGCGCGGCCCGTCAAGCAGAAGGTCAGGAAGCAAGCCGTGGAGCGCCAAGAATTCATCGCCGAAGAGATAAAGAAGTTGGAAGCAGTAGGCCTGGTTAGAGGCGTAATCCATCCTACGTGGTTAGCCAATCCAGTTGTCGTGCGCAAGGCCAATGGGAAGTGGAGACTTTGTATAGACTTCACTGATGTGAATAAAGCGTGTCCCAAGGATCCATTTCCCTTGCCGCGTATTGACCAGATTGTTGACTCCACCGCCGGATGTGAGTTGCTTTCATTCCTTGATGCATACTCAGGTTACCACCAGATATTCATGGCCAAGGAAGATGAAGAAAAGACTGCATTCATTACTCCATGCGGCACATACTGCTTCATACGCATGCCCTTTGGATTGAAGAATGCAGGCTCGACATTTGCAAGGGTGGTGCACACTGCTTTTGAGCCACAGATACACAGAAATGTAGAAGCCTACATGGATGATATAGTGGTCAAGAGCAAGAGCAAGGCTACCCTGATCCAAGACTTAGAGGAAACCTTTGAGAATCTGCGCAAGATATAGCTCAAGTTGAACCCCGAGAAGTGCGTCTTCGGAGTCCCCTCCGGCAAGCTTCTCGGGTTCTTCGTGTCCAAGAGGGGGATTGAAGCCAATCCCGACAAGATTAAAGCCATCAAGCAGATTGAAGCCCCGAAGCGCGTCAAGGACGTAAGGAGACTTGCTGGTTGTGTGGCTGCCCTCAGTAGGTTCATTTCAAAGTCTGCAGAACGAGCCCTGCCATTCTTCAAAATCTTGAAAAAGGCAGGTCCTATGAAATGGACTCCGGAAGCGGAGGCTGCGCTGCAAGACTTGAAAGGATACCTATCCTCCACTCCAATACTTGTCGCACCTAAACCACAAGAGAAGTTGCTGCTATATTTAGCGGCGACCAATCAAGTGGTTAGTGCTGCGTTAGTAGCGGAGAGGGAGGCAGATGAGGAACCCACATCCCCGGCAAGTGCATCCAGCGGCAGGCAGGGGGCTTCACCCACAAGCTCTGGCCCCGACAAGGACAAGTCTGCGCAGGAACAAGAAGAAGTGCGAAAGAAGATGGTGCAGCGCCCAGTTTATTTTGTAAGTTTCCTCTTGCAGGGGGCTAGATCAAGATACTCTGGGGTGCAGAAGTTGCTTTTCGGCCTCCTCATGGCCTCGAGAAAGCTGCGCCATTAATTTTAAGCACACGAGATAACAGTGGTCACTCGCTTTCCGTTGAAGAGGATATTGCAAAATCCAGAAGCAACAGGCAGGATCGTCGAGTGGGCGCTGGAGCTGTCAAGCTTTGGTCTCAAGTTTGAGAGTACTTCAACCATACAGAGCAGAGCTTTGGAAGAATTCATAGCGGAATGGACCCCAACACCGGATGAAGAAGCTCCAGAGACAAGCATCCCCGTCCAAGAAGCAAGCAAGGAGTGGATAATGTACTTTGATGGTGCCTTCTCGCTGCAAGGCGCCGGTGCCGGTGTGTTGCTCATAGCGCCCACCGGAGAGCACCTCAAGTATGTTGTTCAAATGCACTTTCCCAAGGAGCAAGCGACAAACAATACTGCTGAGTATGAAGGACTGCTTGCCGACCTCAGAATTGCGGCCGAACTTGGGATCAAGAAGTTGATTGTGCGGGAAGACTCACAGTTGGTGGTCCGGCAAGTGAACAAGGGTTACCAGAGCCCCCTGATGGAAGCTTATGTAGATGAAGTGAGAAAGCTTGAGGAACACTTTGAGGGCTTGCAAATGGAGCACGTTCCAAGAGCTCAGAATGATATCACAGATGGCCTTTCAAAGTGTGCTGCAATGAAGTTACCTGTGGAACCAGGGATCTTCGTGCTCAAGCTAACTCAACCATCTGTTACACCATCAGCTGGGCAGAGCAAGAAGAGGAAGTTGGTCTCCGGCGACTACTTACCGGCGGATCTTCCCGAAGCCGCCGCTAAGGTCTCCAAGATCAACAACCAAGATGCTGAGGAACAGTCTGCTCCTGCTGACCCAAGGGTCTGTACAGTTGAAGCAGGCGTTCCCGACAAGCCCTGCCCCGGCAGGCTTGCCGGGGAACCCTCGGCTCCGGCAGAACCGCAGGTTCTTGCCGCCGAAGCTGAGGTTCCCGTAGCAGCCCTGATGCCTTTAGTCCTTGTTGTTGAGCCTCAAGCTCCAGCATGGGCGCAGCAAATCATCCGTTTTCTTCAGACTGGAGAACTTCCCGATGAACCAGAAGAGATAGAGAGGATAACCAGGCAGTCAAGTATGTACCAGTTCGTCGACAACGAACTGTACAGAAGAAGACTCAACGGTGTCAGGTTGAAGTGCATTTCCCGGGAAGATGGACAGAAGCTGTTGACAGAGATACACGGAGGCATATGTGGCCATCACATTGGCGCAAGAGCACTTGCCGGAAAGGCATTCCGGCAAGGTTTCTTTTGGCCAGAAGCCCTCCAAGATGCAACTGCACAAGTAACCAAGTGTGAAGCGTGCCAGTTCCATGCCAAGCAAATTCACCAGCGAGCTCAAGCTCTCCAGACGATCCCTTTGTCCTGGCCCTTCTCGGTCTGGGGGCTCGATATCCTCGGCCCCTTCCCCCGCGCTGCCGGGGGCTTTGAGTACTTGTACGTTGCAATCGACAAGTTCACGAAGTGGCCAGAAGTGGAACCAGTGAGAAAGGTGACAGCACAGTCAGCAGTCAGGTTCTTCAGGTCAATAATATGGCGTTTCGGAATCCCTAACAGGATTATCACCAACAACGGCACACAGTTCACAAGCCGCACCTTCATGCAGTACGTCCAAGACCTTGGCGCCAAGGTCTGCTTTGCTTTTGTTGCTCACCCAAGGAGCAACGGTCAAGCGGAGAGGGCCAATGCTGAAGTGCTGCGCGGACTGAAGACAAGAACCTTTGACAGGCTGCACAAGTGTGGAAGAAACTGGATAGAGGAGTTGCCGGCGGCTCTTTGGTCAATCAGGACGACACCGAATCGAGCCACCGGACAGACACCCTTTGCTCTTGTCTATGGAGCAGAGGCATTTCTCCCCACAGAACTCGTATACGGATCTCCTCAAGTGCTCGCTTACGACGAGCTCGAGCAAGAGCAACTGCGACAAGATGATGCATTGCTCCTCGAGGAGGAACGTCTTCAGGCTGCTATACGAGCTGCTCGATACCAGCAAGCCTTGCGTCGCTATCATAGCCGCAAGGTCAAGGCCAGGAGTCTCGAGGAAGGCGACCTTGTTCTTCGGCGTGTTCAGTCCGCCAAGAATTCCAACAAGTTGACGCCGAAGTGGGAAGGCCCTTATCGGGTGAGACAAGTCACAAGGCCCGGCGCTGTCCGCCTTGAGACCGAAGAGGGCTTACCGGTGATCAACTCCTGGAACATAGAGCATCTTCGCAAGTTTCACCCATAAGGCGCGGTTGCCGTGATCCGCTCCGGCAACCACCTTTTGTACAAGTATTGCCGCTGTTGCATGTAAACCTATGTACAAAGCCGGGCGCAGACCCCGTGCATCAGTAAAACTTTTGTGCTTCGCACCATTTGTCATTTCGTGCTTTTCCTTGTATTTGCATATATCATCTGACATCTCGTGCAGCACAAACTCCCGGTAAGCAGTAACAAGCCGCGAGGCTCCGTATTTGTATTTCCTCCTCTTTTGTCTTTTTTCTCTGGGATAGGAGGACTGTTCCTCGCGCACAAGTTTGCCGGGGGGGG
>LR738713.1:239195722-239334721 GCA_902687465.1 Secale cereale | reverse complement strand
GGAAGGAGATAGCAGTATGGACCAAGTGTTGTTCAAGAAAGAAAAGTCTTGCTGGGAAGTAAACAACCCAATGAAAGCTAAGTTATCAAAGTTTGAGCATTCAAATTTTTAAATTTTAGTTATCTTCCTTGAACAACCACACTTTGTATGGAAAACCTGTGCGCGAAGGAACCTACCCGTAGCTAGCCGTGCCCTTACTTTGTTTCGAGCACGCTCAACGGCTTAAGTGAGCTGCGACAAGTGTCGTGCCCATACTTCGTTTTTGAGTTCGCTCAGCAATGTAAGTGTGCTGCGACTAGCTGCGGCAAGGTTACTTGCCGACAAGGTCTTTGCTAGCAGGCTGCTAAGAGTCCCGCACTCGGTGCTCGCGGTGAGGGCCCCTTGCCGGCGAGTTTCCCTAAAAGCGTAGGGTGAAAAGCATACAAAGTGAAGGACCAAAAGCAAGGGAGATAACACTGCATTGATTACCCAAAATAAGAGTATATTTTACAAAGATAGCTTGCCGCTGTTCTAATCAACTACTGCCTATGACTTAATTGGCAGCGGCAAAGGAAGCAAGAAGCCTAATTCCTACGGTCTCCCTCGACCCTCTGGATCTTGCCCACCTTGGCTACGATGTGGGCAACTTGGGCCTTCAACGCCTCATGATCAGCCTCGGGCGGCAAGGTGCGGAGGACGTTGACGAGGTTGATGCCGGGGTTGCGGTAAACAATCTTCGACAGCACCCGCTCCATGGTGCCCATGCAAAGCCGGCGTGCCTCGTCGGCCAGCTGCTCGGGGATCTTCTCCTGCAGCCGCGCAAGCGCCGGCGCCACTCCCCTGAAAAACAGACTCAGTTTGGCGCTGTGGGGGAGGTTCTCGTCGGGGGAGTACATGAGATGCTCCGCCCTCAGCGCCATCATCTCCATGTCTATGTTGGCGGCGGAGGTGACGAGGTCCTCGGTCCATCGCTCCACATTCTGCTGGAATTGGGTCTGCGAGACGGCGGTGCTTTCCAGCAGGGCCCTCTCAGCGCGGAGATCGTCCTTCAGCTTGGTCTCGAGGTCCCGGGCAGCGTCAAGCGAATCAGTAAGGGTGGATACCTTCAGCTCTAGATCAGCAATGGAGTCCTTGGCATCAGTGAGCTCTTTACCCTTATCGGAGAGGCGGATTTGCAACTCCGAGTTGGTGTGGGCATCCTTCTCCCGCTCCACATTGAGCGCGGTGACCCTGTCTTCACTGGCCTTCAAGAACAGCTCCAACTGCGCTACTCCGGCCTCCAGCTCCTTCTTGGCGGTCTCTGCGGCAGCGGCAGCATCCCTCGCCTCCCGCAGAGCCCCGCCAATAGCCTGCTCCCTAGCGGTGAGGCCGTCCTCGTGGCTGTCGAGGTCGACCTTCCACTGGTTGAGCGCCCCTTCCCGCCGAGACAGCTCTTCGGCGGCCAGACGCTGCTGCTCGTCGACCTCGGCCTTTTCGAGGACAAATGCTTGCTGCGCCCCGGCAAGCTCCTTGCGCTCCTCCGCCAAGTTCTGGAGGGCCGCCTGGTTGGCGGTATGGAGCTCCGCGGCACGCTTCTCTAGGTCAGCACCAGCCTTGGCAGCCAGAGCCTCCCGAGACTCCAACTTCGCCTGCCTGGCCCGATACAAGGCCAGGAGCCGGCGAAGGAGCCGCTCCTCTTCGGGCTCGTCGCTGCTGTCGGGCGCATCCACAACCTTCAGCCCGGCGGAGGAGAGAACCTCTCCGTCGAAGGTCTCTCCCTCCACAGGCACCCTAGACGAGGACGCCCACGGGACTTGAATAAAGACCCCATTGGCGGCCTCCAGGTAGACACCCGACCGCTCCGTGGAGGCGGAGGGGTCGGCGGCCGGTGCAGCGTCCGACGCTCCTGCAGCCTCCGGGCCAGCAGTGTGGTCGCCAGTCCCTTCCCCCGCCACGGCGTCGGCGGCCGGGGCGGTCTCCTCGACGGCTGGCTCGTCGGCTCCAGCCATTCCCTCAGCAGTAGTGGCGTTGCCGCCGTCGCCATGCGCACCCTCCTCGGCGGTGGCCTCCGTCTCCATCGGCTCCGGGGCGGGAGGATCTAGTAGAAGAAAAAGAAAAGAAAGATCGTCAAGAAAATATCCAAAAAGAAGAATTCGAGAAGAAGAAGCTACAAGGTTTACCTTCGCGGACTTCCTCGACGACGGGGTCCCTCGCCGGCGAATTCTCCTTTGGGGGCGGAGTAGTAGTCCTTGCTTGTGGAGGGCCGCTTGCGCCCTCCCTTGTCGGGGTCCTCGCCCTTGGCGGGGTACTCGCCCTTGGCGGAGTACCCATCCTTGGCGGAGCACCGTCCCTTGCCGGGGAGCTCCTCTCTGGTGGGGAGGGTGGAGCAAGTGGCTCGCCGGGGGCAACCTCCTGGTGCTCCTGCGGCTGCGGCTCCACCTCTGCACAAAACAACGAAACATCAGTACTGGCAACGACCTCAAGCGCACCCATCAAGCAGGGAAGTAAACACCCAGACTTACGCTGGGGGCTGCACTGGGGGCTACTCCTCGGAGCAGCAGGCTGATCCGGCAAGTCTACCGCTGGCGCGTCTCCTGTCGCTGCGGCGGGCTCGTCGTCTTCGATCTCGACCACAGGGACCTTGGCCCTCTTCGCCATCCTCTGGGTCAAGGTCCTGGAAGCCAAAACAAGATCAAGATCAGAACCAAGCAAGGGAAATCAAGACAAAATCAAAGGAAATGAAACTAGCAAGTACTTACTCTTCCTCCTCCTCTTCGTCGGAGCTGAGAGCGGAGAAGTCAAATCCCGCCTCGGCTGCTCCAGCGCGAGGAGCCGGAGGAGGGGGCTCCCTCGGGCGCTTGGCGGGCTCCGGAGCTGCGGGCTGTGAAGACCCAGCTCCGGTCGTCGTTGAGGTCCGAGGAGCAGAAGGTACCCCGGAGTCACTCCGGGAAGACCCCCCTCCGCTTGTCGCTCGAGCACGGGGCGCCTCCTTGGCGACCTTGCTCGTTGTGGCGGCACGTGTCGCCCGGCGCTGCGGTCGTTGCTGAGGCGCCGGCGGCCTCTCCGTCTCGATGGCCTTGCGGAGGCGCTTCTTCGGTTGCGGCGGAGGGCTTGGGCTCAGTGGTGGCGGAGAGTTCTCCGAGGACGAGGAGGCGTCATCGTCAAGGTTCAAGGATCCGCCAGAGTCTTCATCAGAATCGCCGGAGTCGGCCTCCTCCTCCTCCTCCTCGGCAGGCCCGCTGGACTCGGTTCCCTGCCCGGCAGCCTCGCCAATCCCGGCAGGCTCCCCGGTAGGCTCCCCGGCAAACTCCTCGGGTGTGATCTGCAACAGCTTGAGGATTTCGTCCTCCTCAGCCTGGCTCACCGCGTCCGCCGCCTCCGCTTCGTCAACGGTGTATCCAAACTCGCCTGCCGCTGCTGCCGCGGCGGCCTCCTCCATCCTGGAGGCAATGTACGCTATATCCCGCGCGGTGGTCTCCCGGGTGAGCCCCTTCTTATCATCAGCATTGCGTGGTTTTTAAACCAAGTTGTCGAAGAAGGCTTGCACGGTCTCCGCTGAGGGCTCCAGCCAAGTGGGGACGACCCCGTGGGAGTCGCACTCAGGCATTGCCGCGCGGATGTCACTGAGGGCCGTGTTGTTGCACAAAGGGACCACTCCGGTCGACGGTTTGAACCACTCCGGGTGCTTGGGGTCGTGTTTGAACAGTTCCCGGACCATCCCCTTCAACTCCAAGACGGTGAAGTTGTAGTTCAACCCGGGGCGCAGCCTCATGCGGTCTGCCGCATTGCCGAACTCCCAAGCAGGCCTCTTCCTTTCCTGCAGAGGGGCGATGCGGCGGCGGAGGAAATCAGCTCCAACTTCACCCACTGTCAGACTAGCAGCCCGGAGACGAAGAATCCTAGTTAAAGCGATCTACAGCTTGTCGTCCTCCGGGGCCAAGTCACTCTAATCCTTGCCGCGCACTATGGCAGTCTGCCGCGGCAAGGTAAACTGCTCGGGATCTTTCTCCAGGATCCAACACCAATCCGCCCTCCACTCCTCTCACTTGCCGCGGAGCTCCCCCTTCAAGTACGCCTCCTTCTTGTTCAGCCTGAAGATCCAAGAGATGCCGCCGGAGAGGGGGGATCCGGATTCTACTCTAGGCGTGAAGAAGTGGCGGAAAAGGGCTACATTTGGGTGGACTCCTACGTAGTTTTCGCACAAATGTGCGAAAACGGCAAGGGTGAGAACGGCGTTGGGGGTGAAATCTAACAGATGGAAGCCATATGTATTCATTACATCACAGAAGAACTCCGAGAACGGAGGGCAAAGACCGCAGTAGAAGAATGCAGCGAAGAAGTAGTAAGCTCCCGGAAACATGTCGACGGCCACGGCCGGGAGGACTTGGGTGCGGGGATGATCCTTCGTCTCCCTCGCCCAAAACAGGTAGTACTTGTCCCGCAGCTCCCTCGGGCCGAGCCTTGGCGGGAAGACCACACTCCTTCTCCTCATGGCCGCTAGCTTCGCCACCTGCTCAGACTTCTCCTTCTTCGCCTTGTCGCTCTTTGCCTTGTCACTCTTCGCCTGGTCGCTCTTGGGGGCCATGGCGGGGGCGGCGGGGGAGGACGGCGGCACGGCGGGTGGAGGGGATGGTGGAGGAAGGGCAGTAGCAGGGAGCGGCGGGGGTTTCTGAGAACTCAAGGCGCAATGAAGACGATGGGGGGGAACTGCCCCTACTTCCTCTGCTTTTAAGGGGGAAGTGGGGGACGTTCCACATTTCCCATTAAAGAATAGGCCACGATCTCTCCCACGACGCCGCAATCGACGCATGCCGTTAGGGAGGGATGCGGCGGATACGGAGAGGGATACGGCTTGCCGTGGGCCGCGTGTGCCCGTGCACTGTCTTGGGCCTGGCCCAACAGCGCTCAGCACCGTGTGTGGCCCAGGCCCGGGGGCTCCTGTCGGTGTACTAAGATAGGGGTGCCTTAGTACCCCAACTTGTGCACGGGCAGTAGCAGCTTCCCGCGGCAGGGCTTACCACGCGCTTGCCGAGGCCAGCTCCAGACTCCTTCAAGCCATTCAAGAACAAAGTATTCAAGTTAGAAGACAAGACCCCGGCAAGAGGAGCTTGCCGGGAAGGCCGCACCAGGCTCAAGGACATCTTTCCATCACAAGACCCTGGCAAGAGGTACTCGCCAGGAAGGCCAAAGGATAACACCGCAAAAGATACATCGCGGCGCATCGTGCGCCCCAGCAGGACCCGGGAAGCGGCAAGCTTCCGGGCCCGGCAAGATAGCAGCCCCGGCAAGGTGTTTGCCGGGGGAAGTTCACACTGTGTGCCTGCGCTCCAGCTCACTCGGCCACGCGTCACCCTGGGGCCCTTCCAGGGGCGCGTGGCAGATGGCTGTGCAGCCTGAGGGACACGCTGGCGAGCCGCGGTGACGAGGCTACCGCCGTGGCGAACGGAGACGCATGGACAGACGCTTTTGGGGTTGACGGCGACGGGCATTAAATGCCCTTGTCCCCCACCGTCAAGGTTAGGTGGAGACCACTTCTCATACACTGTTCATGCACTGTTACAACTACCACCAAATTTACACTTCTACCCTCCTCTACGTTGGCACTTGTCGGTGACCCATTGAGCTATAAAAGGAGGCCCATGCACAACGTAGAGGGGGTTCGACTCCAGAAACTTGCTCACTCCACGCTCGGTGTAGCTGGTACTGTAGATCTTCAAGCTCCCGAGCTCCGAAAACTAAATACAACCAAAGCAGGAGTAGGGTTTTACGTGTCATCGCGGCCCGAACCTGGGTAAACTGCCGAAGGAAATGAGATTTGCCTTACATTTATTTCGCAAAAATGGATGGTTTATTGATCAGCGCCGGCGCCTGCGGCAGAATGGAATAGGCCTAAAAAATGCTGAATTTCATTTTGGAACTTCAGATGACAGAGTAATCGGATGTCATCGTGTCAACCCCATACATGACTTCTCAGTGGCTTGCCCCTTTGCAAAAATTATGAGGTTTCAAAACTAGACTAATAAGTGGTAATATTAGTTTGAACCTCTCTGATATCCTTGTTCAAGGGATCAGCGCGAGCATTTGCAGCTGATGAGCTAAATTTCATTTCTAATATCATATTGAACCTTGTAATCTTCGAATTTGAGCCATAAAACTCTGGATTTGAACCATGTAATATTTCGAGCTTTTGTGGTACAATTGTTGAAATGGCATCGCATGAGACTCGTATATTGGTAGAACTATTTTGACCTTAATATGAAATGGTCTTAGATTTTATTAACCATTCTCAAATCTGTTTACCTTGTCGATCTCATAGCACACGATCTGTATAGCTAACTCGACTGCGATCTTCGACATTATTACACACAGTTGGTTTCTTCCACCGTGTGCCCTGTAGAGCGCATAATTAATTATTGCACTCGAGTGTCCAACATCACCCTTCTGTGTAACTTTGACCTAATCACCCACGGGTAAACTTATGACCGAAGTCATTCCACACACTTTGTTTTTACAATTTTTTTGCCAATAAACACCCATGATTTGTCCATCTTCTAGCCGACGTGTGGCCAAACTAACCGGGCAGGAAACTTGTGTGGTAAACTACGCGGTAGCACGGGTACAGGCTGTCACATCCCTAGTTCTGGTCTGCTCTGGTCTAGTTAGTCTTGTGTGCATCATGTTTAAGTTTTCAGAAAGTTGAAATGGGGCTGTTCAAACCCTAGCACTTCAATTTCAAATAGGTCCAGTTAAAAGAAAATGGCATTCAATGTTTCAAAAGTATTCTTAGTAATTGTTTGATATTTTTGGCAAGGCATTTGCACCAAACCAAAAATAATGATCATTTTTAGGAATATTTTGGGCATTGAATTTAAATCATTATTGTATTTGAATTTGGGGTTATATTCACAGTATATATGGAATATAATTCCAAATAACTTTGAATTAATTATGTGCTCCTGGAAAAGTCCAGTGAGTAACATAAAAATATTCAGAGACGATTTGACACTTGTTTGAATTTTTCTCTGAATTCAAACAGTGGCACAAAGAAATAAATAAAAAATAAAACAGAACAAAAATAAAACAGAGAAGAAACCTTACCTGAGCCCACCTGGCCAGCCCACCTGGGTGGCCCAACACTGTGTAGCACACAATGATAGTCGTCCCCTTCCTTGGACAAAAGGACGCCGGGCGCGTGGTCGCCGCGCGCCGGCCACGTCCTACCTGCCTGGTTGCCTCCTCGACACGCTGGGCCTCCCTAGGTGTTTCCACGCAACCCCCTGACCCTCTCACTCTCACTCCCGTGCTCATCCCCTCCCCGGGATCCTCCTCTCCCACGGCCGAGCACTCGCAGTCACCACCGTTCGTCGTAGTCCTTGACAGGGCCACCACCCCGCCTCCCCGAGCTGTCCCCGAGGTTCACCGCGACGCTCTCCATCTCCAAGCTGAAGGAACTGAGCCTGGACGTCCTCCATCGTCGCCACCATCGCCTTCTTCACCGCCGGCCATCGAGGACCTCCACCGTCGATTCGCCATCGTTGTCGCTTCCCCGGGCACGCTGGCCATCCCTACGGCACCGCTGTGAGCCCCCGGTCTATTTCCCCCTAACCCCGCCTCCATTTGGTCGCCGTAGCCGTCGCCCCCTTGCTTGCCATAGCCGCCTCCGCACGGGCTCGTCGCCGACGAAGCCCCGGTGACCTTCTGGTCCCGCGCACGCGTCCATTGCACACGTAGCATCCCGTAGAGTAACGCTAGCGCGATAGCCAGCTCTTTTGCAAGCCGTAGCACTAACCCCGCACCCACCCGAGCTCCGGCCGCCGCAAACCTCGCCGCCGGCGCTGTTCCCGGCCACCTCAGGTCGTACAGCTTGCACCGTTGGATGCGTCTGAGTGCCAGCTTTCCAACGGGACTAACCGCGCCCGAAACAGCCCCTTGTATGCGAAACCCGAGCCTCTCCGACGAGACACCGCCGTGGAATGTGGTCGCCAGCGAGTAACTCCGGCGTGCTGACGTGGCACCGTCATTAGCGCCTAACCAACCCCCCTAGAGTCACTGACAGTGGACCCCAGTGTTTTTAATTAGTTTAGTTAGGTCTAAGTAAACCCTGTTAGATAATGTGCGACTGACTGGTGGGCCCTGGCCCCACTGACAGTTTAGTTAGTTCTTAGCTTAGCACTAATTAACTCTGTTAATTAGTTGTGACACTGATATGTCGGGCCCACATGTCAGGTTTGACCTGGACCAGCCCCTGTTGACCTGCTGACGTCAGCATGAGGTCATGCTGACGCAGTATTGTTTTCTGGATTTTAAAATAAAACAGAAATGATTTATTTATTTCAGAAAATAGCTAAAACTTCTAGAATGCATATAAAATCAACCGTAGCTCAGATGAAAATAAGATATATATATATATATATATATATATATATATATATATATATAAAATGATCAGAAAAATTCAATGAATCTGTTTATGGCATTTTCATGCATGTTTGAACAAGTTAAACCTGCTGATCATGTCAAATCAATTAAATGATAATTAAATAATCACATATGGACTTTGAATTTGAACCTTTGGTTCAAACCAACTTCATTTAATATGGTTGCTAGTTGCATTAGCTCAATCAACAGCATATTGCCATGTCATGATCATGCATCATATTGTCGCATTGCATTGATTGTGTTATCTATTGTTTGTCAGTGTTTGTCCCCTCTCAGTAGACGTTGTTCTGACGATGTGATCGATGACACCGATGAAGACACAGTGATATCTTCAGAAGTGCCAGGCAAGCAAAACCCCATTGAGCATTCCGATACAATCCCACTCTCTCGCTTTTGCTCAGTTTTGCTGCATTAGGACAACAACACTTCAACTGTTACCTACTGCGGTAGTTGAACCCCTTTCCACTACATGACCTGTCATTGCCACAGAAAATAGTTGAAACCCACTAGCATGAGTAGGAGTTGTTTGAGCCATGTTGTGCCTACTCGTTCATGCTTTCTGGTTATGCCTGCTATTGCTTTGAGTTGTGTCAGGTCTGATTAATCAGGGATGAATTGGAATGTGGTTAACATGTCCTACTGTTGAGAGCTAAGTGTGTGAATACGATTTGGTAAAGGTAGCGATGAGAGGCCATGTAGGAGTACATGGTGGGTTGTCTCATTGCAGCCGTCCTCGGGAACTGAGTTCTGTGTTTGTGATCCATGACGAGTTACTACCATACATTGGGCCCGAAACGAATGGACCCTCTCGACTTATTAACTGCCCTTGTCCTCTTTCCAGGAGTTGCAACTAGTTTCTAGTGTTTGTAGTCTACTGGAGGTCGTGCGCAGCGCTGACCCTCGGGGTGGGCTGTGACGCGGCAGGTACGTGGCACGGTGTACCGGTCGCCCGTTTGGTGACTCGGGAACCCTGTACACATCGTTTGGGGCAGTGAGCGACACCCTGGCCGGATATCCCCACGGATGGAACCCAAATAGGCGATAAACCTGGACTAGAGACTTGTGTGGTTAGTCAGGTCGTGGCCGACACCCTCGCTGGGCTTCCGCTTGAAGGTTGCCGAGTACATGTCGTATAAACGGCGGTAAGTGGTGAGAGCGTGTGTGGAGAAGTACACCCCTGCAGGGTTATATATGATCTATTCGAATAGCCGTGTCCGCGGAAATGGACTTCTGGGTTACCTGTACAGTTCATAGACAAGTGGAAGTGGATACTCTAAAACACGCAAGATAAACGTGAGTGCTATGGATGGCCTTCTCGTAGGGAGACAGGAGCGGATCCATAGTGGTGTATTGATTGGTGAATATGTGGACTCGTGTGCGCCACTTCAAAAGGGTTACTTGAAGTCGTAGTTCAGGATAGCCACCAAGTCAAAGCTGGCTTGCTGCAGTCAAACTCCACCACCCCTTTGTTGATACTGATCCATATGTAGCTAGTTCTGATGTAAGTCTTGCTGAGTACCTTTGTACTCACGTTTGCTTAATTTATGTTTTTGCAGAGATACTTCAATCTCACTAGAGGTTCTGCGTGAACTTCGACGTTTAGCTTGTTACCTCAGCTACGATCTTGTACCCTTGGGAGGGTCTTGTAGATAGCTAGGCTTCTCAGCCTTTTTCATTTGTAGTTGTCTGTACTCAGACATGTTATGCTTCTGTTGCCTGTATGCTCTGTATGTTGGTCATGTGACCTCTGTTTGTAGTAAATGTTATGATGGCTCTTCTGGGTCTTTATCTATATGAGTTGTTGAGTTATGTTGTGATGCCATGATGTACAACACATACTTGCATGTTATGCGTACGTGTAATGTGTATTGCTATGTGTGGGATCTGACACCTAGTTGTTTACCCTTGGTAGCCTATCTTACAAGGAAATGTCTCTTAGTGCTTCCACTGAGCCTTGGTAGCTTGCTACTGCTCTGGAACACTTAGGCTGGTCGGCATGTGTCCTTCTTCGTTCCTGTGTCTGTCCCTTAGGGTAAATGTCACGCGTTGTTCCTTTAAGTCCTTGTAGCTTGCTACGACTTGGGTTCATACGTTGATGACCGACATGTTCGTTGCTGGGTTATGTATGCCTGTCTCTATAATTTAGCACCACTTCTAGTTTATAACTAGTCATGTCGGCCCAGGTTCTCTATCATATGGATGCTAGCGACACTATCATATACGTGTGCCAAAATGCAAACGGTCCCGGGCCAGGTAAGGTGGCACCCGTGGGGATACCGTGCGTGAGGCCTCAAAGTGATATGATGTGTTACAGGCTAGACCTGTGTGACTTAGGATCGGGGTCCTGACACAGGCTCAGTGACAGTACATTTGGTGCCTCTTAGAGCCCACGCATGCGGTGCGGTGTTGTCAAGCGTGCACTGGAATCCTCCGCTATGAACGCCGTGACAAGATGTGATGATTACAGGCTGGCCGACCCCCATTTATTACAGTGGCCAACCTTTCGATCGCGCCCCACCATTGCAAGAAGCACACCCACCACGAGAAATTCTTAGAGGGAATCCTGCGCGGCTCCAATGGCGCTCCGAGCGGCTGCGGACGACGAGGAGCAGTTCACCATGCATGCCGTGGTTGACACCCATAGAAGGTTCATGGACCTCTCGGTGGTGTGCACCTACGACCCGGTCTGGGTGGACCACTCCATACACATCATGGAGTTGTTGCTTGTCGAGGAAAAGTACAAGGTGGTCGGATTCGACATTGAGTATACCCGCGCTCGTGCTGGGTCTCCTCCCAAGGTCGTCGTCGTCCAGCTGTGCGTGCACCACCACGTTCTCGTCTACCACTACTACCTCGCCACAAGGCCTTGCGACCATTTCGCCAGGTTGGTCAACCACCCCCACTACATGTTTGCTATGGTGGGCATCACCAACGATGTAAAGGCGCTCGAGAATTCGGGCATCGCCTGCCAGAATCATGTCAACATCCAGGGCTAATACAAGATCTGGGGCAGCAAGGAGCATGAGAAGGACTCACTGGTTCACCTTGCAAAGGCCATCATCGACCCCTACTACAGAGACTTGAAGGATTCGTGCACCAAGGATAAGCATGCCTGGCACTCGGCCTGGATGGAGAAACTCGACAAAGCTCACGTTGTGTACGCGGCCAAGACCCATCCGTTAGCTTAGCATTTGATCGTACAGTTTATTGCTACTGCTTTCATGTATGTCAAATACATATTCCTTTGACTATGAGATCATGCAACTCCCGGATACCAGAGGAATACATTGTGTACTATCAAACCTCACAACATAACTGGGTGATTATGAAGATGCTTTACAGGTATCTCCGAAGATGTTTTGTTTGGTTGGGATGAATCAAGATTAGGATTTGTCACTCCGAGTATTGGAGAGGTATCTATGGGCCCTCTCGGTAATGCACATCCTAATAAGCCTTGCAAGAAAATGACTAATGAGTTAGTCACGGGATTATGTATTACGGAACGAGTAAAGATACTTGTCGGTAAAGAGATTGAACTAGGTGTGGAGATACTGATGATCGAATCTCGGGCAAGTAACATACCGACGGACCATGCCAATTGTGTATGTTGTCATAAGGGTTCGACCAATAAAGATATTCTTAGAATATGGTCCAATATGGGCATCTAGGTTCAACTATTGGTTATTGACCAGAGAGGTGTCTCGCTCATGTCTACATAGTTCTCGAACCCGTAGGATCCGGACACTTAAAGTTCGTTGACGATATATTATTATATGAGTTATGTCATTTGGTGACCGAATGTTGTTCGGAGTCTCGGATGAGATCACGGACATGACGAAGAGTCTCGAAATGGTTGAGAGGTAAAGATTGACATATAGGACGATAGTATTCAGACACCAAAAGTGTTTCGGAGGGAACCGGGTACATATTGGATCACCTGAAGGAGTTTCGGGCACCCCCTACAAAATATATGGGCCTTATGGGCAAAGAGGGGAAGCACACCAACCACAAGGGGCTGGTGCGCCCCCCGTATGGGCCGGTCAAGGTGGAGAACGAAAGGGGAAGAAGGAAAGGAAAGAAAGGGATTAGGATTCCCCCTTCCTTTCCCCCTCCCCCTCTTTCCTTCCCCTTCAAATATATATGGCAGGGGGCCGCGCGGCTTGGGAGGAGCCCAAGTAGGATTTGGTCCTACTTAGGGTGACTTATGGCCTCTCCCATCCTGCTCCCACCTATATATATGTCGGGGAGGCGCCCTAGCACACCGCAGACAATTGCTTAGCCGTATGTGATGGCCCCTCCATAGTTTACACCCCTGATCATATTTTCGTAGTACATAGGCGAAGCCCTGCGAAGATCACTTCACCATCACCCTCAACGCGTTGTCGTGCTGACGGAACTCATCTACTACCTCGGCGTCTTGCTGGATCAAGAAGGTGAGGGACATCATCGAGTTGAACGTGTGTAGAACGCAGAGGAGCCGTGCGTTCTTTACTTGATCGGTTGAGGCGCGAAGAAGTTCGACTATATCAACTGCGTTGTGAAACGCTTCCGCTTACGGTCTATGAGGGTACGTAGACACACTCTCCCCCTCGTTGCTATGCATCTCTGTAGATAGATCATTGCGTGTGCATATTTTTTTTGTTTTCCATGAAACATTTCCCAACACCGCAAACCCAAAGTGGTTCGAACTATGGGGAGTGAATGAAGGACTCCGCTTCATCGATGGACAAATCTCGCCATGCTCAAAGCTTAAGCTCACTGGTCAAGATAGTTGAAGGAAGGGGGGAGTGACACAGAGATTTACCCAGGTTCGGGCCACCTTGCGGTGTAAAACCCTACTCCTGCTTTGTGGTGGATTTTCCTTGCGAGGGGGCATGATATGAACTGTTACAGTGGAAGAGCTGCCTCGGGAGGGCTCGAGTGGTGTATGTGGGTTCGATCCTTGGATCTCGGATCCCCCTTTATCATGGGTATTGATCCCTATTTATAGTGGCCTCGGTCATCTACCCGCATCATTTGGGCGGGAAGGGGTCCCACAATGGCCAATTTTGAAGGAAGACAAAAGGTACATATTATCCTGACGAAAGGTGGTCTTCACCTGCAAAGTCTCTGATCCTGGCGTGGGGGTGGGCTCGGCGATGACATCCGACCTGCCGAGCCCATAGTCTTGATCTTGTAAAACCAAAAATGTAACCCTTTGGCGCTCCTCTCGGGAACACGCGCCTGACCTTGTCCTTCTTGCACAAAAGGAGAAACTGCCCCTCTGTGGCCGCTCGCGCCCGCCTGCCTTTGGTCTCTGCACCTTCTGAGGCAGCTTGTAGAGCTGCTCACTAGGAGGTCTTGGCGCATCTTGCCTCGCGAGGGCTCTTCTTGAGTAGTCTTGAAACTGGGCCCGACTGGCAATCATGGGGCCATCCGTTGGGCCGCAGGCAGGCAATTCTATGTACCCTAGTTCCCAGAACGCAGATAGCGTGAGAAAAAAAGAGAAAAAAAGAGAGAAGAGAAAAAAAAATCAAATCCATCTAGATTCAATCTCGTACCTGAACTCGGGTTGAAATCTGTTTTCCGCAGTGTTCAGTAAAAAAGGCATATCTTTTTCGTATGAAGTCCGTTTTGGCTCTACAAGTACTCAAATTAAAGCTAGCAACAAGACGCATCTCAATAGTTGCAGATGCAAGGTTAATATTTCAGACCTCAAAATCTGCTTAGAAACAGGTCTTTATCTCTCAGAAGTTCGCGAGAACAGCTTGTTCCAGTTTTTTAGGTTGGTTTTAAAATTGTTTGACTACTCATATCAAATTGGAATTGAGTGATCTTTTTCATTGGAAAGCTTGAGTCGGTATAATTCTGTATAAAAAATATCAAAAAGTTGGCACAAACTTTTCCAATGGAAAGTTGGAGAGAGAGAGAGAGTTGTTGGTATTTCCTCCTTGGCCGTTGTTTCTCATCATTATCTTTGCTGTCATTGTGGTCTTCACTTTATCTTGTTGTCCAGAGGTACTTCATATCCTTTATTGGTGTTAGTTGTGCTAAGCCGTGACCTCATTAGTGTTCTAGGCTCGCGTCTCTAGTCGGTCTAGCCTAGGACCAGCACTGTACCTTCGTTGAGCGTTTATTCAACATTGCATCTCTGAATTGTTATTGCTAATCTTTTGCTACCAAATATTTAAGCCTTCCAAGCTCCACATATTTCTACATCGTGTATATGTATGTTTCTCTAGCAATCGGTTTACTCAATCTTCGGAGTTATTTGACATTGTTGGTTGCCTATCAGGACTGCTACATGTTAATAACTTGTAAGATATTGATACTTGCTTTACTATGATCGCTTCACCACCACATCCTAGTAGTTCATAGGAACATAATTCTCAAATTTTGTTACTTCTTTCTACTAATCATGATAGGTTCCAAAGATAGAAGTTCTTGGACGACAGATACATTTGCACCATCAGAGAGGTGCCACAACACAAACAAGCATATGGTCAGGTTATCTCATTATCACAATTTAGGGGTAGATTTAATCCTACGATTTATCTTTCTTGGGAGCTTGAGGTAGATTTTTTTTTCTATCCATGATTTTTCTGAAATTGAGAAAGTATGTGCTGCCACTAGAGAATTTACTAGTTTTGCTTATTCTTGGTGGAGCTTGCATTGTAAGAAAAATATTGATAAGCAACCCAATAATTGGAAAGATCTGAAAGCTATAATGTGACATCAATTTGTTCCTCCTTACTATCGTCACGAATTGCTTCTCAAATTAAAACAATTAAAACAAGGCGATAATATTGTTAATGCTTACTACGAGGAGTTCAAATCTTAAATGCATCATTGTGACATAGATGAATCTGAGGATGATTTAAAAAAATTCTTTTTCGTAGTTTGAACCATGACATTCGTGCAAGATTTCATTATATTCCGCGTTGTTTTACTAGTATGTATGTTCGTGCTTGTACCTTTGAGAGATATATGCTTGAAGATGCATTAGGAGACTACGACAACTACTATTATAGTTCATGCTCACCAGCACTGGTTGTATCCTCCCTCGATGCACCTACTAGAGCGGCCACACCTCAGATTGTGAGCGCGACATCGCCTCATGTCTATGGTACATTACCATCATCCATACCTACATCATCTGATGCATTGCGACAAGGTAACACTAAAGGTATTGATGACATAACTTCACATGAGGATGATGAATGCCTAGTTCACTTGAATACATCATGTGTTGAGTTACCTCTTCACTTGAGCACAATACCTGTTTTAAAGAATTTTGCTACTATTATGAATGTGCCATCTGATGAAACAACTGTCATATCAACAATTTCGAGTGGACCCATTGAATTTACTGTTGATGTGAAAGAACCATGTGAATCAAGGTATAAACTAGATTTGGATCAAATACATTTGAAAATAATTGTGTCAATGTTTAATCATTTTGATATGACCTCTAATGTTGGTGATGGTTCTGTGTCAAATGACCTATTCCATGTTTGCTTATTTAAGCATGTTGTAGCATGTAAATTTGATGCAAGTAAGGTTTATTCAACAATGCTGGGATGGTATAATGATGAACATTGTCAATTTTTGATATGAATAAGAGCTTCACTTATATGTTCAAACTGAGTTGCAATATATTCTTGCCTTCTACTACTCGTGATAATATTTACGCTTTATATTTTATGAACTATGAAAGTTACTCAAATATACACGTGTCATATGTGCAAAAACCAAGAGAAGTAAAAATGGCTGACATATACATATACAACATGTACACCTTGTCTATTTTGTTAGCCACATTTCGGATTAAGCAACGCCGAGGACGACTTTGTTTTCAAGAAGGGGAGGATGATGAGGACATGACTACCTTGTATACGACCAAAAATATTGCATACATACATATTTGTGAGGTTATTTCTAATGCAAAGTATGCAATAATTTATTCATGTTATCGAAGACAAAAATACTTCACACACTTTTGTATAATCCACATATGAAGATAATGGAAAAAAATTAGAAGTTTAGGTGTTTTTCAAAAAGTTCTCTCACATCACTTTTGTGCCAAGAGAAGATATAGTCCAAGTCTCTCCCGTTCTGGACTCAGATTCGGGCTACACAGACATACCCGACTCAAAACACGAAGATCTCTTTCATTCGGACTCTAAATTGGGTGATACTTTTTTCGTTGGAATGTAGATTTCATGCACTTTCCAACCCTATTGGATTCACGTTAAAATTCGTCCGGAGCGTTGAGTTATGGACGAAACAATCTGACGTTGCACCAGAATCCTAGTCGAACTACAAGTACAAAGGTGTTGCATCACGTCCACTTGGGTCCAGGGGCCTTGTATGACCTAGATTTAGGTTAGGCTGCCTTGGGATGTCGTGCCACCTGGTTGGCCGCAACCCATTGCTCCTATGTACGTAGATCCATATATAGTAGCTTTTCCCTTGGCATTATTTTAGGCTAAAGTTAGCCATTGCAACTTCGTAATTCGTTTGTGTCCAACGACCATAACAAGACCTCTTATGGATCCTCACCTATACCAATACTTCATCTATATTTGCAATATTCATATTGCCTTATCATATTCTTGCTTGTTTGTCGATTGCTTGCAGGAATAGGCCTTCGTGTTAGGCTGATCGTGCTTCTGGCATCGTCAGTACCCCCAGGAGATTGGTTTAGCGATTGCTAATGCACAACATCATGCACTTTTGTAGTTGGATCGTCAAAGTCAACATCACCAAGTTGATAGTTATCATATTGGCGTCATTCCTTGATAGCATGCCAAGTTTCGTGAATTCTAGACGAGTTTTAGATTTACTACATTTTAGCAAACCAAGTATTTCAATTCTTGCAGTTGAGCGACAGTGCCAAGGTTTTTGAAATTCATTCCTATTTGCTGCATGGGACCTCGGCATGCAGCCAAGGACACACATTTGATTTTCGAACCCTTTTTTTCAGTAGAGCATGTGCATGTAGTTCAAATTTCAATTATCCACATAAAATGCATAGGAAACTCAATTAATGTACGAAAACGACCAAACAATCCCCCAAAAATTACAAATGTAAACACGACACTCCTGTTGGTCTATGTTGCCACTAGAAACAATTCAAAAGTAAGAAGGGGCAACAAATATCATTTCATCCAGAATGGTGACACGTTCCCTATGAGAACCATGAGGCTTACTATGAGAAGCTCTGGTTTGTGAGAAGTTTATACCAAAATCTACCCCAAATGGGACAATTTTTTTACCACGACATGTTGGTGCCATTCATGATTGCATTCCAACCTTCATGAATTCTGAATGACTTTTGGATTTTCAGAATTTAAAAACTAAGTATCTCAATGTTCGCGACCGAGCGAAAGTGCTGAGGTAGCATGCAAAACTTCATGAATTCCAAATGAGTTTTGGATTCAGAAATTAAAAATGAAGTATCTCAATGTTCGCGGCCGAGCGATAGTGCCGAGGTATTTGAAATTCATTCCATTTGTTGCACGGACCTAACCATGCAACCAAGGACACACATTTGATTTTTCATCCCGTTTTGGTCACTGGAGCATGTTCATGTAGTTCAACTTTGAACTGCTCACATAAAATGCATAATAAACTGAGTTAATGTATAAAAATGTACAAACAATCCCCGAAAAATTCCTAATGTTAACACGACACAGCTGTTGGTCTACGTTGCTAGTACAAAAAAAATTGAAAGCAAGAAGAGGCAACGGATATCATTTCATCCAGAAAGGTGACACGTTCATACCAGAACCAAGAGGCTTCCTGTGAGAAGCTCTGGTTTGTGAGAATCTAATAGCAAAACCAACCCCAAATGGGAAAAAAATACCATAACATGTTGGCGCAATTCCATGATAGCATGCCAAGTTTCATGAATTTCAGACAAGTTTAGATTTACTACAATTTGAAAACCAAGTATCCCAATGTTAGCATACTAGAGATGGTGTCGAGGTATTTGAAATTCTTTCCTGTTTTTTGCATGGGACCTAAGCACGCACCCGAGGACACACATTTGATTTTTCAACCCATTTTGGTCACATGAGCATGTGCATGTAGTACAACTTTCAATAATCCACATACAACGCATAGAAAACTCAATTGATGTATAAAAATGTCCAAACGATCCCCAAAAAATTCCAGATGTTAACACGAAACTCCTATTGGTCTATGTTTCCACTACACAAAAATTCAAAGCAAGAAGAGGCAATGAATATCATTTACTCCACAAAGGTGACACATTCCCTACTAGAACGATCAGGCTTCATATGAAAAGCTCTGCTTTGTGAGAAGCTTATACCAAAACCTCCCCCAAACGGGACAAAACTTTTACCACAACATGTTGGCGCCAGTCTTTGTTAGCATGCCAACTTTCATGAATTCCAAATGACCTTTGGATTTTTAAAAATAAAAAAACCAAGAATCTCTATGTTTGTGGTTGAGCAACGGTGTCGATGTATTTGAAATTCATTCCTATTTGTTGCATGGGACCTAAGCATGCACCCAAGGAAATACATTTGATTTTTCAACCAATTTTGGTCACAGGAGCATGTGTATGTAGTTAAAATTTCCATTATCCACACAAAATGCAAAGAGAACTCAATTAATGTATCAAAATGTCCAAAGAATCCCCAAAAAATTGCAAATTTTAACGCGATACTCTTGTTGATCCTTGTTGCCGCTGGAATTTTTTTTAAAGCAAGAAGAGGCAACGAATATCGTTTTATCCGCAAAGGTGACATGTTCCCTACCGAAACCATGAGGCTTCCTATGAGAAGCTCTAGTTTGTGAGAATTTTATACCAAACTTACCCCAAATAGGAGATTTTTTTAACACAACATGATGGCGCCATTCCATGATAGCATGCCAAGTTTCATGAATATCAGATGAGTTTTGGATTTAGTACAATTTAAAAATCAAGTATGTCAATGTTTGCGGCCGAGCGACGGTGCTGAGTTTTTTGAAATTCAGTCCCATTTGTTACATGGGATCTAAGCATCAGCAAAGGACACGCATTTGTTTTTTCAAACCATTTTGGTCACTTGAGGATGTGCCTGTAGTTCAAATTTGAATTATACAGATAAAATGCATAAAAATTGAGTGAATGTATGAAAATGTCCAAACGATCCCTGAAAAATTCAATATTTTAACACGACATTCCTGTTGGTCAATGTTGCCACTAGAAAACATTTGAAAGCAAAAAGAGGCAACGAATATCGTTTTATCCACAAAGGTGACACATTCCTTACCAGATCCATGAAGCTACCTGTGAGAAGCTCTGATTCATGGGAAGCTGATACCAAAACCTGCCCCAAATGGGACAAAACTTTTACCACAGCATGTCGGCACCATTCCACAATAGCATGCCAAGTTTCATGAATTTCACACGAGTTTTGGATATACTACAATTTAAAAACCAAGTATCTCAATGTTTGCGGCCGAGCGACGGTGCCGAGCTGTTTGAAACTCATTCCCATTTGTTGCATGCGACCTAAGCATGCACCCAAGGACACACATTTGATTTTTCAACCCATTTTGGTCACTGGACCATGTGCATGTAATTCAAATTTCTATTATCCACATAAAATGCATAGAAAAGTCAATTAATGTATGAAAATGTCCAAACGAGCCCCGAAAAGTTCAAAATTTTAACACGACACTCCTGTTGGTCTATGTTGACACTAGAAAATATTTGAAAGCAAGAAGAGGCTACGAATATCGTTTCATCCACAAAGGTGACATATTCCTTACCGGATCCATGAAGCTTCCTTTGAAAAGCTCTAGTTTGTGAGAAGCTTATGCGAAAACCTTCCCCAAACGAGACAAAACTTTTACCATGACATGTTGGCGACATTCCATTATAGCATGCCAAATTTTAATGAATTTCATATGAGTTTTTGATTTACTACAATGTAAAACTCCAAGTATCTCAATGTTTGCTGCCAAGCGATGATGCCGAGGTGTTTCAAACTCATTCATGTTTGTTGCGTGGGACCTAAGCATGCACCCAAGGACACATATTTGATTTTTCAACCCATTTTTGTCATTGGAGCATGTGCCTGTAGTTCAAAATTGAATTACGCACACAAAATGCATAGAAAATTGAGTTAATGTACAAAAATGTCCGAACGATACCAGAAAAATTACAAATTTTAACTCGACAAACCTGTTGGTCTATGTTACCACTAGAAAAAATTGAAAGCAAGAAGAGGCATCGAATATCATTTCATCTACAAAGGGGACACTTTCCCTACTGGAACCACGAAGCTTCCTATGAGAAGCTCTGGTATGTGAGAAACTTATACAAAAACCTGCCCCAAACGGGACAACACTTTTACCACAACATGTTAGCAAGCTAAGTTTTCATGAATTTCAGACGAGTTTTCCATTTACTATAATTTAAAACACAAGCATCTCAATGTTTGCGGCCGAGCGACGTTGTCGAGGTGTTTGATGTTCATTTCCATTTGCTTTGTGGGACCTAAGCATGCACCCAAGGACACACATTTGATTTCTCAACCCATTTTCGTCACTGGAGCATGTGCACGTAGATCAAATTTTAATTATCCACATGAAATGCATAGAAAACTCAATTAATGTATAAAAATGGTCAAGCGATCCCCGAAAAATTTCAAATGTTAACACGACACTCCCGTTAGTCTATGTTGCCACTATAAAACATTTGAAAGCTAGAAGAGGCAACGAATATCATTTCATCCCCAAAGGTGACACGTTCCCCACCGGAACAATGAGGCTTCCTGTCAGAAGCTCTGGTTTGTGAGAAGTTTATACCAAAACCTACCAAACGGTACAAAACTTTACCACAGCATGTTGGCGCCATTCCATGATAGCATGCCAACGTTCATGAATTCCAAATGATTTTTGGATTTACTACAATTTCAAACCCAAGTATCTCAATGTTCGTGGCCAAACTATATTGCCGCGGTGTTTAAAATTCAATCCCATTTGTTTCATTGGACCTAAACATGCACCCAAGGACACACATTTGATTTTCAACCCATTTTGGTCACTAGAGCATGTGCATGCAGTTCAAATTCGAATTATGCACATAGAATGCATAGAAAATTGCATTCATGTATAAAAATGTCCATACGATCCCCCAAAAAAAATCAAATTTTAACATGACACTCATGTTTTTCTTTGTTGCCACTAGAAAAAAAATTAAAGTAAGAAGAGGCAATGAATATCGTTTCATCCACAAAGGTGACACGTTTCCTACCGGAAACCATGAGGCTTCCTGTGAGAAGCTCTGGTTCGATAGAAGCTTATACCAAAATCTGGCCCAAACTGCACTAAACTTTTAGCATAGCATGTCGGCGCTATTCTAGGATACAATGCCATGTTTTAATGAATTTTAGATGAGTTTTCGATTTACTACAATTGAAAACCCAAGTATCTCAATATTTGTGGTCGTGCAACGGTGCCAAGGTGTTTCAAATCCATTCCCATTTGTTGCATGGGACCTAAGCATGCACCCAAAGACACACATTTGATCATTCAACCCATTTTGGTCACTGGAGCAAGTGCATGTAGGTCAATTTTCTATTATCCATATAAAATGCATTGAAAATTCAATTAATTTATAAAAATGTCCAACTAATCCCCAAAAAACTCCAAATGCTAACACGACACTGATGTTGATCTATTTTGCGACTAGAAAAAATTGGAAGAAAGAAGAGGTAATGAATATCATTTCATCCAAAAAGGTGACACGTTCCCTACCAAAACCATGAGACTTCTTGCGAGAAGCTCTAATTTGGGGAAGCTGATACCAAAACCAGCCCTAAACGAGACAAAACATTTACCATAGCAGGTTGGCACCATTCCATGATAGCATGCCAACCTTCATGAATTCCAAATGAGTTTTGGATTTACTACAATTTTAAAAAAATTATCTCAATGTTTGCGGCTGAGCGACGACGCCGATGTGTTATAAATTCATACATATTTGTTGCATGGGACCTAGGCATGCACCCAAGGACACACATTTGATTTTTTTCAACCCAATTTTGTCACTTGAGCATGTGCATGTAGTTTAAATTTCTAATATCCACATAAAATGGATAGAAAACTCTATTAATGAAAAAAAATGTCCAAACGATCCCCTAAAAATTCCAAATGTTTATATGAGACTCCTATTGGTCTATGTTGCCGCCGGAAAAAAAATGAAAGCAAGAAGAGGTAACGAATATCGTTTCATCCACAAAGGTGACACATTCCCTACCGGAATCACGAGGCTTCCTATGAGAAGCTCTGTTTGTGAGAAGTTTATACCAAAAACTATCTCAAACGGAACAAAAAATTTACCACAACATGTTTGCGCCATTCCATGATAGCATGCCAACCTTATTGAATTCCAAATGAGTTTTGGATTTTCTAGAATTTCAAACCCAAGTAGCCCAATATTTACGGTCGAATGATTGTGCCGAGGTATTTGAAATTCATTCCCATTTGTTGCATGGGACCTAAGCATGCACCCAAGGACACACATTTGATTTTTCAACCCATTTTGGTCACTGGAGCATGTGCATGCAGTTCAAATTTGAATTATGCATATAGAATGCATAGAAAACTGCGTTAATGTATATATATGTCGAAACGATCCCCAAAATATTCAAAATTTTAACACGACACTCCTCTTGGTCTCTGTTGCCACTGAAAAAAATTAAAAGCAAGAAGAGGAAATGAATATCGTTTCATCCACAAAGGTGACACGTTCCCAACCAGAACCATCAGGCATCCTGTGAGAAGCTCTGGTTTGTTAGAAGGTCATACCAAAATGTGCGCCAAACAGGACAAACTTTTACCACAACATGTTGGTGCCATTTTATGATAGCATGCCAAGTTTTCATGAATTTTAGATGAGTTTTCGATTTGCTAGAATTTAAAACCCAAGTATCTCAATGTTTGCGGCTGACCAACGGTGCCGAGGCGTTTGAAGTCCTTTCCCATTTGTGGCATGGGACCTAAGCATGCACCCAAGGGCACACATTTGATTTTTCGACCCATTTTGGTTAGTGGATCATGTGCATGTTGTTTAATTTTCTATTGCCCACATAAAATTCATAGAAAATTCATTTGATGTATAAAAATGTCCAAACGATCCCCAAAAAATTTCAAATTTTTCCACGACACTCCTGTTGGTTTATGTTGCTACTAGAAAAAAATTGCAAGCAAGAAGAGGTAGAGAATATCATTTCATCCACAAAGGTGACACGTTCCCTACCAGAACCATGAGGCTTCTTGTGAGAAGCTCCGGGTTGGGAGAAGCAGATACCAAAACCTGCCCCAAATGGGACAATACTTTTACCAAAACACGTTGCCGCCATTCCGTGATAGCATGCCAACCTTCATGAATTCTTAATGAATTTTGGATTTACTACAATTTAAAAACCAAGTATATCAATGTTTGCGGCTGAGGGATGGCGCCGAGGTGTTCTAAATTCATTCATATTTGTTGCATGGGAGCTAGGCATGCACCCAAGGATACATTCGATTTTTCAACCCATTCTGATCACTTGATTAGGTGCATGTAGTATGAATTTCAATTATCCACACAAAATGCATAGAAAACTCAATTAATGTATAAAAATGTCCAAACAATCCCCTAAATATTGCAAATGTTTACATGACACTCCTACTGGTCTTTGTTGCCGCCGGAAAAATTTGAAAGCAAGAAGAGGTAACGAATATCGTTTCATCCACAAAGGTGAAGTTCCCTACCAGAACCATGAGGCTTCGTGTGAGAAGCAATGGTTTGTGAGAAGTTTATACCAAAACCTACCCCAAACGGTACAAAAAATTTACCACATCATGTTTGCGCCATTCCATGATAGCATGCCAACCATCATGAATTGCTAATGAGTTTTGTATTTTCTAGAATTTCAAATCCAATTGGCTCAATGTTTGCGGCCGAATGATTGTGCCGAGGTGTTTGAAATTCTTTCCCATTTGTTGTATGGTACCTAAGAATGCACCCAAGGACACATATTTGATTTTTCAACCCATTTTGGTCAGTGGAGCATGTGCATGTAGTTCAATTTTCTATTGTCCACATAAAATGCTTAGAAAATTCAATTAATGTATAAAAATGTCCAAACGATCCCCGAAAAATTCAAAATGTTAGCATGACACTCATCTTGGTCTATGTTGCCACTAGAAAAAAATTGAAAGCAAGAAGAGGTAACGAATATCGTTTCATCCACAAAGGTGACACGTTTCCTACCGGAACCATTAGGCTTCTTGTGAGAAGCTCTCGGTTGGGGGAAGTTTATACGAAAACCTGCCCCAAACGGGACAATACTTTTACCACATCATGTTGGCGCCATTCCATGATAGCATGCCAACCTTCATGAATTCCAAATGAGTTTTGGATTTACTCAAATTTAAAAACCAAGTATCTCAATGTTTGCGGCCGAGCGACGGTGCTGAGTTATTTGAAATCATTCCTATTTGTTGCATGGGACCTAAGCATGCACGCAAGAACACACATTTGATTTTTCAACCCATTTTGTTCACTCGAGCATGTGCTTGTAGTTCAAATTTTAATTATGCACATAAAATGCATTGAAAATAGCGTTAATGTATAAAAATGTCCAATCGACCCCCGAAAAATTCCAAATTTTAACATGACACTCATATTGGTCTATGTTGCCACCAGAAAAAAATTGAAAGCAAGATGAGGCAACGAATGTCATTTCATGCACAAAGGTGACATGTTCCCTACAGGAACCATGAGGCTTCCTGTGAGAAGCCTTGGTTTGCGAGAGGCTTATACAAAAACTGGCCTCAAACGGGACAGAACTTTTACCACAACATGTTAGCGCCATTCCATGAAAGCATGCCAAATTTTAATGAATTTCAGACAATTTTTCGATTTAGTTCAATTTAAAACCCAAGTATCTCAATGTTTGCGGCCGCGCGACGGTGCGGAGTAGTTTCAAATCCATTCCCATTAGTTGCATGGGACCTAAGCATGCACCCAAGGACCCACATTTGATTTCTCAACCATTTTGGTCACTTCAGCATGTGCATGTATTTCAAATTTCTAATATCCACATAAAATGCATAGAAAACTTAATTAATGTATAAAAATGTCGAAACGATCCCCGAAAAATTCCGAATGCTAACATGATACTCCTGTTGGTCTATGTTGCCCCTAGAAAAAAATTGAAAGGAAGAAGGGGCAATGAATATCGTTTTAGCCACAAAGTTGACACGTTCCCTACCGGAACAATGAGGCTTCTTGCGAGAAGCTCTGGTTTGGGAGAAGCTAATAACAAAACCTGCCCCAAATGGAAAAAACTTTTACCACGGCATGTTGCGCCATTCCATGATAGCATGCCAACCATCATGAACTCGAAATTAGTTTTGGATTTACTATAGTTTAAAAACGAAGTATCTCAATGTTGGCGACTGAATGACGGTGCCGAGGTGTTTTAAATTCATTCCTATTTGATGCATGGGACCTAAGCATGCACCCAAGGACACACATTTGATTTTTCAACACTTTTTTTCACTCGAGCATGTGCATGTAGTTTAAATTTCCATTATCCACATAAAATGCATAGAAAATTCAATTAATGTATAAAAATGTCGAAACGATCCCCGAAAAATTCCAAATGTTTACACGACACTCCTGTTGGTCTTCGTTGCCGCCAGAAAATTTTTGAAAGCAAGAAGAGGCGACGAATATCATTTCATCCACGAAGGTGACACGTTCTCCATCGGAACCATGAGGCTTCCTATGGGAAGATCTAGTTTGTGAGAAGTTTATAACAAAGCCTACCTCGAACGGTACAATTTTTTTACCACAACTTGTTGGTGCCATTCCATGATTGCATGCCAACCTTCATGAATCCGTAATGTGTTTTTGATTTTCTGGAATTTCAAACCCATTTATTTCAATGTTTGCGGCCCAACGATAGTGCCAAGGTGTTTGAAATTCATTCCCGTTTGTTGCATGGGACCTAAGCATGTACCCAAGGAAACACATTTGATTTTCAACTCATTTTGGTCTCTGGAGCATGTGCCTGTAGTTCAAATTTGAATTATGCACATAAAATGCATAGAAAATTGCGTTAATGTATAAAAATGTCCAAACGATCCTTGAAAAATTCAAAATTTTAACACGACGCTCCTGTTGGTCTTTGTTACCACTGAATAAAATTTGAAAGAAAGAAGAGGCAACAAATATCATTTCATCCACAAAGGTGACCCGTTTCATACCTGAACTAGGAGGCTTCATGTGAGAAGCTTTGGTTTGTTAGATGCTTATACCAAAAACCTGCCCCAAACGAGACAAAACTTTTAGCCCAACACGTTGGCGCCATTCCATGATAGCATTCCAAGTTTTAACAAATTTCAGACAAGTTTTTGATTTACTTCAGTTTAAAACCCAAGTAACAGCCGAGCGACGATGCTGAGGTGTTTGAAATTCATTCCCATTTGTTGCATGTGACCTAAGCATGCACCCAGGGACACACATTTGATTTTTCAACCCATTTTGGTCACCGGAGCATGTGCATGTAGTTCAAATTTCTATTAGACACATAAAATGCATATAAAATTCAATTAACGTATAAAGATGTCCAAACGATCCCTGAAAAATTCCAAATGTTAACCCGACACTCCTGTTGGTCTACGTTGCCTCTAGAAAAAAAATTGAAAGCAAGAAGAGGTAACGAATATTGTTTCATCCACAAAGGTGACACATTCCCTACCGGAACCATGAGGCATCTTGTGAGAAGCTCTGGGTTGGGAGAAGTTGATTCCAAAACATGCCACAAACGGGACAATACTTTTATAACAACATGTTGGCGCCATTCCATGATTGCATGCCAACTTTCATGAATTCCAAATGAGTTTTGGATTTACTACAATTTAAACACCAAGTATCTCAATGTTTGAGGCCGAGCGACGGTGCTGAGCTGTTTGAAATAATTCCTATTTATTGCATGGTCCATTCTGCTATGAACTCTTCGTCGGGTGTTGAGATCCATTCTGCTATGAACTCTGCCAAGGCTTGGCTCTTGATTGTTGAAGTACTCTCAAACTTGAGGCCAAATCTTGATCATTCGAACGCCCAGTCCACAATCCTCCCAGTAGTATATTGGTTGTGCAAGATCCGTTGCAAAGGGAGGCGAGTGACGACGGTGATCTCATGCGATTGGAAATAGTGCCGCAGCTTCCTCGAGGCCATAACAAGGCCAAAAGTAGCTTCTGCATGTCGGAATATCTTGATCTAGCCCCTGCAAGAGGGTACTGACAAAATAGACCGGCTGCTGCACCATCTTCTTCTTCTGTTCGACTTCACCTCCTTGCGTAGACTCTGTCTTGCCGGGACCAGGCCCTGCCAGGCAGAGCTCTGGCTCATCATCCGATGAATCCTCCGCTACCACTGCTTCTTCCTCAAACTTCCTTTGTGCTACTAGCGCAGCACTGACCACTTCACTCGTAGCCTCTAGGTATAGCAGCAACAACTCTGGCTGTTTAGGCGCGACTAGTGTTGGCCTGGAGGAGAGGTATCTCTTCAAATCTTGCAGTGCTGCCTCTGCCTCCAGAGTCCATTTCATTGGACCCGCCTTTTTGAAAATTTTGAAAAAGGGGAGGGTGTGCTCAGCAGATTTGGAGATGATCCTACTTAGAGCAGCAACGCAGCTGCGAGCTTACAGATGTCGTTGACTCGTCTTGGCGCCTCAATCTGCTCAATTGCCTTGATCTTGTAGGGATTTGCTTCGATTCCGCGTTGAGACAAAAAGAAACCACGGACTTTGTAGGACGGGACGCCGAACATGCACTTCTCTGGGTTGATCTTAAGGTCGATCTTGCGTAAGTTTGCAAATGTTTCTTCCAGATCCTACACGAGCGTGGCCTTGTCCTTGGTTCTGACCACTATGTCATCCATGTAAGTGATGTCTACTACACAACCTTCTTCTTGTAGATGTTGTTGGGCCTCCAAGTGCAGAGGTTTGTAGGACAGTAGCAAATTTCCCTCAAGTGAATGACCTAAGGTTTATCAATTCGTGGGAGGCGTAGGATGAAGATGGTCTCTCTCAAACAACCCTGCAACCGAATAACAAAGAGTCTCTTGTGTCCCCAACACACCCAATACAATGGTAAATTGTATAGGTGCACTATTTCGGCGAAGAGATGGTAATACAGGTGCAATATGGATGGTAGACATAGGTTTTTCTAAACTGAAAATATAAAAACAGCAAGGTAACTAGTGGTAAATGTGAGCATAAATGGTGTTGCAATGATAGTAGGCAAGGCCTAGGGTTCATACTTTCACTAGTGCAAGTTCTCTCAACAAGGATAACATAATTGGATCATATTACTAGCCCTCAACACGCAACAAAGAGTCACTCCAAAGTAACTAATAGCAGAGAACAAATGAAGAGATTATGGTAGGGTACGAAACCACCTCAAATTTATTCGTTCTGATCAATCTATTCAGGAGTCCGTAGTAACGTTCAATCTATCATGGAGTTCATACTAGAATAACACCTTAAGACACAAATCAACCAAAGCCCTAATGTCACCTAGATACTCCATTGTCACCTCATGTATCCGTGGGCATGATTATACTATATGCATCACACAATCTCAGAAACATCTATTCAACCAATACATAGAACTTCAAAGAGTGCCCCAAAGTTCCTACTAGAAAGTCAAGACGAAAACGTGTGCCAACCCTTATGCATAGATTCCCAAGGTCACGGAACCCGCAAGTTGATCACCAAAGTATACATCAAGTAGATCACATGATATCCCATTGTCACCACAGATAAGCACGTGCAAGACGTACATCAAGTGTTCTCAAATCCTTAAAGACTCAATCCGATAAGATAACTTCAAAGGGAAAACTCAATCCATTACAAGAGAGTAGAGGGGGACAAGCATCATAAGATCCAACTAAAATAGCAAAGCTCGCGATACATCAAGATCGTGCCATCTCAAGAACATGAGAGAGAGATCAAACACATAGCTACATGTACATACCCTCAGCCCCAAGGGTGGACTACTCCCTCCTCGTCATGGAGAGCGCCGGGATGATGAAGATGGCCACCGGTGAGGGCTCCCACCTCTAGCAGGGTGCCGGAACGGGGTCTAGATTGGTTTTCGGTGGCTACGGAGGGTTTCGGCGGCGGAACTCCCGATCTAGACTAATTTCCGAAGGTTTCAGTATTTATATGATTTTTTGGCGTAGGGCACACGTCAGGTGGGCTTCTGGGCTGTCCACGAGATACGAGGGCGCCCCCCCCCCCGCGAAGGGCGCGCCTCCCACCCTCGTGGGCAGCCCGTGGCTCTCCTGGCCCAACTCTTTTACTTCGGGGGTTTTTTTGGTCCTAATAAATCATCAAAAATTAGCACGTCGATTGGACTCCGTTTGATATTCCTTTTCTGTAAAACCCTAAAACATGATAAAAACTGAAACTGGCACTAGGCTCTGGGTTAATAGGTTAGTCCCAAAAATAATATAAAAGTGTATAATAAAGCCCATAAAACATCCTAGAAGGATAATATAATAGCATGGAACAATAAAAAATTATAGATACGTTGGAGACGTATCAGCATCCCCAAGCTTAATTCCTGCTCGTCCTCGAGTAGGTAAATGATAAAACAGAATTTTTGATATGTAATTCTCTTAATTGTGGCATGAATGTTCAGAACTGAAAGATTCAAGACAAAACTCTATATTGACATAAGAAATAATAATAAAGCATACTAACAAAGCAATCATGTCTTCTTAAAATACTATGGCTAAAGAAAGTTATCCCTACAAAATCATATAGTCTGGCTATGCTCCCTCTTCATCACACAAAATATTCATATCATGCACAACACCGGTTTCAGCCAAGCACTTGTTTTAATACTATATTCTTTCTAACCTTTCAACTTTCACGCAATACATGAGCGTGAGCCATGGACATAGCACTATGTGGAATAGAGAGGTGGTTGTGGAGAAGACAAAAAGGAGGAAGATAGTCTCACATCGACTAGGCGTATCAATGGGCTATGGAGATGCCCATCAATAGATATCAATGTGAGTGAGTAGGGATTGCCATGCAACGGATGCACTAGAGCTAAAATTGTATGAAAGCTCAACAAAAGAAACTAAGTGGGTGTGCATCCAACTTGCTTGCTCATGAAGACCTAGGGCATTTGAGGAAGCCCATCGTTGTAATATACAAGCCAAGTTATGTAATGAAAATTCCCACTAGTATATGAAAGTAACTAAACATGAGACTCTCTATCATGAAGAACACGGTGCTACTTTGAAGCACAAGTGTGGAAAAAAGATAGTAGTATTGTCCCTTCTCTCTTTTCTCTCATTTTTTGGAGGGGCTTTCCTCTTTTTTTTAGCCCCTCTCTATTTTTTAGGGCCATCTCTTTTTTTATTTGGCCTTTATATATTTTTTGTTTTTTTTGTTTCCTCACACGGGACAATGCTCTAATAATGAAGATCATCACACTTTTATTGATTTACAACTCGATATTACAACTCGATACTAGAACAAAGTAGGACTCTACATGAATGCCTCGGGCGGTGTACCGAGATGTGCAATGAATCAAGAGTGACATGTATGAAACATTATCCATGGTGGCTTGCCACAAATACGATGTCAACTACATGATCATGCATGGCAATATGACAATATGAAGCGTGTCATATGAACGGAACGGTGGAAAGTTGCATGGAAATATATCTCGGAATGGCTATGGAAATACCATGATAGGTAGGTATGGTGGCTGTTTTGAGGAATATATATGGTGGCTGTTTTGAGGAAGGATATATAGTGGGTGTATGGTACCGGCGAAAGTTGCGCGGTACAAGAGAGGCTAGCAATGGTGGAAGGGTGAGAGTGCGTATAATCCATGGACTCAACATTAGTCATAAGAACTCATATACTTATTGCAAAAATCTACGAGTCATCAAAACAAAGCAATCAACGCATGCTCCTAGGGGGGAGGTTGGTAGGAGTTAACCATCGCGCGCCCCCGACCTCCACACAAAGGTTGACACTTTACAAATACCTCATGCTCTAACTTCGTCACATAGCGGTTCACCATACGTGCATGCTACGGGAATCACTAACCTTAACACAAGTATTTCTCAATTTCATAATAACTCCACTAGCATGACTCTAATATCACTATCCTCATATCTCAAAACATTTATCAAGCATCCAACTTCTCATCATATTCAATGCACTTAGTGTGAAAGTTTCTACTACATTGATATTGGATGTCTATCATGTCAAGACTAGTTTCATAGCCTAAACACATTACCATGCTGTGTTAATAGACTCTCAAAAGGATATAAGTGAAGCATGGGAGTTCATCTATTTCTACAAAATATAACCACCGCCTTGCTCTAAAATATATAAGTGAAGCACTAGAGCAAAAACTATTCAACTCAACAGATATAAGTGAAGCACATAGAGTGTTCTATCAATTCCTAGGCCATATTTAACTATCTCAAATAGGTGTGTCCAGCAAGGAAAATTGTGGCAAACTAACAAGCAAACACTCAAATTATACAAGATGCTCCAAGCAAAACACATATCATGTGGTGAATAAAAATATAGCCAAGTATAGTTACCGATGGATGAAGACGAAAGAGGGGATGCCTTCCCGGGGCATCCCCAAGCTTAGGCTTTTGATTATCCTTGAATTTTACTTGGGGTGCCATGGGCATCCCCAAGCTTAGGCCCTTGCTACTCTTTGTTCCATAGTCCATCAAAGCAATATTCAAAACTTGAAAACTTCACAACACAAAACTTAGACAAAAATCTCGTTAGCTCCGTTAGTATAAGAAAACAAACCACTACTCAAAGGTACAGTAATGAACTAATTCTTTGTTTTTATTGGTGTTAAACCCACTGTATTCCAACTTCTCTATGATTCATACTTCCCAATACTACTCATAGATGCCTTGAAATAAGGAAACAACACACGAAAAACAGAATCTAACAAAAATAGAACAGTCTGTAGTAATCTCCAGGTTTCGCATACTTCTGTAACTCCAAAAAATTCAAACTAAATTGGTAAATGTGAGGAATTTTTCTATTAATCATGTGCAAAAATATTCAACTAAATAGCCTGCTCCAGTAAAATCTGATGACCATTCTAGCGAGCGCTAACGATTCTGTTTTTCACAGCAAAATCATATAAACTTCACACACGTCTTCCCAAAGGTTCTACTTGGCACAAACACTAATCTAAACACGAAACCACATCTAAACAGAAGCTAGATGCAATATTTATTCCTAAACATAAGCAAAAACAAACAAACAAAAATAAAGTTGGGTTGCCTCCCAACAAGCGCTATTGTTTAACGCCCCTAGCTAGGCATAATGATGCTCACATAAAAGATAAGAATTGAAACATAACGGGACCATCATGAAGCATATGAGTAGTACATTTAAGTCTAACCCACTTCCTATTCATAGGGATTTTGTGAGCAAACAACTTATGGGAACAAGAATCAACTAGCATAGGAAAGCAAAACAAGCATAGCTTCAAAATTTTAAGCACATAGAGAGGAAACTTGATATTATTGTAATTCCTACAAGCATATGATCCTCTCTCATAATAATTTTCAATTGCATCATGAATGAATTCAACAATAAAACCAGCACATAAAGCATTCTTTTCATGATCCCCAAGCATATAAATTTTATTACTCTCCACATAAGCAAATTTCTTCTCATGAATAGTAGTGGGAGCAAACTCAACAAAATAATTATCATGTGAGGCATAATCCAATTGAAAACTAAAATCATGATGACAAGTTTCATGGTTATCATTATTCCTAATAGCATACAAGTCATCACAACAATCATCACAGATAACAACTTTGTTCTCATAATCAGTTGGAACCTCTTCCGAAATAGTGGATTCATCACGAAATAAAGTCATGACCTCTCCAAATCCACTTTCATCAATATAATCATCATAAATAGGAGGCATGCTATCATCAAAATAAGTTCTTTCATCAAAACTTGGGGGACTAAACATATCATCTTCATCCAACATAGCATCCCCAAGCTTGTGGCTTTGCATATCATTAGCAACATTGATATTCAAAGGATTCACACTAACAACATTGCAATCATGCTTATCATGCACATATTTTATGCCAAGCATTCTATGTAATTCTTCTTCTAGTACTTGAGCACAATTTTCTTTCCCATCATTTTCACGAAAGATATTAAAAGATGGAGCATATGAGGTAACCTTATTTACATTTTTTGTAGTTTTCTTTTATAACCCAAAATAGAGATAAAACAAGAAACGAAAAGATTCGTTTGCAAGATATAAAGATGTACCTTCAAGCACTAACCTCCCCGGCAACTGCGCCAGAAAAGAGCTTGATGTCTACTACACAACCTTCTTCTTGTAGACGTTGTTGGGCCTCCAAGTGCAGAGGTTTGTAGGACAGTAGCAAATTTCCCTCAAGTGGATGACCTAAGGTTTATCTATCCGTGGGAGGCGTAGAATGAAGATGGTCTCTCTCAAACAAGCCTGCAACCTAATAACAAAGAGTCTCTTGTGTCCCCAACACACCCAATACAATGGTAAATTGTATAGGTGCACTAGTTCGGCGAAGAGATGGTAATACATGTGCAATATGGATGATAGATATAGTTTTTTTCTAAACTGGAAATATAAAAACAGCAAGGTAACTAGTGGTAAATGTGAGCATAAACGGTGTTGCAATGATAGTAGGCAAGGCCTAGGGTTCATACTTTCACTAGTGCAAGTTCTCTCAACAAGGATAACATAATTGGATCATATTACTAGCCCTCAACATGCAACAAAGAGTCACTCCAAAGTAACTAATAGCAGAGAACAAACGAAGAGATTATGGTAGGGTACGAAACCACCTCAAATTTATTCGTTCTGATCGATCTATTCAGGAGTCCGTAGTAACGTTCAATCTATCATAGAGTTCATACTAGAATAACACCTTAAGACACAAATCAACCAAAACCCTAATGTCACCTAGATACTCCATTGTCACCTGATGTATCCGTGGGCATGATTATACGATATGCATCACACAATCTCAGAAACATCTATTCAACCAACACATAGAACTTCAAAGAGTGCCCCAAAGTTCCTAGCAAAAAGTCAAGGCGAAAACGTGTGCCAACCCTTATGCATAGATTCCCTAGGTCACGGAATCCGCAAGTTGATCACCAAAGCATACATCAAGTAGATCACATGATATCCCATTGTCACCACAGATAAGCACGTGCAAGACATACTTCAAAGTTAAAACTCAATCCGTTACAATAGAGTAGAGGGGGATAAGCATCATAAGATCCAAGTAAAATTGCGAAGCTCGCGATACATCACGATCGTGCCATTTCAAGAACACGGGAGAGAGATCAAACACATAGCTACCAGTACATACCCTCAGCCCCGAGGGTGGACTACTCCCTCCTTGTCATGGACAGCGCAGGGGTGATGAAGATGGCCACCGGTGAGGGTTCCCCCCTCCGGCAGGGTGCCGGAATGGGGTCTAGATTGGTTTTCGGTGGCTACAGAGGCTTTCGTGGCCGGAACTCCCGATCTAGGTTAATTTCCGAAGGTTTCAGTATTTATAGGATTTTTTTTGCGTAGGGCACACGTGAGGGGGGCTTCTGGGCTGTCCACGAGATAGGAAGGCGCGCCCCCACCCTCATGGGCAGACTGTGGCTCTTCTGGCCCAACTCTTTTACTTCGGGGGCTTCTTTTGGTCCAGAAAAATTCATCAAAAATTGGCACGTCAATTGGACTCCGTTTGATATTCTTTTTCTGTAAAACCCTAAAACAGGAGAAAAAGATAAACCGGCACTGGGCTCTGGGTTAATAGGTTAGTCCCAAAAATAATATAAAAGTGTATAATAAGGCCCATAAAACATCCTAGAAGGATAATATAATAGCATGGAACAATAAAAAAATTATAGATACGTTGGAGACGTATCAGTAAGCTTCCATATTTCTATGCAGCTGGGGCTCAAAACCGATTTGGACCGCTCGGGAAATTTCGAACCAGCGATTTTCAACCCGAAAGGCATCCGTACAAAGAGGTACGTGCCACATGGGGTGATGAATGCGGTTTTTTCTTCATCTTCTTTAATCATGAAGATCTGGTGGTATCGTGAGTAGGCGTCAAGGAACGACAGCAGGTCTCACCCGCCAGTGGAGTCCACTATCTGGTCGACGCGTGGCAAAGGGAAAGGATCCTTCGGACATGCTCTATTGATATATGTATAGTCGATACACAACCTCCATTTCCCATTTTCCTTACGCACTACCACGGGATTGGCCAAGCACATGGGGTGGAGAACTCCTCTGACCAAGCCTACCACCTCCAACTTCATGATCTCCTCAATGATGAACTCTTGACGCTCCAAAGCTTGCTTTCTGACCTTCTGCTTGATGGGCCGTGCATGGGGACATACAGCAAGGTGGTGCACAATCACTTCCCTGGGAACATCGGGGATGTCAGATGCTTGGCATGCAAACACGTCGACGTTCTCCAGTAGGAAGGTGATGAGCGCGCCTTTCTATTTGCTGTCAAGGGTGGAACTTATGGTAAAAGCCCAACCCGTTCCATCCTCCCTGATATGAACTTTCTTGGTGTCTGGTGGGGCCGCCTTGGATGCCTTTCTCCCACTGGCGGAGCTCCCTAGCACGTCTCCAACAGAAACGCGGCGCTCCAAAGAAGCGCATTTGCCGGAGGGCGTGCAGGAGCTCTTGCCGGGGTCAGAAGCCTTGCCGCAAGGGGCCTTGCCATCAGGGGCAAAGGTCTTGCCGGATTTCTTCTCCCTCGGGGTCTCAGTGGTAGGAGCGAGTGCCTTGGTGGCATCTACTACAACTGCTTCTCGGTAGAGCTGGTCGGCACAGATGAGCATGTCTTTCCTGTCGGAGGGGACGGTGAAGACGCTCGATCGATCAGGCATCTTCAATGTGTTGTAGGTGTAATGTGATGTTGCCATAAACTTAGCCAGCGCTGGGCGGCCGAGGATCCCACTATAGGGCAAAGGTATCTTGGCAACATCAAAAACGATCTTCTCCGTCCTATGGTTTAGCTCGCCCCCAAATGTAATGGGTAGAGTGATCATTCCTTTTGGCTGGCTCCTCCCCGGGTTGACCCGTTGAAACGTGCCCGTCTCCTTGAGATCTTCATCGGGGATTTGTAGCCTCTTGATAACAGCGGGCGAGATCAGGTTCAGACCAGCCCCACCATCCACTAGCATTTTCGTCACCTTGAGCTTGCGTATCGTTGGTGAAACCAACAATGGAAAACACCCGACCACAGTTGTACGGTCAGGGTGATCCTCTGTGTCAAAAATGATAGGCGTGCTGCTCCACTTCAGTGGCCTCTGGGCGTTGAACGATGGTTCTTCCGCGGTGACGTCACACTCCCACTATTTGAGTTAACGGTGAGAGGTATGCAGCGAGGCGCCACCGTCGACGCACATGGCCTTTGTAGCTTACTGCAACTTGTCCTCGCTGGGCTCGTCGTCTTCATCATGACCATTGTCTCGATCTTTCTTGCCGGCCGCCTCCGCACCATCCGGGGCCTTCTCTTTATCACGCCTCTCATACTCAGCTTTTTTTCTTTTCTGCGAGCAGCTCAACCTGTCGGAAATTCTGGAGGTCATGGCCCTTGGTTTGATGGATCTTGCAGTACTGTTTGTCGGAGACTCCTGGCTTGTCGGTAGCCGAAAAGGCCCGGCAGGCGGTGCACCCGGCAACTTCCTTGTTGGGGTCGTCAGCCTTGGCCTTTTTGGCGGTGCCGCGGTCGTCGGATCCCTCCACGGCAAGCACGGCCTTGCCCTTTCGCTTCCTCTTGCAGCGTCGGCCCTTTCTCGCCGGGGCGACAGTGTCTCTGTCTGGGGATTTGGTTTCCGTGCCGGCGTCTTCGCCGGGGTACCTCCTTCCTTCTTCAGCCCGAGCGCATTTATCAGCCAGAACATAAAGCTTGGCCACATCTTTAACCTTGTTCATCGCTAGCTCATGACACATCTTGCAGTTGTGCACATTTTGATGGAATGCGCTAATGATTATGTACTGCACACGGCTGAACCTTTGTATGTACTTGCGCAGGGTTTCGCCATCCTTTTGGGGGATGACATGCAAATCGCTTTCCTGGCCAATAGCTTGGTGGCCCCTGGTAAAGGCGCCAACAAACTCGTGTCACAGATCCGACCAGGAAGAAATGGAACCCACGTGCAGGTGCATCAACCACGACATAACATTGGGCTTAAGCACCAACGGAAAGTAGTTGGCGAGCACCTTGTTGTCGCGAGCCCAGCAGCCTGCATCGCGATGGTGTAGATGCTGAGGAACACTGACAGGTGAGGCTTGCCGTTGTACTTTTCTCCGACCTCAGGCTTGAACGTGCGGTGTGACGGCCACTGGAACTGCCATAGCTCATGGGTAAAGGCTGAACAACCCACCTCGTAAGGTAGGTCGCCAGAGCCCTCCGACGCCGGATGGTCCATAGTAGGCCCTGCACACCTATCTGATTGATGGCATGCTTCCCGCCGTCGCTCGATAGTGGTTCGAGTGTCTTCCTAGGCTCGCTCCTGAAGGGCTTGAAGCTGGTCGTGGCGGTCTTGCGGGTCAGACGACGCCATGGAAAAGTTGTCATGACCATCTGCCCGACGAGCCGCCAACTGCTGTTGCTGGCGTGAGGGAGGAGAGTGCACCATGCTCACAACAGCTCCGGTCCTCCGACCACCAGCGTGCGTTGGCTCACCAGAGCGTCGGTGCGAGGGTCCCGCTGGTCACGGTTTGTCTCTATTGGCGAAGCTGATGAGGCTCCGTATGGTGGCTCTCCACTCGTCAGGCTTCTGTGCGGCGGGAGGAAAGTCGAGGAGCAGTTGTACGCGCGCCAATGCTTCTGCTGGTGTGGGTGGCGGCGAAATCTACGTGGATCATGACACGCTCTAACTTCTAACCACGTTAGATGGAGCTCTATCACGGTCCCTCTGTCGCACAACGCTTCCGCCCGCGTCCGGACGTGCATGCTAGCCCGGTGCATCATGAGAGCGACACAAATGGCTCTTCACGCGGTGGTGCCCGATGGCACCGACATTGTGGTGTTGCTTGTCATGTATGATCTGGGAAGACCGTGGAGCGGGCGCTGGCGGAGGCGTCCTGGAGGTCGCCGCGCTACCCATGGGCAGCAGGGCAACTCCCTTGGACCCAATGGCGCGTGACTCACCGTCTTGGGCACGAATGACGCCGCTTGCCTGGTTTCGATGGCCATAGTGTCGTGGAAGCTCGCGTGCCACGCCTCCGCCACCATCCGCAGTTGATACGTCTCCAACGTATCTATATTTTTTGATTGTTCCATGCTATTATTTATGATGTTTTGGATGTTTAATGGGCTTTGTCATACCCTTTTATATTATTTTTGGGAGTAACCTACTAACCCAAAGGCCCAGTCCAGATTACGGTTTTTTTCCTGTTTCAGGGTTTTACAGAAAAGGGATATCAAAAGGAGTCCAAACGGAATGAAACCTTCGGGAGAGATATTTTTGGAGAAAATCACGCACGGGAGACTTGAGAACCACGGAGTAGGGCTTACGTGGTACCCACGAGGGTGGGGGTGCCCCCCTATAGGGCGCGCCCCTCTGCCTCGTGACCCGCACGTTTGGCCCCCGGTGCCCTCCTTCCTCCTATATATGCCTACGTACCATGGAACCATCAGCACAACACACAAAACCCTAGTTCCATCGCCGTAACCTTCTGTTCCCGTGAGATCCCATCTTGGGGCCTGTTCCAGAGCTCCACCAGAGGAGGGATCTTCCACGGAGTGCTTCTACATCATCATCATCTCAGCATGAGTTGTGAGTAGTTTACCACAGATCTTCGGGTCCGTAGCTAGTATCTGAATGGCTTCTTCTCACTCTTTGGATCTCAATACAAAGTTCTCATCGGTCTTCGAGGAGATCTATTCGATGTAATCTCTTTTTGCGGTGTGTTTGTCGAGATCCGATGAATTGTGGGTTTATGATCAAGATTATCCATGAGAAATATTTGGTTCTTCTCTGAACTCTTTATGTATGATTATAATATCCTTGCAAGTCTCTTCGAATTATTGGTTTTGTTGGGCCTACTAGATCTATAGTTCTTGCAATTGGAGAAGTGCTTGGCTTCGGGTTCAATCTTGCAGTGTCCTTTCCAAGTGACAGTAGGGGCAGCAAGGCACGTATTATATTGTTGCCATCGAGGATAAAAAAAGGGGTTTATATCACTAAGTTTGAGTTTATCCCTCTACATCATGTAATCTTGCTTAAGGCATTACTATGTTCTTATGAACTAAATACACTAGATGCATGCTGGATAGGGGTCGATGTGTGGAGTAATAGTAGTAGATGGAGAATCGTTTTGGTCTACTTGTCTCGCACGTGATGCCTATATATAATGATCATGCCTAGATAGTCTCATAATTATTCGCTTTTCTATCAGTTGCTCGACAGTAATTTGTTTACCCGCCGTAGAATATCGCTATCATGAGAGAAGCCACTAAAGAACACTATGCCCCCCGGGTCTATTCTCAACATATCAATCTACACCTACTTTACTTTTCCTGCTTTTACTTTCTGCTCTTATAACCAAAAATACCAAATATATCAAACTATCATCTCTATCAGACCTCACTTTTGAAAGTGACCGTAAAGGGATTGACAACCCCTTATCGTGTTGGCTGCGAAGTTCTTATTTGTTTGTGCAGGTGCGAGGGACTCACGCGTGGTCTCATACTGGATTGATACCTTGGTTCTCAAAAACTGAGGGAAATACTTACGCTACTGTGTTGCATCTCCCTTTCCTCTTCGAGGGAATACAACGCAAGCTCGAGAAGTAGCAAGAAGAATTTCTGGCGCCGTTGCCGGGGAGGCTTACACAAAATTCATATACCAAGTACCTATCACTAACCCTTATCCTTCGCATTACATTTTGTTGCCTCTCCTTTTTCTCTCCCCCACTTCACCATTGCCGTTTTATTTGCCCTTCTTCTGCCATGTGTTTATCATTCGCTTGCCCTCTTTTCTGAGATGGGGGACGATTTTATCGAGAAAGGTAGTAATGTCGAGGGAAACGTATATGTTGACCCCCCGGCTGAAACTACCGCTTTACATATTAAGAAGTTCCGGGTTGGTAGTGGTAATATCATTGTAAAAGGAGTTCTTTACTTGTGCCGGTGCTTTGCCCACTATGGGTGGCTCTATTCTTCACATAACTAGTAGCCTTGCGGATGCTGTATCTATGCTTATAGTTGAAATTGAAAGACAATTTATCCATATGCATCCCTGTATTCAGAGAAACTTTTTGGAGTTTTCCAATATTAAGCATTCTTCTGTTAAGCGTGCAGTTACTATATTTTTGGCTCATGAATTTAGATTTATCATGAAAGAGGCCAAAGAAATCTTTGCTCATTACGGAGTAGATGCCGGCCGACCTCCCATAGAGGCTATCTTATTTAATCAAGAAGACATAATGCGGTTGCGATCTCCTGATCATATTGCTTTGAATGAAAACCTTAGAAAAAAGTTCGTACCGATGTATTGATTGATAGAATTTCTTAGATGAATGATGATTTTTCTTTTCAAAACAATGGGTTAGGCTTCTCCCTTGAGCAAAGGCTTATGACCTGCTGCCAAAAGAACGCCTATAATGATGAATTGGTTGTTCACTACAAAGGGCCAAAAGAGGAACCTATTCCTCCTGAGATTGATATGGGCGACTTTTGTCCCATAAAATTTAGCCCTTTTGATTACTTTTTCTTGCCACAAAGGAAACTTGCTTCGGAATGTAGGGAATATGAGATGATCTTTCGCGACATATCGTATCATTATGGCATTCCCTAGATCTATCCATGTATCGTGCCTAGCTAGGGGCGTAAAACGATAGCGCTTGTTGGGAGGCAACCCAATTTTATATTTTTTTTTTGTTTTTGCTTCTGTTTAGGAATAAATATTGCATCTAGCTTCTATTTGGATGTGGTTTTGTGTTTTGTTTAGTGTTTGTGCCAAGTAGAACCTTTGGAAAGAATTGTGTGAAGTTTATGTGATCTTGTTGTGAAAAACAGAATCGTTAGCGCTTGCTAGAATGGTCACCAGATTTTACTGGAGCGTGCTATTTAGTTGATTCTTTTTGCATATGATTAATAGACAAATTCCTCACGTTTAGAAATTAAGTTTGAATTTTTTGGAGTTACAGAAGTATGCGAAACCTGCAGATTACTACAGACTGTTCTGTTTTTCGTGTGTTGTTTGCTTATTTCAATGCATCTATGAGTAGTATTGGGAAGTATGAACCATAGAGAAGTTAGAATACAATAGGTTTAACACCAATATAAACAAAGAATGAATTCATTGCAGTACCTTTGATTATTCGTTTGCTTTCTTATACTAACGGAGCTCACGAGATTTTTGTCTAAGTTTTGCGTTGTGGAGTTTTCAAGTTTTGAGTATTGCTTTGATGTACTATGGAACAAAGAGTGGCAAGAGCCTAAGCTTGGGGATTCCCATGGCACCCCAAGGTAAAATTCAAGGACAACCACAAGCCTAAGCTTGGGGATGCCCCGGGAAGGCATCCCTTTTTTCGTCTTCATCCATCGGTAACTATACTCGGAGCTATATTTTTATTCACCACATGGTATGTGTTTTAATTGGAGCGTATTGTATAATTTGAGTCTTTGCTAGTTAGTTTGCCACAATTATCCTTGCTGGACACACCTATTTGGGAGAGTTAAATATGGCCTAGGGATTGTTAGAACACTCTATGTTCTTCACTTATATCTTTTGAGTTGAATAGTTTTTTGCTCTAGTGATTAACTTATATATTTTAGAGCACGGTGGTGATAATATTTCGAAGAAATTGTTGAACTCTCATACTTCACTTATATACTTTTGAGAGTCTATTAAAACAGCATGGTAATGTGCTTAGGCTATAAAACTAGTCTTCACATGATAGACATCCAATATCAATGTAGTAAAAATGTTCACGCTAAGTGCATTGAATATGATGAGAAGTTGGATGCTTGATAATTGTTTTGAGATATGAGGATAGTGATATTAGAGTCATGCTAATAGGGTTATTATGAAATTGAGAAATACTTGTGTTAAGGTTAGTGATTCCCGTAGCATGCATGTATGGTGAACCGCTATGTGACGAAGTTAGAGCATGAGGTATTTGTAAAGTGTCAACCTTTGTGTGGAGGTCGGGGGCGCGCGATGGTTAACTCCTACCAACCTCCCCCCTAGGAGCATGCGTTGATTGCTTTGTTTTGATGACTCGTAGATTTTTGCAATAAGTATATGAGTTCTTATGACTAATGTTGAGTCCATGGATTATACGCACTATCACCCTTCCACCATTGCTAGCCTCTCTTGTATCGCGCAACTTTTGCCGGTACCATACACCCACTATATATCCTTCCTCAAAACAGCCACCATATATCTTCCTCAAAACAGCCACCATACCTACCTATCATGGCATTTCCATAGCCATTCCGAGATATATTACCATGCAACTTTCCACCGTTCTGTTCATATAACACTCATCATATTGTTATATTGCCATGCATGATCATGTAGTTGACATCGTATTTTTGGCAAAGCCACGATGCATAATTTTTCATACATATCACTCTTGATTCATTACACATCCCGGTACACCGCTGGAGGCATTCAAATAGACTCATACTTTGTTCTAGCATCGAGTTGTAATATCAAGTTGTAATGAAAGTGTGATGACCATCATTATTAGAGCATTGTCCCATGTGAGGAAAGGCTAAATCAATAAAGCCCCTCCAAAAAAAAGAAAAAATGAGAGAAAGGCCAAAGAGGAAAAAAAGAGAAAGGCCCAAAAAAAGGGATAATTGCTACTATCTTTTTCCACACTTGTGCTTCAAAGTAGCACCATGTTCTTCATGATAGAGAGTCTCATGTTTAGTCATTTTCATATACTATAGGGAATTTTCATTATAGAACTTGGCTTGTATATTCCAACGATGGGCATCCTCAAATGCCCTAGGTCTACATGAGCAAGAAAGTTGGATGCACACCCACTAGTTTCTATTGTTGAGCTTTCATACATATTTAGCTCTAGTGCATCCGTTGCATGGCAATCCCTACTCACTCACATTGATATATAGTGATGGGCATCTCCATAGCCTGTTGATACGCCTAGTCGATGTGAGACTATCTCCCTCCTTTTTGTCTTCTCCACAACCACCACTCTATTCCACCCATAGTGCTATATCCATGGCTCACGCTCATGTATTGCGTGAAAGTTGAAAGGTTTGAAAAAATTCAGTATGAAAACAAGTGCTTCATTGAAACCGGGGTTGTGCATGATATGAATATTTTGTGTGATGAAGAGGGAGCATAGCCAAACTATATGATTTTGTAGGGATAACTTTCTTTAGCCATGGTATTTTGAGAAGACATGATTGCTTTGTTAGTATGCTTGAAGTATTATTATTTCTTATGTCAATATAGACTTTTGTCTGGAATCTTTCAGATCAGAAAATTCATGCCACAATTAAGAGAATTACATTGAAAAACTATGTTGGTTAGCATTCCACATAAAAAACTATGTTTTTATCATTTACCTACTCGAGGACGAGCATGCATTAAGCTTGGGGATGCTAGATACGTCTCCAATGTATCTATATTTCTTGATTGTTCCATTCTATTATTTATGAAGTTTTGGATGTTTAATGGGCTTTGTCATACACTTTTATATTAGTTTTGGGACTAACCTACTAAACCAAAGGCCCAGTCCAGATTGCTGTTTTTGCCTGTTTCAGGGTTTTACAGAAAAGGATATCAAACAGAGTCCAAACGGAATGAAACCTTTGGGAGAGATATTTTTGGAGAAAATCACGCATAGGAGACTTGAGAACGACGGAGTAGGGCGTACGTGGTGCCCATGAGGGTGGGGGTGCCCCCCCTATAAGGTGCGCCCCTGCCTCGTGGGCCCCACGTTTGGCCCCCGGTGCCCTCCTTCCTCCTATATATGCCTACGTACCCCGAAACCATAAGAACAACAAAGAAAACTCTAGTTCCACCGTCGTAACCTTATGTTCCCGTGAGATCCCATCTTGGGGCCTGTTCCGGAGCTCCACCGGAGGAGGGATCTTCCATCGAGTGCTTCTACATCATCATCATCGTCTCACCATGAGTTGTGAGTAGTTTACCACAGAACTTCAGGTCCGTAGCTAGTATCTAGATGGCTTCTTCTCTCTCTTTGGATCTAAATACAAAGTTCTCCTCGGTCTTCGAGGAGATCTATTCGACGTAATCTCTTTTTGCGGTGTATTTGTCGAGATCCGATGAATTGTGGGTTTATGATCAAGATTATCTATGAGAAATATTTGGTAATTCTCTGAACTCTTTATGTATGATTGTAATATCCTTGCAAGTCTCTTTGAATTACTGGTTTGGTTTGGCCTACTAGATCTATAGTTCTTGCAATGGGAGAAGTGCTTGGCTTTGGGTTCAATCTTGCGGTGTCCTTTCCCAGTGACAGTAGGGGCAGCAAGGCACGTATTGTATTGTTGCCATCGAGGATAAAAAGATGGGGTTTATATCACTAAGTTTGAGTTTATCCCTCTACATCATGTCATCTTGCTTAAGGCGTTACTCTGTTGTTATGAACTCAATACACTAGATGCATGCTGGATAACGGTCGATGTGTGGCGTAATAGTAGTAGATGCAGAATCGTTTCGGTCTACTTGTCTCTGACGTGATGCCTATATAAAATGAGCATGCCTAGATAGTCTCATAATTATTCGCTTTTCTATCAATTGCTCGACAGTAATTTATTTACCCGCCGTAGAACATCGCTATCATGAGAGAAGCCACTAGAGAACACTATGGCCCCTGGGTCTATTCTCAACATATCAATCTACACCTACTTCTCTTTTTCCGCTTTTACTTTCTGTTCTTATAACCAAAAATACCAAAAATATCAAACTATCATCTCTATCAGATATCACTTTCGTAAGTGACCGTAAAGGGATTGACAACCCCTTATCGCGTTGGCTGCGAAGTTCTTATTTGTTTGTGTGCAGGTGCGAGGGACTCGCGCGTGGTCTCCTACTGGATTGATACCTTGGTTCTCAAAAACTGAGGGAAATACTTACGCGACTATGATGCATCTCCCTTTCCTCTTCGAGGGAATATAATGCAAACTCGAAAAGTAGCAGCAGCCGCCCCGTTGCTAGCCCGTGCTAGCACGGGCGGGTCGGCCCCAGACAGACCGTTTGCCGCGACCCCCTCCTTCTTTGGATCCATGGCGATGAAGAAGTCGATGCACTAACTACTAGACCATATTTTCACAACCTAGCGCCCCCTACCTGGCGCACTAAAGATGTCGGGGGAAAGACACCTATGGGATCCTTGGGACCCCTACTACGGTTGGTGGGGCGTAGAGCTGTGCAAAGAGCAGGTCTAGTCGGTCAATGCATGGGCATTTTTACCCAGGTTTGAGCCGCAAGTGATGCGTAAATCCCTAGTCCTGGTTGTCTGTGTATATCTGGTGTTCGTGAGCTCTTGAAATGGCAACTAAGTGTGCCTGTCCAAAAAGTATGAATCCTCTCCCAGTACACCTCGGGCCTCCTTTTATATGACAAAGGGGTTGCCACAACGGCACATAGGAGGTGGAAAGTATCTACAGTGTACAAGGTTATCTCCTGACATCATAGGACACACGCATTTAATGCGCCGCCTATGTGTCCTCTAGATTTATCGGGGACAACAATGGAGCTTGTCCCACCTGTTGCCACCTCACCTCTCTCCGACATTCGTCCAGGCTGACGAGGCATGCAGAGGCACGCTAGCTGCTGGCTGGTGTGGTGGCAGGGTCTTTACAAAGATCTGCATACCACCACACAGGTGCTTGGCTAGTTGGCTTGGAGGCTTCACGCTGCCACGCACGCACTTGTCCAGTTGGCGAGTTGGTTGCCTCGTAGGAGCGGCCGTTGGGTAGCAAAACCTTTCGGGCGTGGGCCTGGTTGTGGCCCCGCAGACGCCCCCGGCAAGGTGTCTTGCCAGGGTCTTGTGGCTGTCCCCGGCAAGGATCTTGCCGGGGGTATTCGGTCGTCAACGGCAAGGCTCTTTCCAGGGGTCTTTGTCTTTAGGTCCCTTGTCTAGGTCTACAGGCCCTTGGTTCAACAAATATCTGCATACCACCATGCAGGCGCCACTGAATCTTGGTCTTGACGTTGTCGATGGTGTCAGAGCTCTCAGACCCAAGGTTGGTGGCCTTGCTGGTGTTGGGTGCTACTTCTCGAGCTTGCGTTGTATTAGCTCGAAGAGGAAAGGGTGATGGAACATAGTAGCGTAAGTATTTCCCTCAGTTTTGAGAACCAAGGTATCAATCCAGTAGGAGACCCCGCGTGAGTCCCTCACACCTGCACAAACAAATAAGAACTTCGCAGCCAACGCAATAAGGGGCTGTCAATCCCTTAACAGTCACTTACGAAAGTGAGATCTGATAGATAGGATAGTTTGATATTTTTAGTATTTTTGGATATAAGAACAGAAAGTACAAACGGAAAAGTAAAGAAGATTGTAGATTAATATGTTGTGAATAGACCCAGGGGCCATAGGTTTCACTAGTGGCTTCTCTCATGATAGCAGAATTCTACGGTGGGTGAACGAATTACTGTCGAGCAATTGATAGAAAAGAGAATAATTATGAGAATATCTAGGCATGATCATTATATATAGGCATAACGTCCGTAACTAGTAGACCGAAACGATTTTGCATCTACTACTATTACTCCACACATCGTACGCTATCCAGCATGAATATAGAGTATTAAGTTCATAAGAACAGAGTAATGCCTTAAGAGAGATGGCATGATGTAGAGGGATAAACACAAGCAATATGATATAAACCCCATCTTTTTATCCTCGATGGCAACAATACAATACGTGCCTAGCTGCCCCTACTGTCACTGGGAAAGGACGCCGCAAGATTGAACCCAAAGCCAAGCACTTCTACCATTGCAAGAACTATAGATCAAGTAGGCCAAACCAAACCAATAATTCGACGAGACTTGCAAGGATATTATAATCATACATAAAAGAATTCAGAAAAGAATCAAATATTTCTCATAGATAATCTTGATCATAAACCCACAATTCATTGGATCTCAACAAACACACCGCAAAAAGAGATTACATTGAATAGATCTCCTCGAAGACCGAGGAGAACTTGGTATCGAATCCAAAGATATAGATGAAGCCATCTAGGTACTAACTATGGACCCGAATGTCTGTGGTAAACTACTCACAACTCATGGTGAGGCGATGGTGTTGATGTAAAAGCACTCTATGGTAGATCCCCCCTCCGGCGGAGCTCCGGAACAGGCCCCAAGATGGGATCTCACGAGAACAGAAGGTTGCGGCGGTGGAATTTGGGTTTTCTCTATGTTTCTGATGTTTTCGGGGTACATAGGTATATATAGGAGGAAGGAGGGCATGGGGGGACAATTGTGGGGCCCACTAGGAAGGGACGCGCCCTGTAGGGGGCGCGCCCCCACCCTCGTGGACGCCATGTGTGCCCTATTATGTGGTTCTGAGGTCTCCCGTGAAGATATCGCTCCAAAAATATCTCTCCCGAAGGTTTCATTCCGTTTGGACTCCATTTGATATTCCTTTTCTGTAAAACCGTGAAATAGGAGAAAAAACCAATCTGGACTGGGCCTTTGGGTTAATTGGTTAGTCCCAAAAATAATATAAAAGTGTATAGCAAAGCCCATTAAACATCCAAAACATCATAAATAATAGCATGGAAAAATCAAAAATTATAGATACGTTGGAGACGTATCAAGCATCCCCAAGCTTAATTCCTGCTCGTCCTCGAGTAGGTAAATGATAAAACAGAATTTTTGATGTGGAATGCTAACCGACATAATTTTCAATGTAATTCTCTATATTGTGGCATGAATGTTCAGATCTGAAAGATTCAAGACAAAAGTCTATATTGACATAAGAAATAATAATACTTCAAGCATACTAACAAGCAATCATGTCTTCTCAAAATACCATGGCTAAAGAAAGTTATCCCTACAAAATCATATAGTCTGGCTTTGCTCCATCTTCATCACACAAAATATTCATATCATGCACAACCCTGGTTTCAACGAAGCACTTGTTTTCATACTCAATTTTTTCAAACCTTTCAACTTTCACGCAATACATGAGCGTGAGCCATGGATATAGCACAATGGGTGGAATAGAGTGGTGGTTGTGGAGAAGCCAAAAAGGAGGGAGATAGTCTCACATTGACTAGGCGTATCAACGGGCTATGAAGATGTCCATCAATAGATATCAATGTGAGTGAGTAGGGATTGCCATGCAACGGATGCACTAGAGCTAAAATGTATGAAAGCTCAACAAAACAAACTAAGTGGGTGTGCATCCAACTTGCTTGCCCATGAAGACCTAGGGCATTTGAGGAAGCCCATCGTTGGAATATACAAGCCAAGTTCTATAATGAAAATTCCCACTAGTATATGAAAGTGACTAAACATGAGACTCTCTATCATGAAGAATATGGTGCTACTTTGAAGCACAAGTGTGGAAAAAGATAGTAGAAATTGTCCCTTTTTCTTTTCTTTTTTTTCATTTTTTCATTTTTTGGGCCTTTCTTTTCTTGGCCTTTCCTTCTTTTTTGGGGGGACAATGCTCTAATAATGATTATCATCACGGTTCTATTGATTTACAACTCAATATTACAACTCGATACTATGACAAAGTATGACTCTATATGAATGCCTCCGGTGGTGTACCGGGATGTGCAATGAATCAAGAGGGCCATGTATGAAAAATTATGCATGGTGGCTTTGCCACAAATATGATGTCAACTAGATGATCATGCGTGGCAATATGACAATATGAAGCGTGTCATACGAACGGAACAGTGGAAAGTTGCATTGCAATATATCTCGGAATGGCTATGGAAATGCCATGATAGGTAGATATGGTGGCTGTTTTGAGGAAGATATATGGTGGCTGTTTTGAGGAAGGTATATAGTGGGTGTATGGTACCGGCAAAAGTTGCGCGGTACAAGAGAGGCTAGCAATGGCGGAAGGGTGAGAGTGCGTATAATCCATGGACTCAACATTAGTCATAAGAACTCATATGCTTATTGCAAAAATTTACGAGTCATCAAAACAAAGCAATTAACGCATGCTCCTAGGGGGGAAGTTGGTAGTAGTTAACCATTGCGCGCCCCCGACCTCCACACAAAGGATGACACTATACAAATATGTAATGCCCCGGATGTAACACTTACCCCTTTTGGATATATATAAAAACTTTGGCTTCATCAATTCCATTCCGGGTTCTTCGTCTTTTCGGGTTTTCGTCGTTTTGTCGTGTGCGTGTGTGCATTCATCCATGTCATGTTGTCATGTGCATTGCATTGCTTTTGTGTTGTCTTTTGCATCCGGTCTCACTCGTCCCTTCCCGTTGTCCGTTTCGAGTTCCGACGCTCTCACACGTGCCCGTGGCATCCCCGAGTCCTTCTTTTGTGTTTGGCCGTGTAACGTTTCCGGAGTGGCGTGAGACTAGTCGTGCGATGTTGTTTTGATACGTGTAACCCGCCTGTCAAGTTTCGTCGCGTTTGGAGTTCGTTTGGTACTCCAACAGTTATCCGCGTGGGCTAAAAGTACCTCCTCTTTGAGGCCCAAGACCCCCTTCCAACAGCCCAACAACCCAGCTCAAACCCTTCCCATCATCTCGGCCATTCAATTATGATCTCGTGGCCGAAAACCGCTCCTCATTTGGACTCTCCTAGCTCCTTGTGCCTATATAAACGTCCACCCCCTCCAATTTTGCGTCCAAAACCCTAGTGTTTCCACCGCCGCCGAACAGTGCTTCCACCGCCGTCGCAAAGTGCTTCCACCGCCGCCGCGCGGGCCCGCAGGTCCAGCGCCGGCCCGCAGCACCGCCGATCTGGGCCAGATCCCCCGCCGCGGATCTCCTCCTTCGTCCCCGCCGAGCCCCGCCGGCCGGTGCCCCGTCGGCCCCACACCTCCGCTCTTCCGGCCAGCCCCGTGCGCCGCCGCCTCCCTTCGCCTACAGATCGTCGCCGCCCTTCGAGCTGCCCGCCGCCTCGGCCCCCCTTGCTGCCAGGCCGCCACCCGGCCTCCTCCCTCGCCACCGGGGACCCCTCGCCGCCAGGCTCGCCGACCCCGCCGCCGGCCTTCCCTGATCCAGCGCCGCCGCCCCGATCGAGGGATCCAGGGCCGATCCAAATCGGTGCCTGGGAAACCCTAACGGGCGCCCGACCCCGCGGACCCGCGGACCCGTTGACCGCTGCTGACCCGCTCCACTGACCAGGACCCGACCCGCGGAGGTTGACCCTCGTTTTTTCTTCTAGGTGTTTAGTTTTTCCTTGTCTAATGCATTTTTGTGATGAGGATATCTTTTTCTGTGCTTGTCCAATTTGTGCATATAATATGTCAAAATGATCGTGGTGACATGTAGTATGTTTTGTTCCATTGTATCATGCATGTTTGAGTCCATCTAGATGTCTTAATCTTCATGAGAAGAGTGCTACTTGTTATAAACTGCTGCTATTAGTTGTTTTCATGCCATGTTTGATATGTGATAACTTGATGCATGTTTATCCAAATGAAGCAAATGATATGTCCACATGTTCATCATGAGATGCTCTACATGTTGGTTGCTTTAGCTTGCCTGATAGAATTCATATTGCCATGTTTATCTCCTTTGCAAAAGTGCATGTGGCTGTTAGGTTCTTAAACTTGTTACGAGATGCCTAGTTGAGGAGCTCGTTGCTATTGATGTGGTTGTCCCCATGTTGCATTATTATATGTTTTGGATTCCCCATCATGTGTACTTTGCTGTGGTGAAAACCACTTGCCATGTTATGCTTTGAGGTGACTTAAACTTGCTCACAAACATGCCATGATAATATTGCTGTTTTAACACTTAGTGAAATTTCACTAAGTCTGGAATCTGTAATATCCGGATGCTATGTTTGCTTGTTGTTCTAGGCAAATCCATGATAGTTTTGGGGTGACTATTGATGATTCCTTGTTGTATATGTTGATGGCTATCCATCCATGCCCTCACATACTCTTTTGGTTGGCTGTAGCATATTTAATTCTTGCTCCCAAGTTGCTATAAAATATTGCTGTCAGGTTTTTATTGTCATGTTCAAAATGTTGTAGCTTGTTGCTATTGATCCATGCCTCCTATGGAGATGCTCCAATGGAGTTGTTTGCTGTAGGATATGTCTACTTCATGTCCATGCTTCTTGTCACCATGTTTGAGTGCTGTAGAGTATATATTTCTTGCTCCGAAGTTGCTATGTGGCTGTTAATTTCAGGTTTGCATTGTTTCTTGTTTCGGTTGTATCTTTTAGTCCGTTGCTCCGTTTTGAGCAAGTCCTATATGAAACTTGTGTGGTTTTGCATGTAGATTCATAATATCATCTTGTTAACATGTTTTGAAGTATCTTGCGTGATGCATATTGTCATGTTCCTTGTGATGTATCTCTGTGTTTCCTATATTGTCTTGCTGTGCATCCTGAGTGTATCTGCAGTGCTTCCTTAGTGCATCAGCCATGCATCCTATGGTTTGCGCATTGCATCTTGTTTGATTTCGTGCCTCGTGTGTTTTTTTGTGTTGAGTAGAGCCGGAAGCCGAGACCGAGTACGAGAACGAGGTTTCTACCGAGGTTGAGAACGAGGAGCTCTCTTACGATCCCATCGACGACTCGACAGGCAAGATGACCTGACCCGGATATCATTACTATCTTTGCCTATTGCTAGAAGTCTCGCTCTTTAGCTTATTGCCTCGATGCCCATGTTTGTCTGTCAGCCTCCTATTGTAACCATGAATCTGTCTAACCACCCTACCTATGCAAACCTTTGATTGGCTACGTAGGCATCGCTCAGCCCCTCTTATAGCATTGCTAGTTGCAGGTGAAGATTTGAAGATTCCTGCTTCATGTTGAAGCTTGTTGGGATATCACACTATATAAACTCTTTAATGAAATCATCTATATATTGGTAATGGGTGGAAGGCTAAGCCTCTTGCTTGGTGTTTTGTTCCACTCATGCCGCCCTAGGAACCGTATAAACCGGTGTTATGTTCCTTGATTTTGCGTTCCTCACACGGTTGGGGTTACGGGACCCCCTCGATAAACCGCTTAGTGCTAAGGCTTTTCCAGCAAGTCCCAACATTGGTACTCCATTTGCCTAATAACTAAAAACTTGCGTAGGGACTAGCTATCCCTTTTTATTAATCAACAACCCCCGGGCCAGTGCTCCACATGAGTGTTGGTCTGAACTGAGCAGACTGCGGGGCCGCCTTGGGGAAACCCGAGGTATTTGGTATTCACCTGTAGGATGTCTCATCCGGACATGGCCTGAGACTAGATACGCGCGGCTACTGTCAGGGTGTCGGCACGCCGGGAGGATTTGCTGGATTAGTTTTACCTTAGTCGGAGTATCTTGAGAACGGGATTCCGAGAATACTCGGGCCTTCCCACCTTGGAGTTGCGACTCCACGGATCGTGGACTTGTCATGGGCCAAGTTGGAACACCCCTCCAGGGTTTTGAACTTTCGAAAGCCGTGCCCGCGGTTATGTGGCAGATGGGAATTTGTTAATATCCGGTTGTAGAAAACTTGACATCTGGTTCAAAACACACTACCAGCGTGAGTACCGTGACGGTCATTTTCCGAAAGGGGTTCGGGAAGTGAACACGGTGGGGTTATGATTGCCGTGCTTAGTTAGGATCACTTCATGATCACCTTATCCGCTCGTGGCACTTCTCTTCTTGCTCTCTTTACGTAAGCTAGTGCTAGTGGAGCTGCATCCTTTTATTCTTTCTTCAGCATTGTTCCACACCCAAGGCTTGGATAGTTGTGTTACCCGGGAACGGGATTGCTTAGTCCTCTATGGCTCACAGATTCTACACCACACCAGATGCAGTTACCATGGTGAGCTATTCAGGTGACGGCACAAAGCTATACTGGGAGTACGACGAGGAGCGTAGCCGTTACTATGTGCACTATCCCGATGATCAGTAGTGGTTTCTACTAGGGGCGATTCGGACTTGTGGCTTTATGTATGTTTGGTATCTTTTATTTGGATCTTCACCCGTAGACGGGTTGTGATGTTATTTGAATGATGTTTTGCTATGTAATGAATCGTGTCACGTGGCGAGTGTAAGCCAACTATCTCTTTTCCTTTTCATCCGCATTTTTACATGAGATGTGCAAAGATACCGAACTTGAGGTCATTCCAGAATGGTCTTATACCTTTAAGTCGTGCCTCGACACGTAGGAGGTATAGTCCCATCTTGGGCATTACAAGTTGGTATCAGAGCCTTCTCCGACCTAGAAGCCCCCACTGATTGATCGAATCATTCACGGTTGAGTCTTGGCACACACTTAAATGTTTTGAGTCCTATATATATCAGAGAGTAGGATTTCTTTTGCTCCTCATCTCTTTTCACTCTGGTGAGGACTCCTGACGATTACTCTTGCCTCTTCTACTCTCAAAATTGCACCAAATTTTTTTAGCAATCTCGCGAGTATTGTTTGGATTGTTCCGATGTCTTTGTGACGAGAACATTGTTCTCGATGCCTCCTGTCATTAGGGGTTGTGGCAGTGTCCCGGGGAGTTGAGCTCCGAGGTGTTGTCGTCACAAATATATCGCGGCAGTTCTGGAATACTTAAGACGGCCGACATAAAAAACTCTCCTATGCGGTTAGTGGCAAGAAAACCCCGACATCACCCAGTACTGGGGAGGTAGTTCGGGAGTATTGCCATAGCTTGTATAGTAGATGCATTTCGAAGGTCCGAGGTAGACGATTTCCGGAAATAACTGGTTATGTGTTGAAGGATGGTTACAGCTGGATGTAGGATTAGAGTTGAGAGCGCGATGCTTCCCCTGTATCCCCAACACCTGATTGCATAACTGGAAACTTTTGGAAATTAATAGGTGGGTTCATCTAGTAGCTCATAGGCATTCTTCCAACGAATGCAGGATATGGAGTTCGGGGTTCTACATTGAGTGAAGTGGTTTTATGGACGTTGTTCCGATCGGGAGTTGCATCTTAAAGGGTCCTTGGCTATGCTGATCCGGGGATTGCAAAACCCTTTTGTAACACGTTCCATAAGCTTTCAGCACGAATATGTCAAACGAAACTTCTATCTTGTATTTATTCTATCTGCACCTTGTTGTTTTATTTACCTTTTGTCTCCCAAGTGGCTTCTCGTGAAGATTGTTGTTACTATTAAACTGAGAATTTCATTCATTCCTCTTGTTCGAATGATTCTTGTGAAGACTATGTTGCAATTCTAGCCGTTGTTTCAGCTTATATCTTCTTTCAATCAAATGGATAGTAGTGGTCATCTCTTTCAGGATGGCTCCTAAAAGGGTTCCCAATGCTAACCCAGAGGGTGAAGAGGTTCCTGATCGGCCTCCTTCCCCTCCTCCTCCGTTTGAGGCCTGGAGAGAAATTATGCAAGTTACGAATGAGAACACCCAGATGCTTATGCAGATGATGCAGAATATTCAAGCAAATCAAGCAAATCAGGGTGCTCATGGGAACTAAGGCAATTTGTTTAACCAACAGCATTTTGCTACGGTCAACCAGTTCTTGGCAAATCAACCAAAGGCATTCAGTTACTGCGTGGACCCTCTCGATGCTGAAGACTGGCTAACAGATATCAATAAGCATTTCGAGTGCAGTAACGTCAGGCCCGAGGACTATGTGAAGTTTGCAGCCTTCCAACTCAAGGACCAAGCAGCTGATTGGTGGCAGCAGTACAAAGACTCCAGAGCAGGGCGTGAAATCTCCTGGGATGACTTCTGCAAGGACTTTCGCTCTCACCACATTCCAACAAGTGTCATCGAGGGTATGCGTGAGCAATTCCGCAACCTGAAGCAAGGCTCTATGTCTGTCTACCAATATAATGTCAAGTTCCAGAACCTTGCCCGCTATGCCAAGCAAGACATCCCAGATGCCAAGAGCAAGATCTATCAGTTCCGTGGTGGTCTGAAGGATGAACTCCAACTTGCTCTCACCTTGTTCGAGCCTGATGAGTTTGATAAATTCTATAACATGGCGCTTAAGCAAGAGGCAGCCCAGCTCCAGATGGAAGCTTCCAAAAAGAGGATCAGAGACGTTCTTCACTCCTCCTCTTTTTCTCAAGTGGTCGCGAAGCAACAGAAGTTTTGGCTTCCACCTCCTCTAGTGATCCGAGCTCCCAACAACAACAACAAGAACTCTGGTGGCCGTGCTTTCTCCCACCCACCCAACCCAAGCAACCAGTCAAAGAATCAGTTTCAAGCTGCGAAGACAAGTGCTCCTCATTTCCGTCCTCTCTCAGAAGTGGTTTGCAACAAGTGTGGCAAGAAGGGTCACTATGCCAACAAGTGTACGCAAAGGCGCCTTCCGCCTCCTCCACCTGTCAGTACTGCTATTGTCAAGCATGATCCGAAGGTTGTAAGAGTGAATCTGATGAATGCAGCTCAAGCAGAGAATTCTTCAGATGTGATACTTGGTAATCATCCAGTCAATCTCAAGCCTGCTAAAGTGTTGTTTGATTCGGGTGCATCACATTCTTTCATGTCATATCCATTTGCATCCAAGCATAATGTGAACACAGCAGCTTTACAAAGGCAATTAGCAATTTCTTCTCCGGCAAAACAGATGCATTCTAGCTTGTATGCTCCAGATGTATCTATTCGCATGGGTGATTACCGCTTTCTGGCTTCTCCGGCTGTTCTCGGCAACTCCGACATTGATCTTATTCTCGGGATGGATTAGCTTTCTTAGCATGATGCTCACATTGATTGTCCAAATAAGGAAGTCAAGATTACTCATCCTAACGAAGACGTGATTATCTTCGCCTCTCGGGATAACACAATCAGGCTATTCTCTCTCAATGACAAGGGCGAGATTAATGCCATCTCTCAAATTCCAGTAGTCAATGAATACGAAGACGTTTTCCCTGAAGAGCTTCCAGGCATGCCTCTGCATCGTCAAGTTGAATTTGTCATTGAACTCAAGCCTGGTACTGAGCCAGCATGCCGGCGTCCGTACAAGCTCTCCCCCGAAGAGTTGAAGGAGTTGAAGAAACAGCTTGATGAACAAGAGCGTATGGGTCTAATCAGGCCTAGCACGTCTCCTTGGGGTTGTGGTGTCTTATTTGTCAAGAAGAAGGATGGCACGGAGCGCCTTTGCGTTGATTACCGGCCATTGAACAAGAAGACAATAAAGAACAAGTATCCGCTCCCCAACATCCATGAATTGTTCGAGCAGCTCAAAGGAGCTAAAGTGTTCTCAAAGCTCGATCTCCGAATGGGTTATCACCAAATTCGCATTCGCGAAGAAGATATCCACAAGACTGCGTTCAGAACAAGCTACGGCTCCTATGAATATATAGTCATGTCATTTGGCCTCGCTAATGCTCCACCTACCTTCTCGAGAATGATGCACTACATTTTCAACCCCTACACCAATGAGTTTGTGCTTGTGTATCTGGATGACATCTTGGTATTCTCTATGAGGACCCCGATCCTAAGTCACACCGATCTAGCTGTAACACGTCATATCACTTTGCGGCCTCACGCACGGTAACCCCACGGGTGCCACCTTACCTGGCCCGGGACCGTTTGCGCATTTTGGCACACGTATATGACAGTGTCGCTAGCATCCATATGACAGAGAACCAGGGCCGACATGGCTAGTTATAAACCAAAAGTGGCACTAAATTACAGAGACAGGCATTCATGACCCAGCAACGAACGTGTCGGTCATCAACGTATGAACCCAAGTCGTAGCAAGCTACATAGACTTAAAGGAACAACGCGTGACATTTCCCCTAAGGGACAGACACAGGAACGAAGAAGGACACATGCCGGCCAGCCTACGTGTTCCGAGCAGTAGCAAGCTACCACGGCTCATTGGAGACACTAGGAGGCATTTCCCTGTAAGATAGGCTACCAAAGGAAAACAACTAGGTGTCGGATCCCACACATACCAAGCATTTCAATCATACACGCAATATGCTCAATATGTGCAAATACAACATTGCATCACAACAGAACTCTATGACTCAAAGTACTTTATTTAAAAGGCTCCAAGAGCCATACATAACATATCCATACAGGTAGGGGTCACATGACCCAACACTCAAGTCATACAGTCATACAAGCACAAGCGGAAGCTACATGTCTGAGTATAGACAACTTAGAAAATAAAACAGGCTTGGTGTAGCCTGACTATCTACAAGGCCCTTCACAAGCTCCAGATCTCCGTCTGGGTGTCAAGCTACTCGTCGATGTCAACGTCTATGTAGAACCCATCAGCAGGGGCAGGGTTCTCCTCTGCAACAGTTATTAAGCAAACATGAGTACAAAGGTACTCAGCAAGTCTTACCATAGAACCTATCATACATGCAACATTATGAAGGGGGTAGTGGAGTTCATAGCAGAATGCCAGCTTTGACCTTGGCTAACCTATACTACAACTCTCAACGGATTGCAATATGTTATTACGAACACGAGTCCTCTACTCTCCACATCAATACACTACCGAGGATCCTCTTCCGTCATCCTACGGAAGGGCCATCCACGGCACTCACACTTATCTTGAGGCTTTTAGTAGTAACCATCAACTTGTCTATGAACTGTAAGAGTAACCAAGTAGTCCGTACCGCGAACAACGGCTATTCGAATAGTTTGATAACCCTGCAGGGGTGTACTTCTTCACACACGCTTTCACCACTTATCGCCGTTAACTCAGCGTGTACTCGGCAACCTTCAAGCGGAAGCCCAGCGGGGGTGTCGGCCACGACCTGACTAACTACTCAAGTCTCTCGTCCAGGTTTATCGCCTATTTGGGTTCCATCCGTGGGGAGATCCGGCCGGGGTGTCGCTCACGGCCCCAAACGATGTGTACAGGGTTCCCGAGTCACCAAACGGGCAACCGGTACACCGTGCCACGTACCTGTCGCATCTCAACCCACCCCGAGGGTCAGCGTTGTGCACGACCTCCAGTAAGCTATAAACACCAGAAACTAGTTGCAACTCCTGGACAGAGATCAAGGGTAATTAATAAGCCGAGAGGGTCAATTAAGGATCCCAATGTGTGGTAGTAACTGTAACTTGAACCACACATACAGATCTCAGGTCCTATGGATGATTCCAATGAAACAACCCACCATGTACTCCTACATGGCCTTTCATCGATACCTTTACCAAGCGTATTTCACACTTCCTTCTCTTTATCGGTATGATCATTTCACTCTGATCCATCACCCAGATGAACCAGACCAGACACAACTCTAAGCATAGCAGGCAACATAAACAAATAGCATGGTGGATCACACATCACATGGCTCAATCAACTCCTACACATGCTAGTGGGTTTCAACTATTTACTGTGGCAATGACAGGTCATGCAAGGGATAGGGTTCAACTACCGCAGCAAGTAGCAGTTCACACGTTGTTGCCTTAATGCAGTAAAAGAGAGCAGGAGCGAGAAGATTGGGTCTGTATCGGAATGATCAATGATTGCTTGCCTGACAAGGTGGTTGTCGGGTACTGCTCTTCAACTGGATACGCAGCAGTATCCTCGGGAGCAGGACCTAACACAGAGAATACCGGCGATACAATCATTAACAGACAAATGCAGCAATATGATGCATGCTCATGTCATGGCAAGATGCATGTGTGTTGGCTAATGCAACTAAAACCAGAAGGGTTTGAGCTTATTTGAATCAAAGATTCAAATTGAAGTTTAAACTATTATTTAAATAAGTGCATTATCATGTTTTTGATGTCTACAGCAAGTTAACTTGTTCAAACATGCATGAAACAAGTGCCATTGGAAAGATTGGATTTTTCTGATCATTTTTCATATATAAATCTTTTCCATCTGAGCTATGGTTGACTTTATATGATTTTTAGAAGTTTTGGGTATTTTCAGGAATTTCCTGAATTATTTTTAATCTAAAAATCCCAGAAAAACCTTTACTGCGTCAGCATGACATCATGCTGACGTCAGTCAGTCAACAGGAGCTAGTCCAAGTCAAACATGACATGTGGGCCCTGCATGTCAGTGTCACAGCTAATTAACTAAGTTAATTAGAGTTAAACTAAAACTAATTAGCTATCAGTGGGGCCTGGGCCCACGAGTCAGTGACTAAACTAATTAACTAATTAAATTAACAGAAACTTAATTAAACTAACTAATTAGCAAAAGGTGGCCCACATGTCAGTGACCCAGGGGTAGACAACCCCCTGGTCAAACAGGTCAAACCCGCCGGCGACGTGACACCGGCGAGGCCAAGTACGGCGGCGTGCTTCGGAAATCGTCTACGGGGCATGACTCGAGCTATGGCTAGGCGCGTTGGAGAGCTCTTGCTCTTGCGCGTCGGATGGTGGTGGTCGCCGGACCTGGGGTGGTCGGAGACGACGGCAACAAGCTCGACGGCGGCGACCGGCGTCGGGCGTTTGTGGAGATGCGTGTCACACCCTGATTTTCATGTCACCTTGCTTAAGCTAATTTCCATGTTAAAAATGTGGATTTGCAAAAACTTTTGAGTGTTTTTGACCTTGCTTGATTGACTTTTGTCTGCTGTTTGCTGGTGCTCTAAAAATCAATTAAATCCTCCAACTCTTATACTTCATCTCCTTGACCCAAAACCTTTTCCCAATGATCATGCCATGTGTATAGACCAGTATAGAATTTTCTTATAAAAATATTTTGGCCAAATGGTATTTTCAAAAATTAGTTTTCCAAAAACCCCTGAACTGAGGTTTGCACTGCAAGTACCTTATTTAGGGTGTGAAAAATCTTTCAAAAAGTATATTTGAATCCTATTAGGTATAGGACTCCCAAAAACCACAAAAGTATAATATTAAAAGTTATTTTTATATTTTATTTAAAAGCTTTTTCTTAAGGCCAGAAATGGTCTTTAATAGGGAAAAATTATTTAATCATTTCAAAAATATTTGCCAAAATTCAGGGAGACTCATAGGACATATATTGTCCATATATAAGAGTTTCAGCACATGGTCATGTTCAAAATATTGGACTAATCCTTCCAAAACCCTTTCTGGATATTTCAAGCTTTTGAAATATTTACAAAGGAAATATTCTCCAATAATTCCAGGGAAATTCTATCATGTCATATATGACATATTTGATGATCTTGCAAAGCCTCATGCCTTGAAGATCAAGGAAACATCATTTAGTCCCCTCAAAACCATTTTGTCCATATTTGAAGTTTGAGCAACTTTACATTGCCAAACTTGTCCAAATGCTCTCAAACTTGGTGCACATGCTAGAATGGCCTAATAAGGCATCTCGACCAAATGGCACAAGATTTGGAATAGAGCAACTTGATCAGATCACCCCAAAACCACTTCTGTTCAAATTCAAATTTGAACAACTTTACATTGTCAACTTTTTATCTGGAGCCTCAAACTTTGTGGGCATGATCCTAACCCGAAATGATGATGCTACACCAAGTGGTGCATCAAGGGGAGATGATTTGCTTGACTCAAACAAGGTGAAACCATTTCTGTTGATTTCTAGGGTTCACCAAAGTTACATTGGTCACTTTGCCCAAATGAGCTCAAAATTGGTGTAGGGGCCTAATTATATGTGACATTTGATCCTGTTAAGTCCCATGTCAAGTGGATGTCATTTGCTTGACCAAACACTGATCAAACACCTTCTGTTCATTTACCAAAACCAGTGTTTGAACCTCTTTTACTTTTTCACCTTACCTCAAATTCTTACCACAGCCTATTCTGATCATCATCTACCCCCAGTAACATTCCCATGGCCTCAGCTCAATTATTGGAGGGGGTAAAACCCCAATTTACACTGCTGGACAGCAGGTTTCACCCTCTTCCTCACCTCCCTCCTCATCCCAGTGGTTCCCCAGAGCATCCAAAGCCACAGGCCACTTCTTTACTACTCCCTAACACTGATGGACACAAGAGGACACGGCCAAGGAGCTAAAGGCACGGCCATGCCGGCCAAAAGCACGCTCTGGAGCGCGCTACAGTGCTCTGGAGCACTGCAGCCGCCCTCCAATGGCCAGCCCCGACCACCTAGGGCCTCACCCTCGTGTCCCCCGAGGAGGCCTCGACGTCCGCAACACGCCGGCCGGTCGGCCCCCTCCTCTCTCCTCCTCCCTCGCCCCTACTCGCACGCGCACCAGCCGACCCTGTGCACCAGTGGGCGACCTCGCACGCGCGGCCTCTCTGACGCCTCCCCGCTCCTCCTCTGCTTCTCCCTTGGACTGGACCTTGTCCACGAGCGCCCTAGACATGCTCAGGAGAGCCCGGTTGGCCTGCAACAACGGCCACGACCTAGCCGGCGCACGGCGCCTCGGTGGACCGGCGCCCACCTATAAATAGGGCACCCCGAGCCCCCCTTGCACCTCCTTCCGCACTCTCCCACTCCCGTGCGACACCCGAGCCGTTCCGTTGCTCTCCCCGTGTCCTACAGCCTCCTCCCTGGCCGGAGCAGAGCCGCCGGCCGCCGCTCGAATACGGGCACCTCAGGCCCTTCCTCCTCCACCTAGCCGCTCCAGCGCTGCCCCAGCATCGCCCTAGGCTCCCCCCAAGCTCCAGCTCTTCCTTCACCCGCCTCTTCCCCGATGTGCTGAACTTCGCCGACGGTCGCCTCCGCGGTCTTCCGAGCCGTCGCCGCTCCAGCCCTCCCCGGCGTGCGTTAAGCACACGGATGGATGCGGCGTGCCCTCCTGAGCACAACGGTGGGCGGAGCGTCGCCGGAGATGCCATGCAGCGCCGGAAAGCCGCCGGCGGGCATCGCCTCTATTCCTCCCCGCCGCATTGCACGGGAGGAAGGGGATGAACCTGCCACGGGGGCCCGCGCGTCAGCAACCTGGAGGCTGGGCCCCTCCGTTTAAGTGGAGGCGGGTCTGGGCCCGACCGCTTCCCCCGCGCGATGGCGCCCTTCCTGGCGGGCGTCTTCGACGTGGCCAGGCTCCTGTGCACGCGGCCGAGCTGATGGGCCGGCCCAGTCACGGTGCAGCTATTCTTCGCCCTGCGCGCAAGGGTATAACCCCTTTTTCCCTTTTATTTTCTGTTTCCAGTAAACTTTAAATATCTCCCAAATATTCAAATGAAGTCCAAACTTGATGATTCAAATTTCCTATGGCTCCATAAATCATTCCCTATCACATGGTGCAACATGCACATTATTCCAGAGACTTTTCCTACACAAATATTTATCAAATGCCTTTATTTCATTTCTGTGATGAACTTTAGAAAATCACAGAGAGCTCAATCTTGATCCAAATGCAGTGATTCAAATTCCTAGATGCTTGTCACATCCAAACTTAGTTTTGGAACATTTTTAATAATAGTTTCTGTACCCCACCAAATATTGAGCCATTTCTTCATATTTATCAGCTTTGCAAAATCCTAGGAAATTCATTTCAAATCCAAATCCAGTGAAACCAACTCCTAAATGCTTCTAAAATCATGACTTGATGATGGGTACCTTTGCTCATCATTCAAGGAATTATTTCTGTATACTTCTTCCAAATCCATAAACACTTTGGTTCCATCATATTGAAATATTCCAAACTACCTATTGATCCAACACCTATGAAACCACCTTGGTTATTTATCATATGACCAGAGGTATCCTAGAAAAGTCCAACTCCCATTTTTAGAGCACTTTTATTTTTGCTTTGATTGTGTTGCTTATTATGATTGTTTCCATCGTTGGTTGACGTAATAAACGGAGTATTCGGAGATGGACCAGAAGATTTGAAGACTCTGAAGAATAAGGCAAGCAGCCCTTTGACCATGTTCGAGAAACCTTTTTATGCATGTCTCATAGCACCTTTATTATTCAATGCATCGGAATCATGTTGAGGTGGAAACCACTTTGGTTGCTACCCCTGTTACTTTACTGTTGAAACTTGCATCAAACATGACCCTACCTTCCTATGAGGATTATGTGGGTGGGAATTGATAGATGTATGCTATAGTAGTTGGCTACGCAAAATGGGTCGGGGTTATGCATTGAGTGAAACAAGTGTGGTCTGACATACTTGCAAATGACCCAGTGGGTGCCATTAATGCCCCTGGGAGTTGATGAGGAGCTAGGGCACTACTTGGTGAAGAAGTAGTGTGCCGAGGCTTGACGGAAGTGTTGTTTACAGAGATGGATTAGATTTATGTGTGACTACCGTCCCAACCAAACATGCGCAACCACTCTACCCTTATATGGGAAAGGGCATTATTGATTACCTAGGTCGATACTAGCATGGCGCCCGCATTACTAGTGACGGGAGTGACATGAGGTCACTCTTGGGACGGGGTCGCGCTTGGATAGGCGGCCATGACTGTCTTTACAGGGCACCGGACACACCGTTGGTACCCCGTGCTTGTGATATGTGATGAATACGGAGCGAGTCTCCACAAACCTTGAGATGTGAAATGTTTGGCACGGGGCTGCTACCAATCGAGTGGACTCTATGTTAGTGTCGTCTAGGGAAAGATAGTGATCGGGTGCTTACCCCGGGTACTTGAGGTACCGCAGGTCGTGGATGACACGGAAGTTCCCCGGATCTTGTGGGTAAAGTGTGCAACCTCTGCAGAGTGTCAAACTATTCGAATAGCCGTGTCCGCGGTCAAGGACAGTTGGGTGGTGCTACTTAGACTATGTCCATAAGTTTCTGGGAAACAACACGATTCAGAGATATTGTTGATGTGATTGTGAGAAAGTCTCAATGAGCTTGAACATGAGTTGATTGCAACTCTTTCTCGATATTGATGTCTGTGACCTCCTTATACTTGTTGCAGACACTTGCATATCCATGTTATATGTTGATCATACTTGCATATGAAAAACTAGCTTTCCGCAAAAACTGCCAACCTAGCAGTAGAGCCTTGCATAATTATTCTGTTATCACACTTGGGTTGCTTACGAGTACATTCAATGTACTCATTGGCTTGCCACTGGTTATTTTATTGGCCAGGCAGGAGAGAACAGGTTATGATGAAGATTTCTTGGTGACGAGCATGCGAGCTAGGATGCTTCCCAGTCAGAATGCCTGTAGGGTTAAGGCAGATGGCATGGGTCCCAGTTGTCTTTGAAGATTTTCCGCTGCGATGATATACTCAAGACTTGACCATTATGGTCCTACTTGTGTAACACGGTATGTAAGGATGTAAGACTCTTGTTATTCAGCTTCTGTGTGTTCAGTGAGAATTGATCTCTGGGATCACTGTACACGTGCATTCGGTGATTACGACTTATGAGTCGGGGTCCCCACAGAGCTGGTATCAGAGCCATCCTGACTGTAGGAAGCCTTAGTTAGCATGGTCGTTAGTTAGGGTAAAACTATTTCCAAAACTATTAGTAGATTTCAAAACTATCTATACTCCTCTTCCCTTCTCAGTTTTTTCGAAAACTAGGCTATACTTGACCTCTTCCCCTTCAAAACCTCGGTCGCTAGAACCCTTATGCCCCTGACCACAGGATTTTCTGTCATCCTCGTGGGGTGCACCTTGCCAAACACTCACCGACCACTTTTGCACGCAAGATAGGTGACACCATGACAAGACGGTACCAACAGAAACTACATCCTCGATGGATGAGGACATGAAGACCCAGAAGATGGTGGTACCCTTGACAGTGTCCCAAGATGGTGCAACTTTGGCCGATAAATGACCAGGGTATAGGTTATGGAAAAGTCATGATATGCATCGCTAATAGAGTAATCCTGTCACTACCGTTGTTGTATCGACAACCACCGGTGGATGAGAACCTCGCCATTTGGTCCGCCTCACTATAGTGAGCAGGAAAACGGTTCTCTTCATCCCCCGCTCTTGGTGTCGATGTTTTCATCAACGAAATCGACATGTTGGACCTCTATTATGCCTTGTTATTGTCATTACATAAGGATTGCCTACCTGGTACCATCGACGCCCCAGAAGGCACAAGGGATCGCCATGATTAAAGAGACAAGTGAAGACCAAGTCAACGCCAGCTACAAGGAGGCACCTTCACCCCATCACCTCATCAGGCGAGAAGATTTTGAAGATTCTTCAGGCTCAACCCGGATCATTCATCAAGCAACTACAAGGGACATAACAACATCCGAGGAAGCTCAGAAGACTGCACGAGGCACAAGTCACGACACAGAGTCCGAGAACCCCTAGGGTAGGATGAGTCGTGTACCCCCTATGCGCAGTCGAGTCCATATGATGGTTCGAATAGAACCATGATTGTGAGTTGCTTGCTTTTATTCGTTTGTGTTTTGATATAAGTCGCGCTTTTGCCCCAGGCAACAAGTGCATGGCTATATCACCTTCCTTGCCTTGTTTCTTTTGTTTCGACCTTTTTGCACCTGTTGTTGCACCTGCACTATAGAACCCCCTTTAGGCATTTCCCTCCTCTACGCTGCTTCTTCCCTCTATTCTCTCTCTCCCCCCAATTGAAGACCCGCAAGACAAGATGCACCAAGGATTCTACCTCGACGGCCAACTGGCACTGAAGACTTCTGCTACAACCTCCACGATCAATTGCAACTCCGTAGAGTTATGTTTAACCCTCCAGACCAGTAACCCCATTCCTAGACCCTTTGAGACTTCGCAAGACACTCCAGCATGAATCCTTAACCATGTGCCTAACCCACGGTAAAGCGAGAGAACCTGTTAAGCCTTTGTAACCTTGCACAACACTGGGTTCGTAAAGGAACTAGTGGACACGATGAGTGAGCACATTTTCATCCTGATATAGCACAAGGTCTGACGATGCCATAGATAGACCAGTTCGAGGATGTTGGACAGATGATTTGGTGGCTTTATATCAGTGACTTCGAGGAAATTATCTGAGACCTTGATGGATTGTGAGGTTTTCATGTTGGTGGGATCATGACTTTGGGGAAGCATGTAGGAGTGCCCATTGGACATGAGATTTGGATTTATGTAGGTGATTCTGGTTGGTATAATGCTGGATATGTCTGCATGATTCGGAGTAAGATTGGATTTAGGCCTATGATCCTGATTATGACATCATGCTTCTCCGTGGACAATAACCTAGGAGATTGGATTATTTGTCGGAGTTGATTTAGAGATCTATATCGTCGTGATCTTGGAGTTTACTTGACCCGGATGATAGGAATTTGGTGGACATACTATTGTGATGCATAGTCCTTCCGAGTATTTGGGGATTATAGGGACTTGAGATCTTGTGGAACACCGTAGGCATCGGATTTGTAGAATTGTTGGATTATGTGGTGATTGATGGGAATTACCAGGCTATTGGAGGTGATCTATAGGAAGGAAACAAAATCTTGGAGTGGCATATGACGTGTTTCCTTAGATTGGTGATGCATTATCTTGAGCCTTGCAAGACTAGGTAGAGTGCTTGGATTATGGAGTTTAATTTAAGCTCAGCAGCATGTATGATCTACCCTTAAATTTTAGGGGTAGACATACACATGGATTTGGGGATCATATACATTATAGTTTTGTTAGACCGTCTCTTGAGAGTCCTGAGGTTATATATGGCATGAGTGGTGATTGAAGTTGGTCTATGCGAGAAGATGCTTTTTCTGTTCGGAGTACTAGATAGAGCTATTGGCATCTCAGAAACTGTGCTTAAGGATAAGATGATATAAGTTCACTCACTCACTAGAATCCTTGAAGCCCTTAAGCCCACCGAGCCACAACCTGGTCAGATTCTGACCACGGGCCTTGACTCAGAGTTTGGAAGGCCTCTGCTAATACTCAACCGAGACCACCACCAATACCTCAGCTTACCTTGCGTACCCCTTAGACCTCATGGAGCTATTGGACAAGTTGGGTAACATCATCATTTGATGGCCTACTTGTCTGCCTGTCGGTGTACTAAGATAGGGGTACCTTAGTACCCCAACTTGTGCACGGGCAGTAGCAGCTTCCCGCGGCAGGGTTCACCGCGTGCTTGCTGGAAACCTTTCTGGTCCCTACAAAACCATTCAAGAACAAAGTATACAAGTCAGAATATCAAGGCCCCGACAAGAGGAGCTTGCCGGGAAGGCCGCACCAGGCTCAAGACTGTCACTTTAGCGCAAGGCCCTGGCAAGAGGAGCTTGCCAGGAAGTCCAAGGAATGCATACCTCAAGAAATGCCTCGGCGCACCCTGCGCCCCGGTAGGACCCGGGGAGCGACAAGCTTCCGGGCCCGGCAAGGTCATGACCCCGGCAAGGTGCTTGCCGGGGGGAACTCACGCTGTGTGCCCGCGCTCCAGCTCATCTGCCCACGCGTCGCCCTGGGGCCCTTCCAGGGACGCATGGCGGAAGGCTGTGCAGCCTGGGGCACACGGTGGCAATCCTCGGTGATAAGGCTACCGCCGTGTCGAATGGAGAAGCATGGACGGACGCTTTTGGGGTCGACGGTGACGGGCATTTAATGCCCTTGTCCCCCACTGTTAAAGTAGGTGAAGACCACTGTTCAACCACTGTTCACGCACTATTCCCGCACTGTTACAACTACCACCAAAGTTACATTTTTACCCTCCTCCACGTTGACACCTGTCGGTGACCCCTTGAGCTATAAAAGGAGGCCCATGCACAACGTAGAAAGGGTTCGGAACCTAGACAGCTCTCTTGCTCGGTGTAGCTAGCTCTTCAAGCTCCCGAGCCCAGGAACTCAATACAATCCAAGCAGGAGTAGGGTTTTAAGCGTCCGCGCGGCCCGAACCTGGGTAAACTGCCCGCGTGTGCTCCTCGATCCGCTCTTCGTGCTCCCTCCGCTCCCTTACCGCAACGTAGAAGGGGCTCCGGTCCCATAGGTGCTCGTGGTGGACAGTTTCCCCCGACATCTTTGGCGCGCCAGGTAGGGGGCGTCGAGGTTGTGCGAACCTGATCCGGCGCTCACGCGGGCGCATTCTTCATCAACCTCTCCAGCTTCGTCAACTTCATCAGCAACAGCATGGCCCCGAAGAAGAAGGCTTCAGAGGTCGCAGGCCCGTCTGCGTCTATTCCACCATCACCAGAACCAACGGTTGGTGGAGGAGACATCGGCGGAAGGGTGGTCGCCGGCGAGGAAACTCACGGCGCCACCAAGTCCAAGGACAAGACGGACGACCGGGCGAATTCCAAAACTTCGGTGTCCGTAGACGCGCCACGTCCATCTCAGCAGATGACAGGCCAGCAGCGTCGTGGTACAGGAGGTACCATACGCTTGCTGGGCCAAGGACAAACTGGAGGATCGCGGGACGCTCAGGGCCATCGCCCTGGCACGAGCAAGGCGCGGTCGCCGGGGCGAGAGACTACTCCTTCTAACCCTGTTAGAAGTCCGAGCATATCTCGCTCCTCGCACCGCTCACCGCCGCTCCCCTCCTCTCCAGCAGAAGCTCTCGCAAGAGCGCAACTGCTCCTCGATTTCCCTCCAGCGACAGACAAGGCCGAAGACTGGAGGGTGACGATTCAGAGCCTAATCGCCTTCGCCAACAACGACACGCCGCAGCAGCCGGCGACATCGCGGCCACGACAAGTCGAGCAGACGAAGGCCGACGGCGACAAGACCGCCGGGGGTGCAACCACCGTGCACTCCCCGCCGCGGAAGCAGAAGACGCCTCCCCGCCGGATTAACGTCGACGACGACTCCACGGCGTCGTCGGATCCGCGGGCTCGTCGGGACCAGCGCCAAGTCCTTGACGATCGACGACAAGAGGATGCTCGGACGATAATCGAGCGCCGACGAGAAGCCCGGCGACAATCGGATCAGCGCGCTGGGACCGCTGTTGACACGCACGCGCCCGGTGAACCAAGCGACTTGCCGTACGCGGCAGGTTGCCCTGCGTTCACCCGTGAGCTGCGGCGCGTCCAGTGGCCCAGCATGAAAAACTTCAAGCCCGACGTACCCGAGAAGTACGACGGCAAGACGCACCCCTCGGAGTTCCTCAGCATCTACACCATCGCAGTGCAGGCTGCCGGGGGACGCGACGAGAAGATATTGTCCAACTACTTCCCGCTGGTGCTTAAGCCAAACGTCCGTTCTTCGCTTATGCATTTTCCGGAAGGCTCCATTTCTTCGTGGGCAGATTTGTGCCACCAGTTTGTTGGCGCCTTCACGGGCGGCCACAAACCCCACGGCCAGGAGAGTGATCTCCACATCTTGGCCCAGAAGGAAGGAGAACCCCTGCGCAAGTACATTCAACGATTCAGCCGCGTGCAGCACAATATCCCCGACGTCCACCCCGCCACGGTTATCAGCGCGTTCCACCAGAACGTGAGTAACCGTCGCATGCGGGAAGAGATGGCCATGACCAAGATACGGGATGTCAGCGAGCTCTACGCTCTGGCTGACAAGTGCGCGCGCACCGAAGAGGGGAGGAGACTCCCCGGGGAGGATGCTGGCGCAGGAGGAACCGACAGCGAGGATGCCGCCCCGGCAAAGAAGAGCCGGCGGCAGAACAATAGAAAGAAGAAGAGCAAGGAAGTGCTGGTCGTCGAGCAGTCCGGCAAGGAGGCTCCCGCCAAGAAGGCATAGGCTGGCAGCTCCGGCAAGGAGCCTGCCCCTGTGGCGGCAGCTGACAAGCAGGACGGCTCCGACAAGCAATATTGCAAGATCCACCGCACCAAGGGCCACGACCTTTCGAACTGCAAGCGAGTCGAGTACCTCGTGGAGCAGCAGAAAGCTGAATACGAGCGGCGCGACAAGGAGAAGGCTCAAGGTGGCGGAGGAGAGCCAAGCAAGAAGCGGCCATTCAATGGCCGGGGAGGACGCCGCGGCAAGGCCAAGCAGCGGCAAGGAGATCGACCTCCCCGGGGCCGCGACAAGGATGAGGAGGAAGACGACGATGACGACATGGAGGAAGGTGATAACAGCGAGCAGGAGTTCCAGAAGGCCACAGAAGTTCTGTGTGTCGACGGAGGCGCCTCTCTGCATACTTCCCACCGCCAACTCAAGCGGTGGGTGCGGGAAGTAAACGCGGCTGAGCCGCCCGTCGAGTCACGCAGGCTGCTGAAGTGGTCCAGCACGCCCATCATTTTTGATCTTGAGGATCACCCTGACCGCACCACTGCGGTCGGGTGCTTGCCGATGTTGGTCTCACCAACTATCCGCAACCTCAAGGTCACCAAAATGTTGGTTGACGGCGGGGCCGGCCTGAACTTGATCTCCTCAGTTGTGATCAAGAAACTCTAGATCCCAGACGGCGAGCTCGAAGAGACCGGTTCGTTCCAAGGAATAAACCCGGGAAGGAGCAAGCCCAAGGGGAAGATCACTCTGCCCGTGACCTTTGGCGGGGAGCTCAACTTCAGTACGGAGAGGATAACCTTTGACGTGGCCGATATCCCGTTGCCATACAATGGGATACTTGGACGTCCTGCCCTCGCCAAGTTCATGGCCGCTTCCCACTTTGCCTACAACGTACTCAAGATGCCGGGGCCGATAAGCGTCATCTCTGTCCCTGGCGACAAGAAGGACGCACTTATCTGCGCCGACAAAATATATCGGGATGCAGCAGCCGCAGCGGAGAGCAACACACTTGCTGCTGAAGCTCCCGGGGGGAAGAAGACCAAGACCAAGTCCGGTAAGAGCTCTGGGGCCCACTCCGGCAAACGCACCTCTTCGGAGTGCTGCGCTGCCGTCGAGGACATTCCATCGAGCTCCACCGGCAAGTGCAAGAAGGGGATGGCCGCTCCACCGGCAACCAAGAAGGTGTCCGCCAAGGAGGACGGCACTGGTGGTACCTTCACCATCAGTGCTACACTTGACAACAACTAGGAAAGCGCGCTCGTTGCCTTCCTGCGGGCGAATGTCGATGTGTTTGCATGGCAACCATCTGACACCCCCGGCGTTCCCAGGAAGGTAATTGAGCACAAGCTTGCTGTTTGTCGTCATGTGCGGCCCGTCAAGCAGAAGGTCAGGAAGCAAGCCGTGGAGCGCCAAGAATTCATCGCCGAAGAGATCAAGAAGTTGGAAGCAGCAGGCCTAGTTAGAGGTGTGATCCATCCCACGTGGTTAGCCAATCCAGTTGTCGTGCGTAAGGCCAATGGGAATTGGAGACTTTGTATAGACTTCACTGATGTGAATAAAGCATGTCCCAAGGATCCATTTCCCTTGCCGCGTATTGACCAGATTGTTGACTCCACCGCCAGAAGTGAGCTGCTTTCCTTCCTTGATGCATATTCAGGATACCACCAGATTTTCATGGCCAAGGAAGATGAAGAGAAGACTGCATTCATTACTCCATGTGGCACATATTGTTTCATACACATGCCCTTTGGATTGAAGAATGCAGGCTCAACATTTGCAAGGGTGGTGCACACTGCTTTTGAGCCACAAATCCACAGAAATGTGGAAGCCTACATGGATGATATAGTGGTCAAGAGCAAGAGCAAAGATACCCTGATCCAAGATTTAGAGGAAACCTTTGAGAATCTGCGCAAGATCCAGCTCAAGTTGAACCCCGAGAAGTGCGTCTTCGGAGTCCCCTCCGGCAAGCTTCTCGGGTTCTTTGTGTCCCGGAGGGGGATTGAAGCCAACCCCGACAAGATAAAAGCCATCGAGCAGATCGAAGCCCCGAAGCGCGTCAAGGACGTAAGGAGACTTGCAGGTTGTGTGGCTGCCCTCAGTAGGTTCATTTCAAAGTCTGCAGAACGCGCCCTGCCTTTCTTCAAAATCTTGAAGAAGGCAGGTCCTATGAAATGGACTCCGGAAGCAGAGGCAGCGCTGCAAGACTTGAAAGGATACCTATCCTCCACTCCAATACTTGTCGCACCCAGGCCACAAGAGAAGTTGCTGCTATACTTAGCAGCAACCAATCAAGTGGTTAGTGCTGCGTTAGTAGCGGAGAGGGAGGCAGATGAGGAGTCTACACCACCGGCAAGCGAATCCAGCGACAAGCAGGGGGCTTCCCCGACAAGCTCTGGCTCTGACAAGGACAAGTCTGCGCAGGAACAAGGAGAAGTGCGAAGGAAGATGGTACAGCGCCCAGTGTATTTTGTGAGTTCCCTTCTACAGGGGGCTATATCAAGATACTCTGGGGTGCAGAAGTTGCTTTTCGGCCTCCTCATGGCCTCGAGAAAGCTGCGCCATTACTTCCAAGCACATGAGATAACAGTGGTCACTCGCTTTCTGTTGAAGAGGATATTGCAGAATCCAGAAGCAACAGGCAGGATCGTCGAGTGGGCACTGGAACTGTTAAGCTTTGGTCTCAAGTTTGAAAGTACTTCAACTATACAGAGCAGAGCTTTGGCAGAATTCATAGCTGAATGGACTCCAACGCCCGATGAAGAAGTTCCAGAGACAAGCGTCCCCGTACAAGAAGCAAGCAGTGAATGGGTAATGTACTTTGATGGTGCCTTCTCGCTGCAAGGCATCGGTGCCGGCGTGGTACTCATAGCGCCCACCGGGGAGCACCTCAAGTATGTTATCCAAATGCACTTTCCCAGGGAACAAGCGACAAACAATACTGCTGAGTATGAAGGTTTGCTTGCCGGCCTCAGGATTGCGGCCGAACTTGGGATCAAGAAGTTGATTGTGCGGGGAGATTCTCAGTTGGTGGTCCGACAAGTGAATAAGAGTTACCAAAGCCCTTTGATGGAAGCTTATGTAGATGAAGTGAGGAAGCTTGAAGAACACTTTGAAGGTCTGCAAATGGAGCACGTTCCAAGAGCTCAGAACGATATTGCAGATGGCCTTTCAAAGTATGCTGCAATGAAGTTACCTGTGGAACCAGGGACCTTCTTTCTCAAGCTAACTCAACCATCCGTTACACCATCAGTTGGGCAAAGTAAGAAGAGAAAGTAGGTCTCCGGCGACTACTTGCCGGCGGATCTTCCAGAAGCCGCCGCCAAGGTCCCCAGGATCAACAGCCAAGATGCTGAGGAACAGTTCGCTCCTGCAGATCCAAGGATCTGTACAGTTGAAGCAAGCGTTCCCGACAAGCCTCGCCCCGGCGAGCTTGCCGGGGAACCATCAGCTCCGGCGGAGGCGCAAGTTCTTGCCGTAGAAGCTGAGGTTCCCGCAGCAGCCCTCATGCCTTTGGTCCTTGCCGTTGAGCCTCGGGCTCCGGCATGGGCACAGCAGATCGTCCGTTTTCTGCAAACTGCAGAACTTCCCGATGACCCAGAAGAAATAGAGAAAATAACCAGGCAGTCAAGTATGTACCAGTTCGTTGACAATGAGCTGTACAGAAGAAGACTCAATGGTGTCAGTTTGAAGTGCATTTCTAGAGAAGATGGACAGAAGCTGTTGGCAGAGATACATGGAGGCATATGTGGCCACCACATTGGCGCAAGGGCACTTGCCGGGAAGGCGTTCCGGCAAGGTTTCTTCTGGCCAGAAGCCCTCCAAGATGCAACTGCACAAGTAACCAAGTGTGAAGCGTGCCAGTTCCATGCCAAGCAAATTCATCAGCCAGCTCAAGCTCTCCAGACGATCCCTTTGTCCTGGCCCTTCTCGGTCTGGGGGCTCGATATCCTCGGCCCTTTCCCCCGTGCCGTCGGGGGCTTTGAGTACTTGTATGTTGCAATCGACAAGTTCACAAAGTGGCCAGAAGTGGAACCAGTGAGAAAGGTGACAGCACAGTCAGCAGTCAGGTTCTTCAGGTCAATTGTTTGCCGTTTCGGAATCCCTAACAGGATCATCACCGACAACGGTACACAATTTACAAGTCGCACCTTCATGCAGTACGTCCAAGACCTTGGCGCCAAGGTCTGTTTCGCTTTTGTTGCTCACCCGAGGAGCAACGGTCAAGCGGAGAGGGCCAATGCTGAAGTGCTGCGCGGGCTCAAGACAAGAACCTTCGACAGGCTGCGCAAGTGCGGAAGAAACTGGATAGAGGAGTTACCGGCGGCTCTTTGGTCAATCAGGACGACACCAAGTCGAGCCACCGGACAGACACCCTTTGCTCTTGTCTATGGAGCAGAGGCAGTTCTCCCCACGGAACTCGTATACGGATCTCCTCGAGTGCTCGCTAATGATGAGCTTGAGAAAGAGCAACTGCGACAAGATGATGCACTGCTCCTCGAGGAGGAACGTCTCCAGGCTGCTGTACGAGCTGCTCGATACCAGCAAGCCTTGCGTCGCTATCATAGCCGCAAGGTCAATGCCAGGAGTCTCAAGGAAGGCGACCTTGTTCTTCGGCGCGTTCAGTCCGCCAAGAATTCCGACAAGTTGACGCCGAAGTGGGAAGGCCCTTATCGGGTGAGACAAGTCACAAGGCCCGGTGTTGTCCGCCTTGAGACCGAAGAAGGCTTACCGGTGAGCAACTCCTGGAATATAAAGCATCTTCGCAAGTTTCACCCATAAGGCGCGGTTGCCGTGATCCGCTCCGGCAACCACCTTTTGTACAAGTCTTGCCGCTGTTGCATATAAACCTTTGTACAAAGCCGGGCGCAGATCCCGTGCATCAGTAAAGTTTTTGTGCTTCGTACTATTTGCCATTTCCATGCTTTTCTTTGGTCATTTGCATGCATTGTTTGGCACCTTGTGCGATACACATCCCCGGTAAGCACTAGCAAGCCGTGAGGCCCTATGCTTGTTTTTCCTCCTCTTTTTCTTTCCCTCTTAAGCAGAAGGAGTCTTCCTCGCGCACAAGTTTGCCGGGGGGGAGGAGATGGAGGATGAACCAAGTGTTGTTCAAGAAAGAGAAGCCTTGTCGGGGAACAAGCAATATATGAAAGCTAAGTTACCAGAATTTGAGCAGTTTAAATTTTTAAATTTTAGTTATCTTCCTTGAACAACCACACTTTGTATGGAAAACCTGTTCGCGGAGGAACCTACCCGTGGCTAGCCGCACCCTTACCTTGTTTCCGAGCACGCTCAATGACTTAAGTGAGCTGCGACAAGTGTCGCGCCCTTATTTCGTTTTCGAGTTCGCTCAGCAAGCTAAGTGCGCTGCGACTAGCTGCGGCAAGGTTACTTGCCAGTAAGGTCCTTTGCCAGCAGGCTGCTAAGAGTCCAGCACTCAGCGCTCGCGGCGAGGGCCCCTTGCCGGCGAGTCCCCTAAAAGCGTAGGGTAGAAAGCATACAATGTGGAGGACCAAAAGCAAGGGAGATAACACCGCAATAATTGCTCAAAAATAAGATAGTATATTACAGAGATAACTTGTCGCAATGACTAATAGATTCATGTTCATGGCACACTTTGCAGCGGCAAAGGAAACAGAAAGAAAGAGGCCTAATCTACGCGGTCGCCTTCACACCTGGAGATCTTGTTCACCTTGGCGACGATGTGGGCGACCTGCGCCTTTAACGCCTCCAGATCTACGTCGTCCGGCAAGCTGCGGAGGACATTGACAAGATTGATGCCAGGGTTGCGGTAGACGATCTTCGTCAAGACGCGCTCCAAGGTGCCCGCGCAGAGCTGACGCGACTCCTCGGCCAGCTGCGCGGGGAGCTTCTCCTGCAGCCGTGCAAGCGCCGGCACGATTCCCCTGAAGAAAAGACTTAACTTGGCGCTGTGGGGGAGATTCTGGTCCGGAGAGTACACGAGGTGCTCCACCCTCAGCGCCATCAACTCCTTGTCGATATTAGCAGCAGAAGCGACCAAGTCGTCGGTCCACTGCTCCACAGCCCGGCTGAAGTTGTTCGCTGAAGTGGCGGCGCTCTCCACTAGGCCTCGTTCCTTGCGGAGCTCGTCCTTCAGCTTCGTTTCGCGGCCCCGGGCGGCGTCGAGTGAATCAGTCAAAGTGGAGACCTTCAACTCCAAGTCAGCGATTCAATCTTTGGCGGCAGTAAGCTCGTCGCCCTTCTTGGAGAGGCGTACCTGCAAGTCGGAGTTGGTGTGGGCGTCCTTCTCCCGCTCCACATTGAGCGTGGTGACCCTGTCCTCACTCGCCTTCAGGTACCGCTCCAGCTGCTCAACCTTGAGTTCCAGTTCCCTCTTGGCGGTTTCCGCGGCGGCTGCGGCTTCCTTTGCCTCCTTCATGGCCTCTTCCCGGGCGGTGAGCTCGTCGTCATGGGCGTCGAGCTCAACCTTCCGCTGGTTGAGCGCCCCCTCCCGCCGAGACAGCTCCTCGGCGGCCAGCCGCTGTCGCTCTTCCGCCTCCGCCTTCTCCAGGAGAAAGGCTTGCTGCTCTCCGGCGAGCTCTTCCCGCTCCTCCGCCAAGTTGCGGAGGGCGGCCTGGTTGGCGGCGCGAAGCTCCGCGGCCCGCTTCTCCAAGTCCACTCCAGCCTTGGCGGCAAGAGCTTCTCGGGAGTCCAGCTTCGCCTGCCTGGCCCGGTAAAGGGCCAGGAGCCGGCGAAGTAGCTTCTCCTCTTCAGGCTCGTCGCTCCCGCCAGGCGCTTCAACAATCTTCAACCCCGCGGAGGCGAGGACCTCTCCGTCGTAGGTCTCTCCCTCCACGGGGGCTCGCGACGAAGACCCCCACGGGACCTGTATGAAGACTCCGTTGGGGGCCTCAAGGTAGATGCCTGGCTGCTCCTTGGTGGCGGAGGGGTCGGCGGCCGGTGCAGCGCTCGACGCTCCTGCTGCCTCCGGGCCAGGAGTGTGGTCGCCGTCCCCCTCCCCAGCCACGGCTTCTGCGGCCGGGGCAGTCTCCTCAGCGGCAGGCTCGTCGGCTCCTGCCATGCCCTCAGCGGCAGTGGCGTTGCCGCCGTCGCCTTGCGCGCCCTCCTCGCCGGTGGCCTCAGTCTCCATCCGCTCCGGCGCGGGAGGATCTAGCAGAAGAAAAAGAAAAGAAAAGATCAAGCAAATATCCAAAAAGACAAGTTAAAGAAGATAAAGCTACAAAACTCACCTTCGCGAACTTCGTCGACGACAGGCTCCCTCGCCGGGGAGTCCTCCCTTGGCGGTGGAGCAGCGGCCCCTGCTGGCGGAGGGCCGCCCGTGCCCTCCCTTGGCGGGGTGGCCACCCTTGTCGGGCTGCTCGCCCTTGGCGGGGTGCCCGCCCTTGGCGGGGTGCCCGTCCTTGTCGGAGCATTCTCCCTCGCCGGGGAGTTCGCCCTTGGCGGGGAGGGTGGAGCAAGTGGCTCGTCGGGGGCAGTCTCCGGGCGCTCCTGCGGCTGCGGCTCCACTTCTGCACAAGACAAACAAGACAACAAATATCAGTACATATAGCAACCTCGAGCGCGCCTGTCAAACAGAAAAGAATGACTACCAGACTTACGCTGGGGGCTGCGCTGGGGGCTGCTCCTCGGAGCAGCAGGCTGATCCGGCAAGCTTGCCGCTGGCGCGTCTCCGGTCGCCGCGGTGGGCGAGTCGTCTTCCACCTCAACCATGGGGATCTTGGCCCTCTTCGCCGTCCGCTGGGCCAAGGTCCTGAAAGGAAAGCAAGAACAAGATCAGAATCATCAAAGAAAGATCAAGACAGAATCGAAGAAGTTACAAATTACAAGTGCTTACTCCTCTTCCTCGTCGTCGTCGGAGCTGAGGGCGGAGAAATCGAACTCCACCTGAGATGCTCCCGCACGAGGAGCAGGAGGAGAAGGCTCCCTCGGGCGCTTGGCGGTCTCCGGGGCTGGGGGCTGCGAAGACCCAGCCTCCGTTGACGTCGAGGCCCGAGGAGCAGGCGGAGCGGCCGCTTCGCTCCGGGAGGATCCCCCTCCGCTTGGCGCTGGTGCGCGGGGCGCCTCCGTCGCGGCTTGGCTCGCCCTGGTGGCCCGCGTCGCCCGGCGAGTTGGCTGCTGTCGGGGCGCCTGCGTCCTCGTCGCTGTAGCCGCCTTGCGGAGGCGTTTCCTCGGTGCTTGCGTGGGACTTGCCGGAGGCGGGGAATTCTCTGAAGACGAGGAGGCGTCGTCGTCAAGCCCCAGAGATCCACCGGTATCTTCATCGGCCTCGACGTCCTCTTCCTCCTCCCCGGCAGGCTCGCTGGGCCCAGCGCCATGCCCGGCAGCCTCGCTCCCTCTGGCGGTCCCGCTCCCTCCGGCGGTCCCGCTCCCTCCGGCGACCCCGCTTCCTCCGGCAACCTCGCCTCCTGCGGCGGCCTCGCTCACAACTCCGGGTATCCCGGAAAGCCTCAGGGAAGGGACCCCGGCAAACTCCTCGGGCGGAAGCTTGAGCAGTCTGCGGATCTCTGCCTCCTCTGCTTGGCACGCCTCGTCCGCGGCCTGCGCCTCGTCGACGGTGAATCCGAAATCTCCCGCCGCTGCAGTCGCGGCGGCCTCTTCCATCCGGGAAGCAATATAAGCTATATCCCGATCTGTAGTGGCCCGGGTAAGGCCCCTGCTCTCCCCGGGGTTCTTGGGCACCTCAACCAAATTGTCGAAGAAACTCAACACTGTATCCGGCGGCGGCTCGATCCAGGTGGGGACGATGCCATGGGAGTCGCACTCCGGCATCATTGCGCGCAGGGAGTCACAGGCAGTGCTGTTACACAGCGGCACTACTCCCTTGGCGGGTCTGAACCACTCTGGATGCGCCGGGTCATGCTTGAAGAGCTCTCGAACCATTCCTTTCAGCTCCAAAGCAGTAAAGTTGAAGTTCAATCCACAACGCAGCCTCATGATATCCGCCGCATTGCCAAATTCCCAGGCGGGCCTTTTCCTCTCTTGTAAAGGGGTAATGCGGCGGCGGAGGAAATCTGCGCCAACCTCTCCGATGGTCAGATTAGCTACCCGGAGACGAATAATACTGACAAGGGCAATGCTGAGTTTGTTGTCCTCTGGGGCCAATTCGCTCCAGTTCCTGCCGCGCACTATGGCTGTTGTGCGCGGCGCAGTGAAAGGCTCCGGCTCGTCCTCCACTACCCAGCACCAATCTGCGCGCCATTCTTCCCACTTGCCACGGAGTTCTCCCTTCAGGTATGAGTCCTTCTTATTCAACCGGAAGATCCAGGAGATGCCGCCGGAGAGGGGAGCGCCAGCCTCTACTCTAGGCATGAAGAAATGGCAAAAGAGTGCTACGTTTGGATGGATCCCCACATAGTTTTCGCACAGATGTGAGAAAACCGCCATCGTAAGGATGGCGTTGGGGGTAAAGTCTAGGAGGTGGAGGCCATATGAGTTCATAATGTCACAGAAAAACTCCGAGTACGGAGGACACAATCCGCAATGAAAGAAGACAGCAAAGAAGAAGTACCCGCCGGGGAACAGATCTCTGGCGACTGCAGGGAAGGCTCTGGTGCGGGGATGAGCTTTGGTCTCCCCGGACCAGAAGAGGTAGTACTTATTCCGCAGCTCCCTTGCGCCGAGCCTCGGCGCGAAGACCACATTCCTCTTCCGCAGGGCGGCCAGCTTCGCCGCCTGCTCAGATTTCTCCTTCTTGGCCTTGTCCGCTTTCGCCTTATCGCTATTCGGAGCCATGGCGGGGGCGGCGAGGGAAGAAGCGGGAAGCTCGACGGCGCCGCGGATGCAGAAGACGGCGGAGGAGGAGTGGGGGCAAAGAGCAGCGGAGGATTTTTGGAGAATGAAGACGCAATGAAGACGAAGGAGGGAAACTGCCCCTGCTTCCTCTGCTTTTAAGGGGGAAGTGGGGGACGCTCCGCATTTCCCATTAAAGAACGAGGCCACGATCTCTCCCACGACGCCGCAATCGACGCGTGTCGTTAGGGAGGGGCGCGGCGGATGCGAAAGGGGATTTACGGCTTGCCGTGGGCCGCGGGTGCCCGTGCACTGTTTTGGGCCTGGCCCAACAGCGCTCGGCACCGTGTGTGGCCCAGGCCCGGGGGCTCCTGTCGGTGTACTAAGATAGGGGTACCATAGTACCCCAACTTGTGCACGGACAGTAGCAGCTTCCCGCGGCAGGGTTCACCGCATGCTTGCCGGAAACCTTTCTGGTCCCTACAAAACCATACAAGAACAAAGTATACAAGTCAGAAGATCAAGACCCCGACAAGAGGAGCTTGCCGGGAAGGCCGCACCAGGCTCAAGACTGTCACTTTAGCGCAAGGCCCTGGCAAGAGGAGCTTGCCAGGAAGTCCAAGGAATGCATACCTCAAGAAATGCCTCGGCGCACCCTGCGCCCCGGCAGGACCCGGGGAGCGACAAGCTTCCGGGCCCGGCAAGGTCATGACCCCGGCAAGGTGCTTGCCGGGGGGAACTCACGCTGTGTGCCCGCGCTCCAGCTCATCTGCCCACGCGTCGCCCTGGGGCCCTTCCAGGGACGCGTGGCGGAAGGCTGTGCAGCCTAGGGCACACGGTGGCAATCCTCGGTGACAAGGCTACCGCCGTGTCGAATGGAGAAGCATGGACGGACGCTTTTGGGGTCGACGGTGACGGGCATTTAATGCCCTTGTCCCCCATTGTCAAAGTAGGTGAAGACCACTGTTCAACCACTGTTCACGCACTATTCCCGCACTGTTACAACTACCACCAAAGTTACATTTTTACCCTCCTCTACGTTGACACCTGTCGGTGACCCCTTGAGCTATAAAAGGAGGCCCATGCACAACGTAGAAAGGGTTCGGAACCTAGACAGCTCTCTTGCTCGGTGTAGCTAGCTCTTCAAGCTCCCGAGCCCAAGAACTCAATACAATCCAAGCAGGAGTAGGGTTTTACAGGTCCGCGCGGCCCGAACCTGGGTAAACTGCCCGCGTGTGCTCCTCGATCCGCTCTTCGTGCTCCCTCCGCTCCCTTACCGCAACGTAGAAGGGGCTCCGGTCCCATAGGTGCTCGTGGTGGACAGTTTCCCCCGACACTGCCCGAAGACAAAGAAGCGACGGACAGCTGGATAGAAGACGTTTGAAGACCGCCCTATCAAGAAGGAAGATCTACACCGACCACTGTCATCAAGAAGAAAACTTCCGCGTTGAAGACCGGGCGTATCTGCAAACCACTCCTCCCGAAGGAACCGAGCAATTCCGTGTCGAAGAACGCTCACACCAAGTTGTATCAAGACTTGAAGGCACGATTCTGGTGGCACACGATGAAAAGAGAGATTTGCAACCTATGTTGCAAAGCGTGATGTGTGCCAAAGGGTCAAGGCTGAATATCAGCGACCCGCTGGATTGCTTCAACCACTCAAGGTTCCTCAGTGGAAGTGGGATGAAGTCGGAATGAACTTCGTCACTGGATTACCAAGGTCGAATAGAGGACATGACTCTGTTTGGGTCATAGTCGATCATTTGACCAAGGTGGCCCATTTCATTCCTGTCAAGACCCCTTATGATGGCAACCGGCTGGCAGCTCTCTACATCGACCGAATCATAAGTCTTCAAGGCATTCCCAAGGAGTTTGTGTCAGATCGAGGAACCCAGATCACCTCAAGGTTCTGGAAGAAGTTCCGAGAAGCCTTGGGAACCAAGTATCTTTCAGCACGGCTTTCCACCCACAGACCGGAGGTCAGACTGAGCGAGTCAATCAGATTCTCGAAGTCATGACTCCGAGCCTATGTCTTGGCATATGGAGCCAAGTGGGAGGATTGTCTCCTTTTTGCCGAGTTCTCCTATAACAACAGTTACCAGTCGAGCCTTCAGATGGCACCATTTGAGGTGTTGTACGGATGCTGATGTCGCACACGCCTCAACTGGTCAGAGACTGGAGAAGGGCTAGTCTTTGGACCGGATATTCTCCGCGCAGCGGAAGAGCAAGTCCAACTAGTCAGAGAACGTTTGGAGGCAGCCAAGTCAAGGCAAAAGAGCTATGCTGACACTCACCGTCGGAACATGAGTTTCCATATCAGGGACCACGTGTACCTGCGGGTAACTCCTCTGAAGGGAACCAAGCGTTTCCACGTCAAGGGGAAGCTCGCACTAAGGTTCATTGGACCCTTCGAGATCACTGCAAGTCATGTAGTAGATGTCTCCCCAGCTAGATCTACCACCTGAGGTACCCTCCGTGCACCAAATCTTCCACGAGCCCCCACTCTGGAAGTACTTCTTACCTCCTAGCTAGCCCGATGCTCGCAAGGACATCGATCACCGAGCCTTTGGCAGCTAACCCAACCTAACCTATGCAAGAGACCCCTCAGCAACCTCCATCAAGGACGACATCAAGCAAGAAGCCATACCATCAAGCACCTCAAGATTCCAAGGAGCACCACTCGGAAGCAGAACCAACAAAAAGAAGTGAAGACTACCCCGTATCCAAGACTCCGCCTTTCTTTCCACGCCTAGTCTGGGAATCTCGGGGACGAGATTCTTGTAAGGGGGGTAGGTCTGTCACACCCAGATTTTCATGTCACCTTGCTTAAGCTAATTTCCATGTTAAAAATGTGGATTTGCAAAAACTTTTGAGTGTTTTTGACCTTGCTTGATTTGACTTTTGTCTGCTGTTTGCTGGTGCTCTAAAAATCAATTAAATCCTCCAACTCTTATACTTCATCTCCTTGACCCAAAACCTTTTCCCAATGATCATGCCATGTGTATAGACCAGTATAGAATTTTCTTATAAAACTATTTTGGCCAAATGGTATTATAAAAATTTAGTTTTCCAAAAACCCCTGAACTGAGGTTTGCACTGCAAGTACCTTATTTAGGGTGTGAAAAATCTTTCAAAAAGTATATTTGAATCCTATTAGGTATAGGACTCCCAGAAACCACAAAAGTATAATTTTAAAAGTTATTTTTATATTTTATTTAAAAGCTTTTTCTTAAGGCCAGAAATGATCTTTAATAGGGAAAAATTATTTAATCATTTCAAAAATATTTGCCAAAATTCAGGGAGACTCATAGGACATATATTGTCCATATATAAGAGTTTCAGCACATGGTCATGTTCAAAATATTGGACTAATCCTTCCAAAACCCTTTCTGGATATTTCAAGCTTTCGAAATATTTACAAAGGAAATATTCTCCAAAAATTCCAGGGAAATTCTATAATGTCATATATGACATATTTGATGATCTTGCAAAGCCTCGTGCCTTGAAGATCAAGGAAACATCATTTAGTCCCCTCAAAACCATTCTGTCCATATTTGAAGTTTGAGCAACTTTACATTGCCAAACTTGTCCAAATGCTCTCAAACTTGGTGCACATGCTAGAATGGCCTAATAAGGCATCTAGACCAAACGGCACAAGATTTGGAATAGAGCAACTTGATCAGATCACCCCAAAACCACTTCTGTTCAAATTCAAATTTGAACAACTTTACATTGTCAACTTTTTATCTGGAGCCTCAAACTTTGTGGGCATGATCATAACCCCAAATGATGATGCTAAACCAAGTGGTGCATCAAGGGGAGATGATTTGCTTGACTCAAACAAGGTGAAACCATTTCTGTTGATTTCTAGGGTTCACCAAAGTTACATTGGTCACTTTGCCCAAATGAGCTCAAAATTGGTGTAGGGGCCTAATTATATGTGACATTTGATCCTGTTAAGTCCCATGTCAAGTGGATGTCATTTGCTTGACCAAACACTGATCAAACACCTTCTGTTCATTTACCAAAACCAGTGTTTGAACCTCTTTTACTTTTTCTCCTTACCTCAAATTCTTACCACAGCCTATTCTGATCATCATCTACCCCCAGTAACATTCCCATGGCCTCAGCTCAATTATTGGAGGGGGTAAAACCCCAATTTACACTGCTGGACAGCAGGTTTCACCCTTTTCCTCACCTCCCTCCAAATCCCAGTGGTTCCCCAGAGCATCCAAAGCCACAGGCCACTTCTTTACTACTCCCTAACACTGCTGGACACAACAGGACACGGCCAAGGAGCTAAAGGCATGGCCATGCCAGCCAAAAGCACGCTCTAGAGCGCGCTACAGTGCTCTGGAGCACTGCAGCCACCATCCAATCGCCAGCCCCGACCACCTAGGGCCTCCCCCTCGTGTCCCCCGAGGAGGCCTCGACTTCCGCAACACGCCGGGCGGTCGGCCCCCTCCTCTCTCCTCCTCCCTCGCCCCTGCTCGCACGCGCACCGGCCGACCCTGTGCACCAGTGGGTGACCTCGCACGCGCAGCCTCTCTGACGCCTCCCCGCTCCTCCTCTGCTTTTCCCTTGGACTGGACCTCGTCCACGAGCGCCCTAGACATGCTCAGGAGAGCCCGGTTGGCCTGCAGCAATGGCCACGACCTCGCCGGCGCACGGCGCCTCGATGGACCGGCGCCCACCTATAAATAGGGCACCCCGAGCCCCCCTTGCACCTCCTTCCGCACTCTCCCACTCCCGTGCGACTCCCGAGCCGTTCCGTTGCTCTCCCCGTGTCCTACAACCTCCTCCCTGGCCGGAGCAGAGCCGCCGGCTGCCGCTCGAATACGGGCACCTCAGGCCCTTCCTCCTCCACCTAGCTGCTCCAGCGCTGCCCCAGCATCGCCCCAGGCTCCCCCCCAAGCTCCAGCTCTTCCTTCCCCCGCCTCTTCCCCGCTGTGCTGAACTTCGCCGACGGTCGCCTCCGTGGTCTTCCGAGCCGTCGCTGCTCCAGCCCTCCCCGGCGTGCGTTAAGCACACGGATGGATGCGGCGTGCCCTCCTGAGCACAACGGTGGGCAGAGCGTCGCCGGAGATGCCCTGCAGCGCCGGCATGCCGCCGGCGGGCATCGCCTCTGTTCCTCCCCGCGGCGTTGCGTGGGAGGAAGGGGATGAACCTGCCACGGGGGCCCGCGCGTTAGCGACCTGGAGGCTGGGCCCCTCCGTTTAAGTGGAGGCGGGTCTGGCCCCGACCGCTTCCCCCGCGCGGTGGCGCCCTTCCTGGCGGGCGTCTTCGATGTGGCAAGGCTCCTGTGCACTCGGCCGAGCTGATGGGCCGGCCCAGTCACGGTGCAGCTATTCTTCGCCCTGCGCGCAAGGGTATAACCCCTTTTTCCCTTTTATTTTCTGTTTCCCGTAAACTTCAAATATCTTCCAAATATTCAAATGAAGTCCAAACTTGATGATTCAAATTTCCTATGGCTCCATAAATCATTCCCTATCACATGGTGCAACATGCACATTATTCCAGAGACTTTTCCTACACAAATATTTATCAAATGCCTTTAGAAATCACAGAGAGCTCAATCTTGATCCAAATGCAGTGATTCAAATTCCTAGATGCTTGTCACATCCAAACTTAGTTTTGGAACATTTTTAATAATAGTTTCTGTACCCCACCAAATATTGAGCCATTTCTTCATATTTATCAGCTTTGCAAAATCCTAGGAAATTCATTTCAAATCCAAATCCAGTGAAACCAACTCCTAAATGCTTCTAAAATCATGACTTGATGATGGGTACCTTTGCTCATCATTCAAGGAATTATTTATGTATACTTCTTCCAAATCCATAAACCCTTTGGTTCCATCCTATTGAAATATTCCAAACTACCTATTGATCCAACACCTATGAAACCACCTTGGTTATTTGTCATATGACCAGAGGTATCCTAGAAAAGTCCAACTCCCATTTTTAGAGCACTTTTATTTTTGCTTTGATTGTGTTGCTTATTATGATTGTTTCCATCTTTAGTTGACGTAATAAACGTAGTATTCGGAGATGGACCAGAAGATTTGAAGACTCTGAAGAATAAGGCAAGCAGCCCTTTGACCATGTTCGAGAAACCTTTTTATGCATGTCTCATAGCACCTTTATTATTCAATGCATCGGAATCATGTTGAGGTGGAAACCACTTTGGTTGCTACCACTGTTACTTTACTGTTGAAACTTGCATCAAACATGACCCTACCTTCCTATGAGGGTTATGTGGGTGGGAATTGATAGATGTATGCTATAGTAGTTGGCTACGCAAAATGGGTCGGGGTTATGCATTGAGTGAAACAAGTGTGGTCTGACATACTTGCAAATGACCCAATGGCTGCCATTAATGCCCCTGGGAGTTGATGAGGAGCTAGGGCACTACTTGGTGAAGAAGTAGTGTGCCGAGGCTTGACGGAAGTGTTGTTTACAGAGATGGATTAGATTTATGTGTGACTACCATCCCAACCAAACATGCGCAACCACTCTACCCTTATATGGGAAAGGGCATTATTGATTACCTAGGTCGATACTAGCATGGTGCCCGCATTACTAGTGACGGGAGTGACATGAGGTCACTCTTGGGACGGGGTCGCACTTGGATAGGCGGCCATGACTGTCTTTACAGGGCACCGGACACACCGTTGGTACCCCGTGCTTGTGATATGTGATGAATACGGAGCGAGTCTCCATAAACCTTGAGATGTGAAATGTTTGGCACGGGCTTGCTACCAATCGAGTGGACTCTATGTTAGTGTCGTCTAGGGAAAGATAGTGATCGGGTGCTTACCCCGGGTACTTGAGGTACCGCGGGTCGTGGATGACACAGAAGTTCCCCGGATCTTGTGGGTAAAGTGTGCAACCTCTGCAGAGTGTCAAACTATTCGAATAGCTGTGTCCGCAGTCAAGGACAGTTGGGTGGTGCTACTTAGACTATGTCCATAAGTTTCTGGGAAACAACACGATTCAGAGATATTGTTGATGTGATTGTGAGAAAGTCTCAATGAGCTTGAACATGAGTTGATTGCAACTCTTTCTCGATATTGATGTCTGTGACCTCCTGATACTTGTTGCAGACACTTGCATATCCATGTTATATGTTGATCATACTTGCATATGAAAAACTAGCTTTCCGCAAAAACTGCCAACCTAGCAGTAGAGCCTTGCATAATTATTCTGTTATCATACTTGGGTTGCTTGTGAGTACATTCAATGTACTCATTGGCTTGCCACTGGTTATTTTATTGGCCAGGCAGGAGAGAACAGGTTATGATGAAGATTTCTTGGTGACGAGCATGCGAGCTAGGACGCTTCCCAGTCAGAATGCCTGTAGGGTTAAGGCGGATGGCATGGGTCCCAGTTGTCTTTGAAGATTTTCCGCTGCGATGATATACTCAAGACTTGATCATTATGGTCCTACTTGTGTAACACGGTATGTAAGGATGTAAGACTCTTGTTATTCAGCTTCTGTGTGTTCAGTGAGCATTGATCTCTGGGATCACTGTACACGTGCATTCGGTGATCACGACTTATGAGTCGGGGTCCCCACAATGCAGCTGCAGGGGCCTAGGTGATGCGTGCGTAGCACCTATCACATCTACGTATTGCGGTGAGTGTGATGGACGGGTGCCAGTGACCAAATGGTCACCGGAGCATCACCGGCGGCGAGCACGGCGGCGGTGCGTGCAGGTGAGCTTCGTGCGGTGCGTTCCAGGGCAGAAGAGAGCCAACGGAGAGGGGGAGGACGAAGCTGGGCTCACAGGGATTGCAACATGCGCCGGAGCGAGCTCGAGGGTGGTCGGAGCTGAGCGGGACGGCGAGAGGGATCTCCGCGGCCGGAGTTGGGGAAGAAGAGGTCGGGGGCGTCTCCAGGGCGGGCGAGCGCTCGGGGCTCGGCCTGTTCGAAGTAGTCGAGGACGGCGGAGACGACGGACACCAAGGCGGGGCTCAGGGACGACGGCGGGCGCGGCTTCTACGACGGTGCGAGCACGACGGCGTCGGCCATGGCGCGGGGAGAGCGAGGGAGAGGAGCTGGGGAGAGGGGGAGGTGTCTGCGAGGTCGGGGGCGACGTGTGTGACCGAACCAGGCTTCCAGGACGGCGAGGGGAGGAAGCAGGGCGGCGGGCAGCTGCGTGGCGCGCGGTGCGGTCGCCGTCGAGCACCTGCCTGCCTGCTTGGCCGAGCCAAGCAGCTCGCTGGAGCGGCAGCTGGGCTGGGCCAGCAGGTGGGCCGGGTGGGGCGCCAGGTAAGCTTCTTCTCTCTCTTTTTTCCTATTTTCTTTTCTGTTTCATTTCTTTTGCAGCTTTGTTCAATTAATAAAAATGCCAAAACATTTTTATAACTCATGAAACTTGTCATGCCCACTGTATATAATATGAACAGTAGGAAACATTATAGTTCATGATTATTTGAGCATTTAAAATATTTTAAAGTATTTAAATGCCCAAATACAAATACCATATGATTTAATCCAAAGCCCTTGAGTGTCCTAGAAAAATGTGCACCATTTTTGGCAGAGGTTTAAGACCAAGGCAGAAGTGATGAACATTTTTGAAGGGCATTTTGGGTACATTGGAAAATATTTTATCAAACCCTAGTTGTTAGAAGAGGGGTGCTGGGGTTTCTGTTAATCCCATTTCAAGTTTCTTGGAAAAGTAAACATGATGCACACACCAACTAACCCTAATGCAAGTGCTAACTAGGGATGTGACAAATCACCCCCACTTAAAAGAATCGCGTCCCGAGATTCGGGTTCCTCCGGAAAGAGGGTGGGGTACTCAAGTTGAAGACGATCCTCCCTTTCCCAAGTAGCTTCACTCTCGGAATGATGTGACCATTGAACCTTGAGAAACTTGATATTGTGGCGTCGAGTGGTGCGCTCGGTTTGAGCAAGAATACGAACGGGGTATTCTCGATATGTGAGATTGTCCTGGAGATCAAGCGTTTCGTGGTCCACTCCGCGGATTGGATCCGAGAAGCAACGCCTGAGTTGAGAAACGTGGAAAACATCATGAACTCTGGAGAGGTGCGGAGGTAGTTCCAATTGGTAGGCAACTTCTCCTCGTTTGGCAAGAATGCGAAAAGGACCGATGAAACGAGGGGCCAATTTGCCTTTGATACCGAAGCGATGGGTTCCCTTAAGAGGAGTAACCCGAAGGTAAGCCTTATCGCCGACTTCAAAAGTCACAGCCTTATGATGGCTATCATATTGGCTCTTTTGGCAAGACTGGGCTGTTTTTAATCTCTCACGAACGATGCGAACTTTTTCCTCTGCTTCCTGGATCATATCCGGGCCAAAGAATTGTCTTTCCCCGGTCTCTGACCAGTTAAGAGGTGTTCGGCACCTTCGTCCATATAGAACTTCGAAGGGAGCTTTACCCAAGCTGGCTTGATAACTATTGTTATAAGCGAATTCGGCAAATGGAAGACATTTTTCCCATTCCATACTAAATGAAATGACAAAGGCTCGAAGCATGTCTTCCAGAATTTGATTGACTCGTTCCACTTGACCACTTGACTGCGGATGGAAGGCAGTACTGAAAGAGAGATGAGTTCCCATAGCATTCTGGAAACTTTCCCAAAATCTTGATGTGAAAGACTTCCACGGTCTGAATTAATCTCCAACGGCACACCATGAAGGGATACTATCCGAGAGACATACAAATCTGCTAGCTGGCTAGCGGTAATACTCTCTCGAACAGGCAGGAAATGAGCTACTTTAGAGAGGCGGTCGATAACGACGAAGATAGCATTATTCCCTTTCCTGGACCTGGGAAACCCGGTAATGAAGTCCATACCGACTTTGTCCCATTTCCATTCAGGAATAGCTAAAGGTTGAAGGGTGCCAGCAGGCCGTTGATGCTCTGCTTTGACTCGACGACAAACATCGCAGTTAGCAATGAATTGAGCGATTTCTCTCTTCATCCTAGTCCACCAGAATCTCTGACGTAAGTCCTGATACATTTTGGTACTACCGGGATGAATCATGAGAGGAGATTCATGAGCCTCCTTAAGAATCATTTGTCGTAGTTGTGGTTTCTTGGGTACCACCAAGCGGTTCTCGAAGTACACTACACCTCGATCATCCATAGAGAAACTTCTAGCAACTCCGCTAGCAATGTTCTCCTTGATCCGAGATATGCCTTTATCATACCGCTGGGCAACTATGATTTGATCCTTAAGGGTAGGTTTCGCCACCAAGGTGGAAAGGAATCCTCGGGGAACAATGTGAAGGTTAAGCTTACGAAATTCCTCGTGGAGAAGTGGTTGACTTTGTTGTAACATTAAGTTGTTACAATATGACTTACGACTTAGTGCGTCAGCCATGACATTGGCTTTTCCAGGAGTGTAGGTGATTCCTAAGTCGTAGTCTGTGAGCAACTCAACCCAACGTCTTTGCCTGAGATTTAGATCCGGTTGGGTGAAGATATACTTGAAACTTTCATGATCAGTGAAGATTTCACACCGATTACCAAGGAGGTAATGTCGCCATGTTTTGAGTGCATGGACTACAGCTGCAAGCTCTAGATCATGAGTAGGGTAGTTATCCTCGTGTGGACGCAACTGTCGAGATGCGTATGCAATCACTTGACGATCTTGCATGAGAATGCAACCTAGTCCTTGTCGCGAGGTGTCCCAGTAGATTATAAAATCCTTGGAAAAATCTGGTGGTACTAGTACAGGGGCAGATGTCAGGCGTCTTTTCAGTTCCTGAAAACTGGACTCGCACTTTGGGGTCCACTCAAACTTTTTATCTTTCTTGAGGAGTTCGGTTAGAGGTTTAGCAACCTTGGAGAAATTCTCGACGAAGCGTCGACAATAGCTCGCTAAGCCAAGAAAACTCCTAACTTGCTTGACCGATTCAGGAGGAGTCCAATCAAGTACGGCTTGAACTCGCTCGGGATTAACAGCAATACCCTTGCCAGAGATCACATGACCTAGATAGGTTACTTCTGGCAACCAAAATTCACATTTAGAGAATTTGGCATAAAGGTGGTGCTCTCGAAGTTTCGTCAATACCAGCCTTAAATGCTCGGCATGATCTTCCTTGTTCTTGGAATAGATGAGTATATCATCGAGGTATACCACGACGAATTTATCCAAATACTCCATGAATATAGAATTCATTAACCGAGAAAAGGTAGCTGGGGCATTGGTTAACCCGAAGGACATAACGGTGTACTCATATTGGCCATAACGAGTAACAAAAGCCGTTTTAGGAATGTCCCCGTTCTTGATTTTGATTTGATGGTAGCCCAACCTCAAATCCATCTTAGAGAAGACTGAGGATCTAGCGAGCTGATCATACAGGTCGTTGATCCTGGGAAGCCGATACTTGTTCTTTATGGTGACTAGATTGACCGGTCGGTAATCTACAACCATCCGCTCCGTTCCATCCTTCTTCTTGACGAAGAGGACGGGGCAAGCCCAAGGGGAAGAACTAGGACGGATGAAACCCTTTTGCAAGGACTCATCGAGTTGTTTCTTTAGCTCAGCTAATTCTAGTGGTGCCATCTTATAAGGTCTCCTAGAGATTGGGACAGTTCCAGGGATAAGATCTATCACGAACTCGACATCTCTGTCAGGTGGAATTCCTGGCAGTTCTTCTGAAAAAACATCCGGGAAGTCACGGACTACCGGGATATCTTCGAGTTCTGGTAGAGGGCTGGCATTAAGAGAGTAGAGCTGACGCTCAGCCATTCGAGTCAAGACATTGACTATCTTGCCGGATGGATGTGTAAGTTGAACGGTCCTAGTATAGCAATCAATCTTGGCGTAATGAGTTGTCATCCAATCCATACCCAAGATGATGTTTATGTTCGAGGACTTGAGAGCGATTAGAGATGCTAGGAAAACAAGTCTATCAACAAGGATTTCATTTCCATGGCTTACCCTAGAGGTTTGCCACTTTGAACCAGGAGTTTGAATAACCATGGAAGTAGGCATGTCACAAAAAGTCATGTTGTGCAATCGAGCATAGCTCTCAGATATGAACGAATGGGATGCTCAAGTATCGAAAAGAACAGATGCCGGATGGCAGTTGACGAGAAGCGTACCAAGGACGACGTTAGGATCCTCATGAGCTTCTTCAGCAGAGACATAGTTGACATGACCACGTGCAGTAGGGATTGGCTTGACATAATTCACCTTGCCGGTTGTCTTGCCACGGCCAACGGTTTTTCCTGGCTGGTTCTGGGGACAATCACGCATGTAGTGTCCCGGTTCTCCACACTTGAAACATGTCACAGTGGTGGTGCGTGGAGCAAAGTTGGAAGGTGGTCCTCCATAGGTCTTAGCAGGTGCAAACTGTTGAGTTGGGCGAGGCGCCTCATAGGATGGCCTCGGTGTGTACTTGGGTGGCAGAGCAGTGTTAGGAACCCACACACGGCGCTTGTGAGAACCAGAGCCGGATGGGGAACCAAAATCTCGAGTATGCTTGCGGGTGGCCTCGAAGTCGGTCTGGCCTGTTTCAGCACTGATAGCCTTGTTAACCAACTTCTGGAAGGAAGTGCACTCGTGCAGACCTAGATCTCGGCGGAGTTCAGGGCTGAGTCCCTTGCGGAACCTCGCCTGCTTCTTGGCATCGGTGGATACTTCTTCAGGTGCATAGCTTGCCAGGTTACCAAACTCGCGACTATAGCCATCCACAGTTAAACGGGCCTGGGTGAAATTGCAGAATTCCTCCCGCTTGCGATCCATGAGACCTTCCGGAATGTGGTGTTCACGGAATGCCTCACTGAACTCAACCCAGGTAGTGACTTGGCCAGCAGGACGCATAGCTTCAAAGTTTTCCCACCAAAGACTGGCAGGGCCCTCAAGATGGTAGGCGGCGTAGATAACCTTGTCAGCTTCGGCCACACGGGCAGAGTGTAGCTTGTGGGTGATACTACGTAGCCAGTCAACAACATCCAGAGGTTTAGTGGAGTGATGGAACTTCGGTGGACACATCTTGATAAAATCGTGGATTGACACCACGTCATTCCTCTGACGGAACCCAGTGTTCTGCTCTATGCGTTCCAGCAGACGGTTGGTCTCTCTCTTGTTTCGTTCTGCTTCAAGCATAACTTCCGCCAAGGAGGGTGGCTGGGGCAGATTCCCATCTCTAGCCCCACTAGCCTCACCCTGCTCCTGAGCAGCAGGAGTGCTGCGAGTGTTGACCATCCTAGGAAAACAAAACAACGGTTTAGACAAGGATGGCAAAAATTTGACATAGAAGTGCAGAATGTAATGGATGACCCGGAATGCAAGGATGTTCATCCGTACGACATGGTAATATAGAAACTGCTATATATACACCAGTGGTCATACACACCATACAAAGTTCAGTACAAGCCAAGGCTAAAGTACAACTGCGGTGAAAGACGATACATCCCATCAGAGGCATTCCAAGCTCCTATACATTATTTAACTACACCTCCGGAACTCAGTACACACTAAGTCATATTCCACAAGACGCGCAGGACTGTGGAAATACAACTACTACAATACTACTACGACTACGGCCTAGCTCAGACATTCGCGTAGTAATCCTCGTAAAGATTACCACTGTAGCCTGGAAGTGGAACAGATGGATCTTGAAACTCGCGAGCACTCGAAGGCTGTGGACCATAGGGACATGGATGTGGCCTCGGTCCCGATGCTGGTGGTAACCGACGCCCACGTGGAGGTGTAATACCCCCAACGTCACGCCAATCCATGCGATCAGGCAGACGAGTCCGCACGGGGTACAAATCCCGCATGTCCAGATATCCGGCGTGCACAGCAGGTGCAAGCCGTGTCAAAGTAGTCCAATGGGCGGCTCGAGTGTTATACAACTCCATTCGGAGAGCACGGACCTCACGGTCCCTATCCTCCAACATCTGAACAGTAGTCTGAAGCAGTGGCTCTTCATGAGCAGCATCAGTATACAGACCAGTGTAGTAGCCTTCCTCTCTGGGAAGTGAGGCTGGCATGTAATAGAACTCAGTGTTCAGCAACAGGGCATGCCTAGCACGAAGAATGGTCATCATCGAATAAGCGGCATCCTGCAATGCCATCTCGATGGTAATCCCGAGTCCATAAGACCAATGGATGGGATCATTAGCTCCAGGATATGAGGGGTATATCCGGACTGTGCAAAAATACTGACTCTGATTGAAATCCCGGTACTGTTCCTCCACGGTGTATTCAGGATACCAGCGATAACCGGTCTCAGTCAGCACACGGACTAGCATGGCCGTGTGACCGGGCACATTAATGCACCGAGTCAAACGAACCACTTGGTGAGGGATGCGGCCAGACATCTGAAACACGGAATAATGCAAAGGCATTAGTGTTTCTGGAAGAAATCGGGCAGCATAACAATTGTAAATGCTCAAACAAAGATTTGAGACACCATACAATGATAGCATAGCCACTCAACAATCCATATCAAGGTTCCGGTCCAACAATCATCATACTAAAAGGATAGAAACTGAACTGAGGCTTGAAACCAACAATCCTAAGAGTCTACGGATTAGTAACACGTGAACCTAGAAAGGATAAGAGGCCTAGTCCTAAATCCCCGTAGAAAGAAAAGACTGACTCAGATCAGAAGGGCATAAGGTAAAGGAGTAAAAAGAGCCTTACGTTCCCTTCCACAATCAATTACCCTACATATAACTAAGAATTTTTCTAGAGTCAACATCGACCAGTTTGGCTTGAGAAACCTACAGGCAGTCCAGCTCTGATGCCAACGCTGTCAGGACCCCGATCCTAAGTCACACCGATCTAGCTGTAACACGTCATATCACTTTGCGGCCTCACGCACGGTAACCCCACGGGTGCCACCTTACCTGGCCCGGGACCGTTTGCGCATTTTGGCACACGTATATGACAGTGTCGCTAGCATCCATATGACAGAGAACCCGGGCCGACATGGCTAGTTATAAACCAAAAGTGGCACTAAATTACAGAGACAGGCATCCATGACCCAGCAACGAACGTGTCGGTCATCAACGTATGAACCCAAGTCGTAGCAAGCTACATGGACTTAAAGGAACAACGCGTGACATTTCCCCTAAGGGACAGACACAGGAACGAAGAAGGACACATGCCGGCCAGCCTACGTGTTCCGAGCAGTAGCAAGCTACCAAGGCTCATTGGAGACACTAGGAGGCATTTCCCTGTAAGATAGGCTACCAAAGGAAAACAACTAGGTGTCGGATCCCACACATACCAAGCATTTCAATCATACACGCAATATGCTCAATATGTGCAAATACAACATTGCATCACAACAGAACTCTATGACTCAAAGTACTTTATTTAAAAGGCTCCAAGAGCCATACATAACATATCCATACAGGGAGAGGTCACATGACCCAACACTCAAGTCATACAGTCATAAAAGCACAAGCGGAAGCTACATGTCTGAGTACAGACAACTTAGAAAATAAAACAGGCTTGGTGTAGCCTGACTATCTACAAGGCCCTTCACAAGCTCCATATCTCCATCTGGGTGTCAAGCTACTCGTCGATGTGAACGTCTATGTAGAACCCATCAGCAGGGGCAGGGTTCTCCTCTGCAACAGTTATTAAGCAAACATGAGTACAAAGGTACTCAGCAAGTCTTACCACAGAACCTATCATACATGCAACATTATCAAGGGGGTAGTGGAGTTCATAGCAGAATGCCAGCTTTGACCTTGGCTAACCTATACTACAACTCTCAAAGGATTGCAAGATGTTATTACGAACACGAGTCCTCTACTCACCACATCAATACACTACCGAGGATCCTCTTCCGTCATCCTACGGAAGGGCCATCCACGGCACTCACACTTATCTTGAGGCTTTTAGTAGTAACCATCAACTTGTCTATGAACTGTAAGAGTAACCAAGTAGTCTGTACCACGAACAACGGCTATTCGAATAGTTTGATAACCCTACAGGGGTGTACTTCTTCACACACGCTTTCACCACTTATCGCCGTTTAGTCGGCGTGTACTCGGCAACCTTCAAGCAGAAGCCCAGCGGGGGTGTCGGCCATGACTTGACTAACTACTCAAGTCTCTCGTCCAGGTTTATCGCCTATTTGGGTTCCATCCGTGGGGAGATCCGGCCGGGGTGTCGCTCACGGCCCCAAACGATGTGTACAGGGTTCCCGAGTCACCAAACGGGCAACCGGTACACCGTGCCACGTACCTGTCGCATCACAACCCACCCCGAGGGTCAGCGTTGTGCACGACCTCCAGTAAGCTATAAACACCAGAAACTAGTTGCAACTCCTGGACAGAGATCAAGGGTAATTAATAAGCCGAGAGGGTCAATTAAGGATCCCAATGTGTGGTAGTAGCTGTAACTTGAAGCACACATACAGATCTCAGATCCTATGGACGATTCCAATGAAACAACCCACCATGTACTCCTACATGGCCTTTCATCGATACCTTTACCAAGCGTATTCCACACTTCCTTCTCTTTATCGGTATGATCATTTCACTCTGATCCATCACCCAGATGAACCAGACCAGACACAACTCTAAGCATAGCAGGCAACGTAAACAAATAGCATGGTGGATCACACATCACACGGCTCAATCAACTCCTACACATGCTAGTGGGTTTCAACTATTTACTGTGGCAATGACAGGTCATGCAAGGGATAGGGTTCAACTACCGCAGCAAGTAGCAGTTCACACGATGTTGCCTTAATGCAGTAAAAGAGAGCAGGAGCGAGAAGATTGGGTCTGTATCGGAATGATCAATGATTGCTTGCCTGACAAGGTGGTTGTCGGGTACTGCTCTTCAACTGGATACGCAGCAGTATCCTCGGGAGCAGGACCTAACACAGAGAATACCGGCGATACAATCATTAACAAACAAATACAGCAATATGATGCATGCTCATGTCATGGCAAGATGCATGTGTGTTGGCTAATGCAACTAAAACCAAAAGGGTTTGAGCTTATTTGAATCAAAGATTCAAATTGAAGTTCAAACTATTATTTAAATAAGTGCATTATCATGTTTTTGATGTCTATAGCAAGTTAACTTGTTCAAACATGCATGAAACCAGTGCCATTGGAAATATTGGATTTTTCTGATCATTTTTCATATATAAATCTTTTCCATCTGAGCTATGGTTGACTTTATATGATTTTTAGAAGTTTTGGGTATTTTCTGGAATTTCCTGAATTATTTTTAATCTAAAAATCCCAGAAAAACCTTTACTGACGTCAGTCAGTCAACAGGATCTAGTCCAAGTCAAACATGACATGTGGGCCCTGCATGTCAGTGTCACAGCTAATTAACTCAGTTAATTAGAGTTAAACTAAAACTAATTAGCTGTCAGTGGGGCCTGGGCCCACGGGTCAGTGACTAAACTATTTAACTAATTAAATTAACAGAAACTTAATTAAACTAACTAATTAGCAAAAGGTGGCCCACACGTCAGTGACCCAGGGGTAGTCAACCCCCTGGTCAAACAGGTCAAACCCGCCGGCGACGTGACGCCGGCGAGGCCAAGTACGACGGCGTGCTTCGGAAATCATCTACGGGGCACGTCTCGAGCTGTGGCTAGGCGCGTTGGAGAGCTCTTGCTCTTGCGCGTCGGATGGTGGTGGTCGCCGGACCTGGGGTGGCCGGAGACGACGGCAACAAGCTCGACGGCGGCAACCGGCGTCGGGCGTTTGTGGAGATGCGGCTGCACGGGCCTAGGCGATGCGTGCGTAGCACCTATCGCATCTACGCGTTGCGGTGAGTGTGATGGACGGGTGCCAGTGACCAAATGGTCACCGGAGCATCACCGGCGGCGAGCACGGCGTCGGTGCATGCAGGTGAGCTTCGTGCGGTGCGTTCCAGGGCAGAAGAGAGCCAACGGAGAGGGGGAGGACGAAGCTGGGCTCACAGGGATTGCAGCAGGCACCGAAGCGAGCTCGGGGGTGGTCAGAGCTGAGCGGGACGGCGAGAGGGATCTCCGCGGCCGGAGTTGGGGAAGAAGAGGTCGGGGGCGTCTCCAGGGCGGGCGAGCGCTCGGGGCTCGGCCTGTTCGAAGTAGTCGAGGACGGCGGAGACGACGGACACCAAGGTGGGGCTCAGGGACGACGGCGGGCGCGGCTTCTACGACGGTGCGAGCACGACGGCGTCGGCCATGGCGCGCGGAGAGCGAGGGAGAGGAGCTGGGGAGAGGGGGAGGTGTCTGCGAGGTCGGGGGCGACGTGTGTGACCGAACCAGGCTTCCAGGACGGCGAGGGGAGGAAGCAGGGCGACGGGCAGCTGCGTGGCGCGCGGTGCGGTCGCCGTCGAGCACCTGCTTGCCTGCCTGGCCGAGCCAAGCAGCTCGCTGGAGCGGCAGCTGAGCTGGGCCGGCAGGTGGACCGGGTGGGGCGCCAGGTAAGCTTCTTCTCTCTCTTTTTTCCTATTTTCTTTTCTGTTTCATTTCTTTTGCAGCTTTGTTCAATTAATAAAAATGCCAAAACATTTTTATAACTCATGAAACTTGTCATGCCCACTGTATATAATATGAACAATAGGAAACATTATAGTTCATGATTATTTGAGCATTTAAAATATTTTAAAGTATTTAAATGCCCAAATACAAATACCATATGATTTAATCCAAAGCCCTTGAGTGTCCTAGAAAAATGTGCACCATTTTTGGCAGAGGTTTAAGACCAAGGCAGAAGTGATGAATATTTTTTAAGGGCATTTTGGGTACATTGGAAAATATTTTATCAAACCCTAGTTGTTAGAAGAGGGGTGCTGGGGTTTCTGTTAATCCCATTTCAAGATTCTTTGAAAAGTAAACATGATGCACACACCAACTAACCCTAATGCAAGTGCTAACTAGGGATGTGACATTCTCCAAGAATGAAGAGGATCACGAAAAGCACCTTCGTATGGTTCTCGACAGACTCCGTGAACATAAGTTCTATGCCAAGTTCTCCAAGTGTGAATTCTGGATCGATAAGGTCTTGTATATGGGCCATATCATCTCCGCTGACGGTATTGCTGTGAACCCCGAGAAAGTTGAAGCGATTGTCAACTGGGAACCTCCTCAGAACGTCAAGCAACTTCGAAGCTTTCTTGGTCTTGCTAGCTATTGTAGAAGGTTCGTTGAGAACTTCTCCAAGATTGCCAAGCCTCTCTTCAACTTGCTGCAGAAGAATGTCAAGTACAACTGGTCTCCGGATTGTGATGTGGCATTCAAAACTCTCAAAGAAAAGCTCATCTCTGCTCCAGTTCTTACTCCTCCAGATGAGTCCAAGCCCTACGAAATATTCTGTGATGCTTCTCTTCAAGGACTTGGTGGTGTGCTAATGCAGGACAAGAAGATTGTGGTATACCCTTCTCGTCAACTGAAGCCAAGTGAGAAGAACTACCCCACTCATGATCTCGAGCTAGCAGCTGTGGTACACGCTTTGATTACGTGGAGACACCTTCTGTTGGGCAGAAAAGTTGACATCTTCACCGATCACAAGAGCTTGAAGTACATCTTCACACAGCCGAACCTGAACCTTCGCCAGACTCGTTGGGTTGAGATGATCCAAGAGTATGATCCAAGCATCGAATACACACCTGGCAATGCCAATGTCATTGCAGATGCTTTGAGCAGAAAGGCATATTGCAACAGTCTCCTTATCAAGCTGTTCCAGCCTGAGCTTTGTGAAGCATTCAGGAAGCTCAACCTCCAAGTTGTTCCGCAAGGCTTTCTTGCAAATCTTCAAGTTGCTCCTACCTTGGAAGATCAGATTCGTGAGGCCCAACTCAGTGATGCTATGGTGCAGAAAGTAAAACATGGTATTGCAAAGGGTACTCCCAAATACTAGTACTATCGCATTGATGAAAGATATACCTTGTTCTTTGAGGACAGACTTGTGGTTCCCAAAGGTGCTCTCAGGAAGTTCATAATGGACGAAGCACCTGACTCCCTCCTTTCGATTCATCCTGGAAGTTCCAAGATGTACCAAGACCTCAAGCAATCTTACTGGTGGACTCGCATGAAAAGGGAGATTGCCCAATTCTTGAATGAATGTGATGTCAGCAGAAGAGTGAAGGCAGAGCATCAACGTCCAGCCGGTCTTCTCCAACCTCTTCCTATTCCCGAGTGGAAATTCGACCACATTGAAATGGATTTCGTCACTGGCTTTCCCAAGTCCAAGAAAGGGAATGATTCTATCTTTGTGGTGATTGACAAGCTTACCAAAGTCGCTCACTTCCTTCTAGTCAAAGAATCCATCAATGCAGCTCAACTGGCAGAGTTGTACACTTCCAGAATTGTGTCCTTACATGGCATTCCTCAAGTTATCTCCTCAGACCGTGGAAGTTTGTTCACATCCAAGTTCTGGGACTCCTTTCAGTCTGCCATGGGCACTAAGATCCGTTTCAGCACTGCATTTCACCCTCAGACTAGTGGTCAAGTCGAAAGAGTGAATCAGATCCTAGAAGACATGCTCAGGGCTTGTGTCATCTCTTTTGGCATGAAGTGGGAAGATTGCCTTCCGTTTGCCGAGTTCTCTTACAACAACAGTTTCCAATCACGTGCAGGCAAAGCTCCGTTTGAAATTCTCTATGGGAGAAAGTGTCGTACCCCTCTCAACTAGTCCGAGACTGGTGAACGTCAACTTCTTGGCAATGACTTGATCTCAGAAGCCGAAGAAATGTGCAAAGTCATACATGAGAATCTCAAGGCCGCTCAGTCGCATCAGAAGAGCTACTATGACGGCATGCATCGTGATTTCGCCTTCAACATTGGGGATCATGTATATCTCCGTGTTTCTCCTATGAAAGGCACCCAAAGATTCGGTATCAAAGGAAAGCTTGCTCCTAGATACGTGCGCCCTTTCAAGATCCTTGGCAAAAGAGGCGATCTAGCCTATCAACTTGAGCTCCCTTCCAACTTCGCTAATGTTCATGATGTGTTTCACGTGTCCCAACTCCGCAAGTGGTTCAAGACACCTGAACGCACCATTCCGTTTGAGGAGATTGATCTTCAACAAGTCTTGTCTTACTAAGAGCACCCCGTTGCTATTCTCGAAGAAACCGAGCGCAACACCCGCAACAAGTCAATCATGTTCTTGAAAGTCAAGTGGTCACACCATACCGACTGAGAAGCTACGTGGGAACGAGAAGATCACCTTCGTTCCGAGTACCCTTCCTTCTTCCAGTCCTAGATCTCGGGACGAGATCTTTTCGTAGTAGAGGAGAGTTTGTAATGCCCCGGATGTAACACTCTCCCCTTTTGGATATATATATATAAACTTTGGCTTCATCAATTCCATTCCGGGTTCTTCGTCTTTTCGGGTTTTCTTCGTTTTGTCGTGTGCGTTTGTGCATTCATCCATGTCATGTTGTCATGTGCATTGCATTTATTTTGTGTTGTCTTTTGCATCCGGTATCACTCGTCCCTTCCCGTTGTCCGTTTCGAGTTCCGACGCTCTCACACGTGCCCGTGGCATCCCCGAGTCCTTCTTTTGTGTTTGGCCGTGTAACGTTTCCAGAGTGGCGTGAGACTAGTCGTGCGATGTTGTTTTGATACGTGTAACCCGCCTGTCAAGTTTCGTCGTGTTTGGAGTTTGTTTGGTACTCCAACAGTTATCCGCGTGGGCTAAAAGTACCTCCTCTTTGAGGCCCAAGACCCCCTCCAACAGCCCAACAACCCAGCTCAAACCTTTCCCATCATCTCGGCCGTTCAATTGTGATCTCGTGGCCGAAAACCGCTCCTCATTTGGACTCTCCTAGCTCCTTGTGCCTATATAAATGTCCACCCCCTCCAATTTTGCGTCCAAAACCCTAGTGCTTCCACCACCGCCGCACAGTGCTTCCACCGCCACCGCACAGTGCTTCCACCGTCGTCGCACTGTGCTTCCACCGCTGCCGCGCGGGCCCGCAAACCCAGCGCCGGCCCGCAGCTCCGCCGATCTGGGCCAGATCCCCCGCCGCGGATCTCCTCGTTCGTCCCTGCCGAGCCCCGCCGCGCTGCCGCCGGCCGGTGCCCCGTCGGCCCCGCACCTCTGCTCCTCCGGCCAGCCGCCGGCCAGCCCCGTGCGCCGCCGCCTCCCTTCGCCTGCAGATCACCGCCGCCCTTTGAGCTGCCCGCCGCCTCGGCCCCCCTCGCTGCCAGGCCACCGCCCGGCCTTCTCCCTCGCCGCCGGGGACTCCTCGCCGCCAGGCTCGCCGACCCCGCCGCCGGCCTTCCCCGATCCAGCGCCGCCGCCCCGATCGAGGGATCCAGGCCGATCCAGATCGGTGCCTGGGAAACCCTAATGGGCGCCCGACCCCGCGGACCCGCGGACCCGTTGACCGCTGCTGACCCGCTCCACCAACCAAGACCCGACCCGCGGAGGACGACCCTTGTTTTTTCTACTAAGTGTTTAGTTTTTCCTTGTGTGATGCATTTTTGTGATGAGGATATCTTTTTCTGTGCTTGTCCGATTTGTGCATATAATATGTAAAAATGATCGTGGTGACATGTACTATGTTTTGTTCCATTGTGTCATGCATGTTTGAGTCCATCTAGATGTCTTAATCTTCATGAGAAGAGTGCTACTTGTTATAAACTGCTGCTATTAGTTGTTTTCATGCCATGTTTGATATGTGATAACTTGATGCATGTTTATCCAAATGAAGCTAATGATATGTCCACATGTTCATCATGAGATGCTCTACATGTTGGTTGCTTTAGCTTGCATGATAGAATTCATATTGCCATGTTTATCTCCTTTGCAAAAGTGCATGTGGCTGTTAGGTTCTTAAACTTGTTACGAGATGCCTAGTTGAGGAGCTCGTTGCTATTGATGTGGTTGTCCCCATGTTGCATTCTTATATGTTTTGGATTCCCCATCATGTGTACTTTGCTGTGGTGCAAATCACTTGCCATGTTATGCTTTGAGGTGACTTAAACTTGCTCACAAACATGCCATGATAATATTTCTGTTTTAACACTTAGTGAAATTTCACTAAGTCTGGAATCTGTAATATCCGGATGCTATGTTTGCTTGTTGTTCTAGGCAAATCCATGATAGTTTTGGGGTGACTATTGATGATTCCTTGTTGTATATGTTGATGGCTATACATCCATGCCCTCACATGCTCTTTTGGTTGGCTGTAGCATATTTAATTCTTGCTCCCAAGTTGCTTTAAAATATTGCTGTCAGGTTTTTATTGTCATGTTCAAAATGTTCTAGCTTGTTGCTATTGATCCATGCCTCCTATGGAGATGCTCCAATGGAGTTGTTTGCTGTAGGATATGTCTACTTCATGTCCATGCTTCTTGTCACCATGTTTGATTGTTGTAGAATATATATTTCTTACTCCGAAGTTGCTATGTGGCTGTTAATTTCAGCTTTGCATTGTTTCTTGTTTCGGTTGTATCTTTTAGTCCTTTGCTCCGTTTTGAGCAAGTCCTATATGAAACTTGTGTGGTTTTGCATGTAGATTCATAATATCATCTTGTTAACATGTTTTGAAGTATCTTGCTTGATGCATATTGTCATGTTCCTTGTGCTGTATCTCTGTGTTTCCTATGTTGTCTTGTTGTGCATCCTAAGTGTACCTGCAGTGCTTCCTTAGTGCATCAGCCATGCATCCTGTGGTTTGCGCATTGCATCTTGTTTGATTTCTTGCGTCGTATGTTTTTTTTTGTTGAGTAGAGTCGGAAGCCGAGACCGAGTATGAGAATGAGGTTTCTACCGAGGTTGAGAACGAGGAGCCCTCTTACGATCCCATCGACGACTCGACAGGCAATATGACCTGACCCGGATATCATTACTATCTTTGCCTATTGCTAGAAGTCTCGCTCTTTAGCTTATTGCCTCGATGCCCATGTTTGTCTGTCAGCCTCCTATTGTAACCATGAATCTGTCTAACCACCCTACCTACGCAAACCTTTGATTGGCTACGTAGGCATCGCTCAGCCCCTCTTATAGCATTGCTAGTTGCAGGTGAAGATTTGAAGATTCATGCTTCATGTTGAAGCTTGTTGGGATATCACACTATATAAACTCTTTAATGAAATCATCTATATATTGGTAATGGGTGGAAGGCTAAGCCTCTTGATTGGTGTTTTGTTCCACACATGCCGCCCTAGGAACCGTATAAACCGGTGTTATGTTCCTTGATTTTGCGTTCCTCACACGGTTGGGGTTACGGGACCCCCTCGATAAACCGCTTAGTGCTAAGGCTTTTCCAACAAGTCCCAACATTGGTACTCCATTGGCCTAATAACTAAAAACTTGCATGGGGACTAGCTATCCCTTTTTATTAATCAACAACCCCCGGGCCAGTGCTCCACATGAGTGTTCGTCCGAACTGAGCACACTGCTGGGCCACCTTGGGGAAACCCGAGGTATTTGGTATTCACCTGTAGGATGTCTCATCCGGTCGTGGCCTGAGACTAGATACGCGCGGCTACTGTCAGGGTGTCGGCACGCCGGGAGGATTTGCTGGATTAGTCTTACCTTAGTCAGAGTATCTTGAGCACGGGATTCAGAGAATACTCGGGCCTTCCCACCTTGGAGTTGCGACTCCGCGGATCGTGTGCTTGTCATGGGCCAAGTTGGAACACCCCTGCAGGGTTTTGAACTTCCGAAAGCCGGCCCGCGGTTATGTGGAAGATGGGAATTTGTTAATATCCGGTTGTAGAAAACTTGACACCATGTTCAAAACACACTACCAGCGTGAGTACCGTGACGGTCATTTTCCGAAAGGGGTTCGGGAAGTGAACACGGTGGGGATATAAATGCCGTGCTTAGTTAGGATCACTTCGTGATCACCTTATCCGCTCGTGGCACTTCTCTTCTCGCTCTCTTTACGTAAGCTAGTGCTAGTGCAGCTGTAGCCTTTTATTCTTTCTTCAGCCTTGTTCCACACCCAAGGCTTGGATAGTTGTGTTACCCGGGAACGGGATTGATGAGTCCTCTGTGGCTCACAGATTCTACACCACACCAGATGCAGGTACCATGGTGAGCTATTCAGGTGACGGCACAAAGCTATACTGGGAGTACGACGAGGAGCGTAGCCGTTACTATGTGCACTATCCCGATGATCAGTAGTGGTTTCTACTAGGGGCGATTCGGACCTGTGGCTTTATGTATGTTTGGTATCTTCTATTTGGATCTTCACCCGTAGACGGGTTGTGATGTTATTTGAATGATGTTTTGCTATGTAATGAATTGTGTGACGTGGCGAGTGTAAGCCAACTATCTCTTTTCCTTTTCATCCCCATTTTTACATGAGATGTGCAAAGATACCGAACTTGAGATCATTCCAGAATGGGCTTATACCTTTAAGTCGTGCCTCGACACGTGGGAGGTATAGTCCCATCCTGGGCATTACAAAATACCTCATGCTCTAACTTCGTCACATAGCGGTTCACCATATGTGCATGCTACGGGAATCACAAACTTTAACACAATTATTTCTAAATTTCATAATAACTCCACTAGCATGACTCTAATATCACTATCCTCATATCTCAAAACAATTATCGAGTATCAAACTTCTTATCATAATCAATGCACTTTGAATGAAAGTTTTTACTACATTCATCTTGGATGTCTATCATGTTAAGGCTAGTTTTATTAGCAAAGCACAATACCATGCTGTTCTAATAAACTCTCAAAATGATATAAGTGAAGCATGAGAGATCAATAATTTCTACAAAATAAAATCACCGCCGTGCTCTAAAAGATATAAGTGAAGCACTAGAGCAAAACCTATTTAGCTCAAAAGATATAAGTGAAGCACATAGAGTGTTCTAACAATTCATAGGCTATATTTATCTCTCTAAAAAAGGTGTGTCCAGCTAGGATGATTGTGGAAAACTAACAAGCAAAGACTCAAATCATACATGACGCTCCAAGTAAAACACATATCATGTGGTGAATAAAAATATAGTCCCGAGTATAGTTACCGTTAGATGAAGACGAAAGAGGGGATGCCTTCTCGGGGCATCCCCAATCATAGGATTTTGGTTGTCCTTGAATTTTACCTTGGGGTGCCTTGGGCATCCCCAAGCTTAGGCTAGTGGTACTCTTTGTTCCATAGTCCGTCAAAGCAATACTCATAACTTGAAAACTTCACAAAACAAAACTTAGACAAAAATCTAGTGAGCTCCGTTAGTATAAGAAAACAAACCACCACCCAAAGGTACTGCAATGAACTCATTCTTTGTTTATATTGGTGTTAAATCTACTGTATTCCAACTTTTCTATGATTCATATCCTCCAATACTACTCATAGATACATCAAAATAAGCAAACAACACACGAAAAACAGAACGTGTCAAAAATAGAACAGTTAGTTGTAATATGTAACTTTCGCATACTTCTGTAACTACAAAAAGATTGAAATAAATTGGTAAACATTGGGAATTTGTCTATTAATCATCTGCAAAAATAATCAACTAAATAGCACTCTCCAGTAAAATCTGGTGAGTATTCTAGTGAGCGCTAACATTTCTGGTTTTTACAGCAAGATCATATAAACTTCACACAAGTCCTCCCAAAGGTTCTACTTGGCACAAACACTAATTAAAACACAAAACCACATCTAAACATAAGCTAGATGAAATATTTATTCCTAAACAGAAGCAAAAACAAAAATATAAAATTGGGTTGCCTCCCGACAAGCGCTATCGTTTAACGCCCCTAGCTAGGCACGATACAAGGATAGATCTAGGTATTGCCATCTTTGGAAGGAAATCCATAAGTGGCTCTCATAATAGATTCATATGGTAATTTAATTTTCTTTCTAGAAAAGTGTTCCATGCCTTTCCTTACGAAATTGGAATATAATATTTCCTTCCTTCATATAAATAATTGCACCAATCGTTCTAAGGAAAGGTCTACCAAGAATAATAGGACATGAAGGATTGCAATCTATATCAAGAGCAATGAAATCTATGGGCACATAATTCCTATTGGCAACAATAAGAACATCATTAATCTTTCCCATTGGTTTCTTAATAGTAGAATCCGCAAGATGCAAATTTAAAGAACAATCATCAAGCTCATGCAACCCTAGCAAATCACACAAAGTTTTTGGGATAGTTGAAACACTTGCACCCAAATCACACAAAGCAAAGCATTCATGGTCTTTAATTTTAATTTTAATAGTATGTTCCCACTCATCATAAAGCTTTATAGGGATAGAAACTTCCAATTCAAGTTTTTCTTCATAAGATTGCATCAAAGCATCAACTATGTGTTTGGTAAAAGCTTTATTTTGACTATAAGCATGCAGAGAGTTTAGTATGGATTGCAACAAGGAAATACAATCAATAAAGAGAAATTATCATAATTGAATCCCTTGAAATACAAAGTAGTGTGTTCGTCACCATGCAAAGTTTTAATCTCTTCAATCCCACTTTTAACAATTTTAGCATCAAGATCTAAAAACTCTGAATCATTGGGACGCCTTTTAATTAAAGTAGACTCATCTCCAGTCCCATCTTTATCAAGATTCATACTAGAAAACAAGGATCTAATAGGAGACACATAAATAACTTTCAGATCTTCATCTTTATTTTCATGATAACTAGAAGAACACACTTTTATATAACTCTCTTTTTTAGCACCCATCCTAGCGGTTCTTTCTTTGCATTCATCAATGGAAATTCTCATGGCTTTGAGACACTCATTGATATCATGCTTAGGTGGAATAGATCTAAGTTTCAAAGAATCAACATCTAGAATAAATCTATCCACACTTCTAGCCAATTCATCAATCTTAAGAATTTTTTCTTCAAGCAAAGCATTGAAATTCTTTTGCGAATTCATAAACTCCTTAACACTAGTTTCGAATTCAGAAGGCAACTTTCCATAAGATTTATTGCAGGAATTACCATAATTATTAGAGGAATTACTAGGAAAAGGCCTAGGATTAAAGTTTCCTCTATAAGCATTGTTACCAAAATTATTCCTACCAACAAAATTCACATCCAAAGATTCATTATTATTTTCAATCAACATGGATAAAGGCATATCATTAGGATCAGAAGAAGCACTCTTAGCAGGAAATAATTTCATAAGTTGATCCATCTTTCCACTCAAAACACTAATATCTTCAATAGCATGCACTTTTTTACTAGTAGATCTTTCGGTGTGCCATTGAGAATAATTGACCATAATATTATCTAGGAGTTTGGTAGCTTCTCCTAAGGTAGTTTCCATAAAAGTGCCTCCTGTGGACGAAGCTAAAAGATTTCTAGAAGCAAAATTCTAGCCAGCATAAAAGTTTTGTATAATCATCCATAAGTTCAAACCATGTGTAGGGCAATTACATATCATTAATTTCATTCTCTCCCAAGCTTGTGCAACATGCTCATGATCTAGTTGTTTAAAATTCATAATATCATTTCTAAGAGAGATGATCTTAGTAGGAGGGAAATACTTAGAGATAAAAGCATCTTTGCACTTATTCCACGAATCAATACTATTTCTAGGCAAAGCGGAAAACCAAGTTTTAGCACGATCTCAATGTGAAAATGTAAATAACTTCAATTTAACAATATCATTATCTGTATCCCTCTTCTTTTGCATATCACACAAATCAACAAAGTTGTGTAGATGGGTAGCGGCATCTTCACTAGGAAGGCCGGAAAGTTGAACTCTCATGACAAGATTCAACATAGCAACATTGATCTCACAAGATTCAGCATCGGTAATAGGACAATCGGAGTGCTAATAAAATCATTATTGTTGGTATTGGAGAAGTCACACAATTTGGTATTGTTCTGAGCCATAGTGACAAGCAAGCAATCCAACACACGAGCTAACAAGAAGAAAGCGAATGATAAACACATGGCAAAAAGAAGGAAAATAAAACGACAAGGCTGAAGTGGGGGAGAGGAAAACGAGAGGCAAATAAATGTAATGCGGAGGATAAGGGTTTGTGATAGGTACTTGGTATATGACTTTTGCGTAAGCCTTCCCGGCAATGGCGCCAGAAATTGTTCTTGCTAGTTCTCGAGCTTGCGTTGTATTCCCTCGAAGAGGAAAGGGTGATGCAGCACAGTAGCGTAAGTATTTCCCTCAGTTTTGAGAACCAAGGTATCAATCCAGTAGGAGACCACGCGCGAGTCCCTCGCACCTGCACAAACAAATAAGAACTTCGCAGCCAACACGATAAGGAGTTGTCAATCCCTTCAGGGTCACTTACGAAAGTGAGATCTGATAGATAGGATAGTTTGATATTTTTGGTATTTTTGGAAATAAGAACAGAAAGTAAAAACGGAAAAGTAATGTAGATTGTAGATTGATATGTTGAGAATAGACCAGGGGGGCATAGGTTTTACTAGTGGCTTCTCTCATGATAGTAGAATTCTACGGTGGGTGAACGAATTACTGTCGAGCCATTGATAGAAAATGGAATAATTATGAGAATATCTAGGCATGCTCATTGTATATAGACATCATGTCCGTGAGAGGTAGACCGAAACGATTCTTCATTTACTATATTACTCCACACGTCGACCGCTATTCAGCATGGATCTAGAGTATTAAGTTCATAAGAACAGAGTAATGCCTTAAGCAAGATGGCATGATGTAGAGGAATAAACTCAAGCAATATTATATAAACCCCATCTTTTTATCCTCGATGGCAACAATACAATACGTGCCTTGCTGCCCCTACTGTCACTGGGAAAGGACACCGCAAGATTGAACCCAAAGCCAAGCACTTCTCCCATTGCAAGAACTATAGGACTAGTAGGCCAAACCAAACCAATAATTCGAAGAGACTTGCATGGATATTATAATCATACATAAAAGAATTCAGAACAGAACCAAATATTTCTCATAGATAATCTTGATCATAAACCCACAATTCATCAGATCTCGACAAAGACACCGCAAAAAGGGATTACCTCGAATAGATCTCCTCGAAGACCGAGGAGAACTTGGTATTGAGATCCAAATAGAGGGAAGAAGCCATCTAGGTACTAACTATGGACCCGAAGGTTTGTGGTAAACTACTCACAACTCATGGTGAGGCGATGGTGTTGATGTAAAAGCACTCCATGGTAGACCCCCCCCCCTCCGACGGAGCTCCAGGTTAGGCCCCAAGATGGGATCAAACGGGAACAGAAGGTTGCGGCGGTGGAATTAGGGTTTTCTCTTTGTTTCTGATGTTTTCCGGGGTACATAGGTATATATAGGAGGAAGGAGGGCATCGGGGGACAAATGTGGGGCCCACGAGGCAGGGGGCACGCCCTGTAGGGGGGGGGGCGCCCCCACCCTCGTGGACGCCACGTGTGCCCTATTCCATGGGTCTCAAGTCTCCCGTGATGATATCGCTCCAAAAATATCACTCCCGAATGTTCATTCCGTTTGGACTCCGTTTGATATTCCTTTTCTGTAAGACCTTGAAATAGGCAAAAAAACTGCAATCTGGACTGGGCCTTTGGGTTAATAGGTTAGTCCCAAAAATAATATAAAAGTGTATATCAAAGCCCATTAAACATCCAAAACATCATAAATAATAGCATGCAACAATCAAAAATTATAGATACGTTGGAGACGTATCATTGGGCAAGTTACCCCGGCAAGGCTCTTACCGTGGTTACGTAGGCCGTCCTAGAAAGGGCGTTGTCGGGGGAGTCTACCTTGCCCCTCTGTTCTTCATGCCTCTGACTTGAGTGTGGCCTTGGCAGTCTAGTGCTTTTCCTTCTTCTGCTCCGCCAAGCGTGGCCGTAGGTGTGGCTCCAACTGCCCGTGCACAAGTAAAGGGGTGCAAAAGGGCCCCTACTTTTGTACACCGACAAGAGCATGTGACTGCAGTTCAAATTTGAATTATGCACATAAAATGCATGGAAAACTGAGTTAATGTATAAAAATGTCCAAACGATCCCCGAAAAATTCCAAATTTTAACACGACACTCATATTGGTCTATGTTGCCACTAGAAAAAATTCGAAAGCAATAAGAGGCAAAAAATATCGTTTCATCCACAAAGGTGACACGTTCCTTACCGGAACCACGAGGATTCTTGTGAGAAGCTCTGGTTTGTGAGAGCCTTATACCAAAACCATCCTTAAACGGGCCAAAAAAATTCCGCAACATGATGGAGCCATTCCATGAAATCATGCCAAATTTAAATGAATTTCATACAAGTTTTCGATTTACTTCAGCTTAAAACCAAAGTATCTCAATATTTGCGGCCACACAGCGGTGCCGAGGTGTTTGAAATTCATTCCCATTTGATGCATGGGACCTAAGCATGCACCCAACGACACACATTTGATTTCTCAACCAATTTTGGTCACTGCAGCATGCATGTATTTCAAATTTCTATTATCCACATAAAATGCATATAAAACTCAATTAATGTATAAAAATGCCCAAACGATCCCTGAAAAATTCCAAATGTTAACACGACACTCCTGTTGGTCTATGTTGCCACTAGAAAAAAGTTGAAAGGAAGAAGAGGCAACGAATTTTGTTTCATCCACAAAGGTGACATGTTCCCTACCGGAACCACGAGGCTTCTTTTCAGAAGCTCTGGTTTGGGAGGAGCTTATAACAAAACCTATCCCAAATGGGATAAAACGTTTACCACGGCATGTTGCGCCATTCCATGATAGCATGCCAACCTTCCTGAATTCCAAACGACTTTTGGATTTACTACAATTTAAAAACGAAGTATCTCAATGTTTGCGACTGAGCGATGGTGTCAAGTTGTTTTAAATTGCTTCCTATTTGATGCATCTGACCTAACCATGCTCCCAAGGACACACCTTCGATTTTTTAACACATTTTTGTCACTCAAGCATGTGCATGCAGTTTAAGTTTCCATTATCCACATCAAATGCATAGAAAATTCAATTAATGTAAAAAATGTCGAAACGATCCCCGAAAAATTCCGAATGTTTCCACGATACTCATGTTGGTCGTCGTTGCCACCAGAAAAAAATGAAAGCAAGAAGAGGCGACGAATATCATTTCATCAACAAAGGTGACATGTTCTCCACCGGAACCATGAGGCTTCATGTAAGAAACTCTGGTTTGTGAGAAGTTTATACCAAAACCTACCCCAAATGTTGCAAAAACTTTACCACAGCTTGTTGGTGCCATTCCATGATAGCATGCCAACCTTCATGAATTCCGAATGAATTTTGGATTATCTAGAATTTCAAACCCAAGTATCTCAAAGTTTGCGGCCGAACGATATTGCCGAGGTGTTTGAAATTCATTCCCAATTGATGCATGGGACCTAAGCATGCACCCAAGGACACACATTTGATATTCAACACATTTTCGTCATTGGAGCATGTGCTTGCACTTCAAATTTGAATTTTGCACATAGAATGCATAGAAAACTGCATTACTGTATAAAAATGCCCAAACAATCCCCGAAAATTCAAAATTTTAACACGACACTCATGTTGGTCTTTGTTGCCACTGAAAATAATTGAAAGCAAGAAGAGGCAACAAATATTGTTTCATCCACAAAGGTGACATCTTCCGTACCAGAACCAGGAGGCTTCCTGTGAGAAGCTCTGGTGTGTCACAAGCTTATACCAAAACCTTCTCCAAACGGGACAAAACTTTTAGCACAACATGTTGGCTCCATTCCATGATAGCATGCCAAGTTTCATGAACTTCAGACGAGTTTTGGATTTAGTACAATTTAAAAATCAAATATGTCAATGTTTGCGGCCGAGCTACGCTGCTGAGGTGTTTGAAACCATTCCCATTTGTTGCATGGGACCTAATCATGCACTCAAGGACACAAATTTGATTATTCAACCCATTTTGGTCACTTGAGCAAGTGCGTGTTGTTCAAATTTGAATTATGCACATAAAATACACAAAAAATTGTGTCAATGTATAAAAATGTCAGAACAATCCGCAAAAAAATCAAAATTTTAATACAACACAAATGTTGGTCTTTGTTGCCACTGGTAAAATTTGAAAGCGAGAAGAGGCAATAAATATCGTTTCATCCAAAAAGGTGACATGTTCCGTATCGGAACCAGGAGGCAACCTATGAGAAACTCTAGTTTGTCAGAAGCTTATACCAAAACCTGCCCCAAACGAGACAAAACTTTTAGCACAACACATTGGCGCCATTCCATGATAGCATGCCAAGTTATAATAAATTTCAGACAAGCTTTCGATTTACTTCATTCTAAAATCGAAGTATCTAAATGTTTGCGGGCGAGCTATGGAGCCAAGGTTTTTGAAATTCATTCCCATTTGTTGCATGGGACCTAAGCATGCACCCAAGGACACATATTTGATTTTTCAACCCATTTTGGTCACCGGAGCATGTGCATGTGCATGTGCATGTATTATTCACATAAAATGCATAGAAAACTCAATTAATGCATAAAAATCACCAAACTATACCAGAAAAATTCCAAATGTTAACACGACACTCTTGTTGGTCTATATTGCCACTAGAAAACATTTGAAAGCAAGAAGAGGCAACGAATATCGTTTCATCCACAAAGGTGGCACGTTCCCTACTGGAACCTTGAGGCTTCTTGTGAGAAGCTCTGGTTTGGGAGAAGCTTATACCAATACCAGCACCAAATGGGACAAAACTTTTACCCCAACATGTTGGCGCCATTCCATGATAGCACGCCAACTTTCGTGAATTCGAACTGAATTTTGGATTTACTACAATTTGAAAACCATGTATCTCAATGTTTGCGGCTGAGCGATGGTGCTGAGGTGTTTTAAATTCATTCCTATTTGTTGCATGGGACCTAAGCATGCACCCAAGGACACAAATTTTATTTTTCAACCCATTTTGGTCACTTGAGCATGTGCTTGTAGTTCAAATTTGAATTATGCACATAGAACACATAGAAAACCATGTTAATGTATCAAAATGTCCAAACGATCCGTGAAAAATTCAAAATTTTAACACAACACTCCTGTTGGTCTTTGTTGCCACTGGAAAAAGTTGAAAGCAAGAAGAGGCAATGAATATCGTTTCATCCACAAAGGTGACACGTTCGCTATAGGAACCAGGAGGCTTCTTGTGAGAAGCTCTGGTTTGTTAGAAGCTTATACCAAAACCTTCCCCAAATGGGAAAAAATTACCATATAATGTTGGAGCCATTCCATGATATCATGCCATGTTTCATGAACTTCATATGAGATTTGGATTTACTACTATTTAAAAACCAAGTATCTCATTGTTTGTGGACGAGCGACGGTGCTGAGGTGTTTGAAATCATACCCATTTGTTGCATGGGACCTAAGCATGCACCAAATGACACACATTTGATTATTCAACACATTTTGCTCACTTGAGCATGTGCATGTACGTCAAATTTGAATTATGCACATAAAAAACTAAGTTAATGTATAAAAATGTCCAACGATCCCCGGAAAATTCCAAATTTTAACACGACACTCCTTTTGGTATATGTTGCCACTAGAAAAAAATTGAAAGCAAGAAGAGGCAATGAATAACATTTCATCCACAAAGGTAACACATTCCCTACCAGAACCATGAGGATTCCTGTGACAAGCTCTGGTTTGTGAGAAGCTTACACGAAAACCTTCCCTAAACGAGTCAAAACTTTTACCAAAGCATGCTGGAGCTATTCCATGATAGCATGCCAAGTTTTAATGAATTTCAGATGAGTTTTCGATTTACTTCAATTTAAAACCCAAGTATCTCATTTTTTGCGGTCGAGCGACGGTGCAGAGGTGTTTGAAATTCATTCCCATTTGTAGCATGGTACCTAAGCGGGCACCCAAGGACACACATTTGACTTCTCAAGCCATTTTGGTCACTGGAGGATGTGCATGTAGTTTAAATTTCTATTATCGACATAAAATGCATAGAATACTCAATTAATGCATGAAAATGTCCAAATGATCCCCGAAAAATTCCAAATGTTAACATGACACTCCTATTGGTCTATGTTGCGAGTAGAAAAAAATTGAAAGAAAGAAGAGGCAACGTATATCGTTTCATACACAAAGGTGACATGTTCCCCACAAGGACCATGAGGTTCTTGTGAGAAGATCTTCTTTGGGAAAAGCTTATACCAAACCCGCCCCAAACGGGAAAAACCTTTTACCACGGCATGTTGGCGTCATTCCATGATAGCATGCCAACCTTCATGAATTACTAATGTTTTTTTGATTTACTACAATTTGAAAACCAAGTATCTGAATGTTTGCGGCTGGGCGATGTGCCGAGTGTTCTAAATTCATACCTATTTGTTGCATGGGACCTAAGTATGCACCCAAGGACACGCATTTGATTTTCAACCCATTTTTGTCACTAGAGCATCCGCATGTAGTTTAAATTTCCATTATCCACATAAAATGCATAGAAAACTCAATTAATGTATAAAATTGTCCAAATGATCCCCGAAAAATTCATAATGTTTACACGACACTACTGTTGGTATTTGTTGCCGCTAGAAAAAAATTGAAAGCAAGAAGAGGCAACGAATATCGTTTCATCCCGAAAGGTGACACGTTCCCTACTAGAACCATTAGGCTTCCTGTTAGAAGCTCTGGTTTGTGAGAAGTTTATATCAAAACCTACCCAAAATAGTACAAAACATTTACCACATCATGTTGGCGCCATTCCATGACAGCATGCCAACCTTCATGAATTTCAAATGAGAATTGGATTTTCTTGAATTTCAAACCCAAGTTTCTCAATGTTTGCGGCCGAACGATAGTGCCGAGTTGTTTGGAATGCATTCCCATTTGTTGCATGGGATATAAGCATGCACCCAAGGACACACATTTTTTTCCAACCCATTTTGGTCACTGGAGCATGTGCCTGCAGTTTAAATTAGAATTATGCACATAGAATGCATAGAAACTTATGTTAATGTATAAAAATGTCGAAAGGATCCCCAAAAAATTCAACATTTTAACACGACACTCCTATAGGTCTTTGTTGCCTCTAGAAAAAAATTGAAAGCAAGAAGAGGTAACGAATATCGTTTCATCCAGAAAGGTTACACGTTGCCTACCTGAACCAGGAGGCTTCCTATGAGAAGCTCTTGTTTGTTAGAAGCTTATACTAAAACCTGCCCCAAATGGGACAAAAATATTACCATAGGATGTTGCCGCCACTCCTATGTTGTCAATTTCATATATTACTAGTGGGAATTTTTCATTATAGAAATTGGCTTGTATATTCCAATGACGGGCTTCCTCAAATGCCAGAGGCCTTCATGAGCAAGCAAGTTGGATGCACACCAACTTAGTTTCCTTTTTGAGCTTTCATACACTTATAACTCCAGTGCATCTGTTACATGGCAATCCCTACTCACTCACATTGGCATCAATCGATGGATATCTCCACAATCCATTAATTTGCCTAGTTGATGTGAGACTTTCTCCCTTCTTTTGTGTACTACCTCCTTCTATTCCACTTATAGTGTTATATCCATGGCTCACGGTAATGTATTGCGTGAAGAGTTGAAAAAGGTGTAGCATGTTAAAAAGTATGAATGGCTTGGATGATATCGGGGTAGTACATGATTTATACTTTGTGTTAAGAAGAGGGAGCATAACAAGACTATATGATTTTGGAGGGATAACTTTATTTAGCCATGTTATTTTCAAAAGTCATTGTTTGCTTTTTAGTATGCTTGAAGTATTATGTCAATAATAAACTTTTGTTTTGAATCATATGGATCTGAATATTCATGCCACATCAAGAAAGATTACATGATACTCGAGGACGAGCAGGAATTAAGCTTGGGATGCTTGTTACGTCTCCAACGTATTTATAATTTTTGATTGGTCCATGCTATTATATTATCCATCTTGGATGTTTTATATACAATATTATACTATTTTACATCATTTTTGGGACTAACCTAGTGCCCAGTACCAGTTGCTGGTTTTTCCTTATTTTTCTCTTCTAGAAAAAATCAATACTAAACGGAGTCCAAACAGAACGGAACTTGTTGAGGATTTTTCTTAGACCCGAGGACACCAAGGAACCTATGGGAGGGGGCGTGAGGGGCCATAAGATGGTGACAAGCTCAAATAGCGCACCCTCGGGGGACAGGCTTGTTGGCCCCCTGATGCTCCTCCAATCCTAATTTTTACTCTATAAATACCAAATATTCCCCGTACACCACAAGTCACACAAAAACTACTTTTCCACTACTGCAAGTTTCTGTCCTCGTGAGATCCCATCTGGTGACCCTTGTTGGTACTCCACCGGAGGGGGATTCAATCACGGGGGGCATCTACATCAACCTTGCCGCCCTTTCGATTACGTGTGAGTAGTTTACCACACACCTACGGGTCTATAGCTAGTAGCTAGATGGCATTTTCTCTCTCTATCTCTCTTTGATCTTCAATACAATATCGTCCTCGATGTTCTTGGAGATCTATTCGATGTAATCTTCTTTCGTGGTGTATTTGTTGAGATCCAATGAATTGTGGGTTTATGGTTAGATTATCTATGAATATTATTTGAGTATTCTCTAAACTCTTTTATGCATGATTAAGATAGCTTTGTACTTCACTCTGATCTTTTCATTTGGTTTGGCCAACTAGATTGATTTGTCTTGCAATGGGAGAGGTTCTTTGTAATGGGTTCAATCTTGCGGTGTCCTTACCCAGTGACACAAAGGGCAACGAGGCACATATTTGATGTTGCCATTAAGGATGGAAAGATGGGGTTTATTCATATTGATTGGATCTATCCCTATACATCATGTCATCTTGATTAAGGCGTTACTTTGTTCTTGTTAACTTAAGACACTAGATACATGCTGGTTAGTAGTCGATGTGTGGAGTAATAGTAGTAGATGCAGGCAGGAGTCGGTCTACTTGTCACGGACATGATGCATGTACTCATGATCATTGCCTTGGATATCGTCATGATTTTCTATCAATTGCTCAACAGTAATTTGTTTACCCACCCTATGCATTCTTGGAAGAGAGAAGCCTCTAGTGAAAAATATGGCCCCTGGGTCTATCTTTTATCATATTAGCTTCAGATCTATAAAACCAAAAACACAAAAATACCTTGATGCAATTTATTTACCTTTACTTTATTTTGTTCTTTTACTTATCTTTTATACCTATCTCTGTCATATCTCATCCTTGCAAGTAACCAAGAAGGGATTGACAAGCCCTTTATCACGTTGGGTGCAACTATTGGGGACTTGTGTGTTCCTCCTACTGGATTGATACCTTGGTTCTTAACTGAGGTAAATACTTATGTATAATTTGCTGCACCATCCTTTCCTCTTAAAGGGAAAAATCAACGCAAGCTGAAGAAGTAGCAGGCTCAGTGTTTGTCCGTTGTAGCACCTTGACATTTTCTCTTGTCGTGTTGCTTTATTCACATCCGTGGTGGCTTGGGATTCATTATGAGGGTCTCCAAGGTCACTCACTTGGTACCTAAGCACGCATAACATCTTCATTTGAGGTAGTAGCCATGTCTCACGTGGTTCATATGGAACTTCATTAAGGAGAGATGCCACCTCAATCTCGATAGCTCTTGCACGTGCTCTTGCCATCGGTCCGCTTGGTGCTTGGGGAGATGACAATAGGTCCATGGAGATGACCGTGGGATACTCCGTATCATCTCCCCCGGGGGAAGATCAGCTCTCAGATCGTTAACCTCGTCACCATGCATGGAAGGGAGATAGGTCCTTACTGCTGAAGATGTGGCTCACATTGTACTTCACGCGTTAGATGTTGATCTTGTAGGCATTGTCGTTGTAGTGTGCGAGCACCTTGAATGGTCCATCAACGCGAGATAGAAGCATTGACTTGCGCTCGGTGGGTAAGCGGTCTTTGCATAGGTGTAGCCACACAAGATCTCTAGGGTTGCACACCATTGGGTGCTAGTTGGTGTTGAGCTTGGTGGCGAGGTGTTGTACTTGGCACTCGACGATGTGCCTTGTACCTTCATGGATCTTCTTGAGGTAACTTCCTCTTGCCCTCGCATCCAAGTTTGTCCTCTCTTGTAGTGGTAGCAGTAGGATGTACAAAGGCGAAAGTGGGTTGAAGCGATAGACCACCCAAAGGCGATAGAACACCCAAAGTGTCATTCTTTATTGTAGGCATACTCGGCTATTGGCAAGCATTCTTCCCACTCATTGATGTTTTTCTTGATCAACACACAGAGGAGAGGAGCAGAATAGATTTGGCAATCTGGAGAACATAGCAGATACTCGAGGTGATCTGGTCTTTGTTGGGTTCGCAACCTCACATGGCCCTGCTCCGGAGCTTTCTCCAGATACAATCTACGGACTGGTCTCTACCCCTCAGTCGGCCTTGAGCTTGGACATATCCACGCTATCCGGAAATCAGGAATCTCCTTCGGCCGAACTAAGGATGCTTGCTGAATATTCAGTTTCAGGCCGCAACGCGGGACCGGTGTTCGGAGGCCAAGAGAGACTCTCGGCCGAACCCGGATGGTAGACAACCTCCGGTACTACATAGCCCGAGTCAGGGGCACTGCTCACCCTCTGTGTTTTACAGAAAGGGTGATGTAGAACCATTTCCCCAAAGGATTGAAGCCTGTAAACATCGGGCCATACGATGGGACAACAGATCCGGCCGTATGGATTGAAGACTTTTTGCTCCACATTCATATGCCAAAAGGAGACGACCTCCAAGCCATCAAGTACTTACCGTTAGAGCTCAAGGGTCCAGCCAGGCACTGGTTAAATAGCCTCCTCGAAGAGTACATAGCGTGCTGGGAGGAGCTCGAGGACGCCTTTCAGTCTAACTTTCAGGGCACTTACGTCGTACCTCCGGAGTCTGATAACCTGAGCCATGTGATCCAACAGCCCGAAGAGTCGGCCTGGCAATTTTGAAATCGGTTTTTGACTCAGAAAAACCAGATCGTCGATTGTCCGGATGCCTAGGCTATAACACCTTCAAACATAGTATCCGGGACGAGTGGTTAGCACGCCAGCTCGGGCAGGACAAATGAAGGACAATGGCATCGCTTACCTCCCTAATGACCTGCTTCTGCGTAGGGTAGGATAGTTGGTTGGCTCGTATAAACACAAACAGAAACCTCCAGAACCTCTGAAGTCTGGGACGGGAACGGGAAACCACGACGCAACAAGAGCAAAACATCGCCACAACAACGACGAAGCAGACGAGACAGCGGTAAATGTCGGATTCCATAACCCGAAGTCTGGGTCACGAAAAAGCCTTCTAAGCAACCAGGATGGACCAACCATGCTGGATGCAATATTGGACATGCTCGGCCAGATCCATGTCACCCCGTGAGAAGCCCACTAATCACACCAACCGTAACTACTGGGCAATAAAACAAGCTAGCAAGCTCACAGCTGAGGACTTTGGCAAAAGCCCTCGGAGCGAGAAAGAAGAGTAACCTCGCATGCCGAGTAGTGGATGCCAAAAATGTTTCCCACCCAAAGTCAAGATGGTGAATATGATCTATGCCACACAAATACCAAGAAAGGAGAGGAAGCGCATGCTATGAGATGAATACACCATTGAGCTAGTAGCACAAAATTTTAAACCGTGGTCGTCTTGTCTGATCACCTTCGACCGCAGGGACCGTCCGACCAGCATGCGTCACGGAGGACCGGTGTCCCTCGTGCTCGACCCCATTGTTAATGGATTTCACCTCACAATAGTCCTTATGGATGGAGGCAGTAGCCTTAATCTGATCTATGCAGATGTAGTGATGAAAATGGGGATCGATCCGTCAAGGATCAAACCTAGTGACACCACCTTCAAGGGGGTTATTTCGGGTGTAGAGGCCCGCTACTCAGGTACGGTCACTCTAGAAGTCAGATTCAGCTCACCAGACAACTTCCGCATTGAAGACATGATCTTTGATATTGCTCCTTTCCGCAGTGCCTACAATGCCCTCCTCGGCTAGACGGCGTTTGCTAAATTCAACGCTATTACAAACTATGCATACGTCAAGCTAAAGATGCACGGCCCCTCGGGCGTTATAAAAATCAATAACAACACAGAGCGTTCACTCCGGACCGAGGAACATACTACGGCCCTGACAGCCAAAGACCAAGGCAACACCATCGGGTCTAGGTATCAGTCCGCCGTAAAGGCCAGAGATACAAGTAAACAGGCTCGAGCCCAGTCCCCATCAAGGGACCCCGCATGCGTTCATCGCAAATAGGGACACGCGCCCCATGGCACACCCACCACAGTCACGCTCTACGTGCCTTGTCAAGACAACTTCGCACTCAAGATATCATGGGCGACCGTGGGGCCTACATCAAACAACTACACTATGTGTTCGGCTTAACTAAACTATGGAATTCCCACGTCTTCGGACGACAACAGGATGTGACGACATGACCACTTTTTAAGGATGCTATTCAAGGACCCCTCGCTGGCCTAGGTTTCTCTACACGGAAGCCCCCCTACCTAGCAGAAGCAAAGGCACAGATGTGCAGCAGGGTACATGTCGATGCTTCGACCCACGCATCAATGCCCTGTGTAAACCTTTATTCTATAAAAGATTTTCTTTATATCTATAATAAATGCCTTGCCAGTTCGAATTGTACGGGTAGAAGTCCTGAGCTTATGGAAAATAAAATCACCATTTATGGTATTCGGGCATTTGCTTCGTCTCGCCCTCTTTTTCTTTTTCCGCTCATCGAATAGCTGGGCACACACACACATTGTGACACAAAGAAAAATTGGTTAATTGAGCAAGGGCTCGATCTCTATATTATCCCTATGTATCAAGTTCGGCACCAATTCCCATGGTGTGTTCGGCGTCTCGGATATTGCACTATATGAATCCGTTCTGAACTATGTCTTGGGTCAATAGTTGGGTTGCCCGGATCCTGTGCTTATCTTCTTATGTTCCGCATGTTCAGCTAGGAAGGTAACCCCTACGATTGTACTTCTGACTAGCTGTCAGGACCGGTTTTCCAATAAAATATTTACTGAGAAACCGACCTTTTTATCGGACCAGTGTAGAAGAATTTTTCTTACTGGTAGACAAATCCTTGATGCAGAATTCCAGAGTACTAAATATTATACATGGTTGAGCTGAGGCTGCTCAACAATTTATTACAAGCACGCCGATATTATACATAAAGGCGGATATGACACAAGGGTATGGTGGCATAACTACTGACTGGTAATAAAAGTGGTGGTGGATATGTCACAGTGTAGTGGGTGACACGACTCCCATATCTTACAGCTCATCGAGCGTTAGAGTGAGACTCGATGAATTTATTTGGGTAGCGGAAGCGTATATAATACAGTGACCAACTCCAGGATCGCAAGAGACTGACTGGGACTCCTCTAGGCGTCGGACTCGCTATCGAACTCTTCATCCATGAGATCGCCTTCGTCAACATCTGGCCAAATCAACAAGCCAGGTGAATACTTTGAATGTACTCGCAAGTCAGTTCGGACATAAGATATAACAAATGCAAACATGATGCATATGAGTAGACTAGTAATGCGCATTCAGATAATAAATTTGCATATGCTGAATAAAAAGGAAGTCAAGCGGTAGTCCACCCGAAATCCCAAAGAAATAACTGAACACCGATCGGGTGTCTGAAGCGATGCCTCGAAAGGTAAAACGAATAAACCTACCACAGTCGGGCGTTTGTGCGACACCACATAAATGGCTTATACCGAAAGTAAATGACAATGATGCCACAGTCGGACGTCTGAGCAACATCACATAAAGGGCTTATATCAAAAATAAATAACAATGATGCCACAGTCGGACGTCTGATCGACATCACATAAAGGGCTTCTATCAAAAGTAAATAACAATAATGCCACAGTCGGACATCCGAGCGACATCACATAAAGGGTTTATATCAAAAGTAAATAACAATAATGCCACAGTCAGACGTCTGAGCGACATCACATAAAGGGCTTATATCAAAAGTAAATAACAATAATGCCACAGTTGGACGTCTGAGCGACATCACATAAAGGGCTTATATAATCATTCGGAATCTAGTTCGTGAAAGCAAATCATCTCAAGGAAATACTCAGTACAGAATAAACTGGTTAACCCATCCACCGGGATAACATTCGGCCGGTTTACCACTCTTAGCGCTATATTTAATCACCAGAGACTGTCACCGAGACTAACACAGAGACTGACGTTTGGCCATAGAGATGGCTACTCGAATGGGTTTTGACTCTGCAGAGTTTGTACTCTTTAACCATAGTCAACGGATTTCGGTAGTCACAAAGGACTAGTTCCGTTTACGGTATTTTAGCAGAAACACAACTAACCACACACCCATTCCACATCGCGCGCTCTAAGGGGTGCCCCCCTCTCAGTCCCAACTGGAAACACCCATGCCCCCTGACCGGATGACGGGCTTTAATCCAGGGCCATGGAACCCTCATCCCGACCCCTCTATTTGGTGTGTACAAGGAAAGAGGTTTACAGCCGAATAGACTGTATTCTTTGCAGAAGACATGTGGCAGCACAACAAAAAGGGCACGAACAGGAACATGACTTGATCCACGTTAACACTGGAGTTAAACGGTTGACTGGCATGCTTCAACAATACCAGCTTACAACCTATCATGTCACCACATGATCAGGTTAGCTCACCATCAACTTTCGAAGCTCACACGTAGCTTGTTTTGCATGTAATATCACACCCACAAAATGCGTATATAAACATGCCATGAGAAAACTACTCAAGCAAACATGCAAAGCACTCATCATATCAAAGGTTCAAACATGCTTGCCTGGTTCGGAGTAGTCGGAGTCTAGCTCCGTGAAGTTCGCGGCTCTGTCACCTCCTTCGGTATCTACGGATTAAATAAATCGGATACTAACATAAATACCGTGCACGCATAAAAATTTTCCCAAATATTTTTCAAATAAATACGATAAAAAAACTAGACAGAAAAATAAAGATGACAGAAAAAGAATCAACTCAAAATCATCTTCTGTTAAAAAGTTATTAAGGTTTTAGCTCAGGGACTTATCTGTAATAAAACAGAAATTTTCCAGGGGTTTGTTTATAAAAACAAAAAACGTTTAAGTAAGAAATACGCCATCTCAAAAAGGAAAGCGTACTTTGCCCGAAGGCGTTTTCTAGGAAAACGGTTCGAATAGAAAAGAGAGGCTGACGAGGGTGTCCCACCCGTCAGGTTTGAATATTTGAACAGGAAAAACAGAGTATGTCGGCGGTCGAGGACCGCGGTGGTCGCCGGTGCCGATCTACGGCGAGGTAGGGGGAGGGGGTGGTACCTACGCACTCACGGTGCTCTTCCGCGTCTCTGGGTGGAGGAGTTGGACGTCGGCGAGCACCACGTCGACGACGGCCTTCACTCCGGCGGGCGGTGGTTTGGGCGGTGGTGGATCTCGCCGGGGAGGGCTGCAGAGGCCAAATTGGAGCGCGGTTTAAGTATCTAGGTGCACTAGTAGGCTATTGGCACGACTAGGGAGGCGGAGGTGCTCTAACCAGAGAGAGACTTGCCGGAGCCCGAAGCGGATTGGGGCGGCCGGAGCTGGGGAAGGACTCCTCGAGGCCCTTCTAGTGGCTGGGCGTGGTCTGGTGAGGTGGAGGAGATGCGCAGGGTCGAAGGCGAGCTCGAGGCCGCAATTTATAGCCGGCCCGAGGCGGTTGCCGCAAACGGGATAATTCCGGTGGGTGATTACGGCGAGGCCGTGGTCGAACAGGAGGCTTAAGTGATTTGGCATCGACGTGAGGGTCCACTGGTTCCATCCAGAGGCTAAGCTTGGCAAGCCTTGGGCGATACTTCACGTTCTCCACAGAATGGCTACGCGGGCACGTCGGCGGCAGAGAGCGCGCTCTGCGCCTCTCAGGCCACGGCGACGGTGCAGCAGCATGCACAGGGGAGGGGACGGTCACGCGGAGCCCTCTGGTGGTTTGGGCGTTGTCGAACGGTGCCGTTCTGCAGGGCTGGCCCCTGTTAGCCGCCACGGGTGGCTCTGCCATCGTGGAGGACGTCGGCACAGGCGGGACACGTCGCCACCGATGCCCGCAACCGGCCAAGCAACCGTGCGCCGCTCAGGATAAGGAGGGGAAGCAGTGAGCAAGGCACCAACGCGGGCACTGGCGAGATTGGCGCGGCTGTCTGAAGAAAACGACACTGTCGACTGAACCTAACACTGAATACTGAACTTTTACTGAATTTGAACAGCAACGGTGCATGCCAACTGTTCGTTGAAATGATTCAGGCACTTGGAAAATTTTTCTTGAGCTGATCTTTGGTGAGGTGGTCTCTTGATGCATCTAGAGGCTGCTTGAATTTCCACAGATTTTTAGGAAGAGAAAAAGTATGAATTTCACCAAAAATGGAAAATCTCGTCCAAATTTGAAGCAAGCAAATTTTAAAAAAATTGAACTATGGACCAACATAACTTGATGGATCTAGGTTGAGGGTACTAAGTACTATTCAGGGGAGTTTGTTGGGAATCAAAACTCAAAGGGAAACCAGTAGTTCCTTTGTAAATCACTAAGGTCCAAATTAAAAGACGGAAAATGTTTTGAGGTTAAAATAAATAGGAATAAAATCTAAAAGAGGTTGAAACCTACTGGAATTTGATGTTAGACTTGACCCAAAGTATGGAGGTGGGTTTTGGAAGAAAGTCTTCAACATAGGTCATGGTAAAAGAGAAATTTTTGAATGGTAAAGGATAAGCCCATAGTTTTATAGGAATGCTTTTTAGTGAAAAGAAATAGTCAAAGCCTTTCAAACTTATTTGTGTTGAGCCAACACAAGGTGAAAACTCCCAAGACCAAAGATCAAGGTTGAGAAGGACATAAAAATCTTTTGTCATAAAAGATTTGAGAAGGAGGGGTCTTAAGAAAAATTTAATAACCTCCTTCCAAGAGAATAAAGAATTTGATGAAAACAAATCCAATTTTTTTTGGAGTGTTACACTAGCCTAGTCAAGCAACTCAGGGGAGAAAGCTAAAAACGGACTGTCATAGTAGGCGCGAAATTGTCCGCGATCCGATGACAAGTGTCAAGCTCACGAATCAATGGTGATTCCTCTGTGTGATACGAAGGGTTTGTTCTAGCACAAACCATGTGATCAAGATGCACGCCTCAGCCTCTTCGCACATCAAAAGCACTAGGGTCTAGTCACAAGCTCCCGCAGTCATGCTCCAATGGCCAAGTGGAAGTAATAAAACCGTATAGTCCCATTGCCCAGTCTCTCTCACGCACTATCGCCTTTGGGCACCGAGACGTCGACTAAAGGTAATAGTGCGGAGACGAAGCACCCCTCCTAGTATCTACATGGGGGTTGAAGCGGACGACCGGTAACTTTCAGACTAAAAAAGGCCGCACAGGAGTCAAAATAAAATTAGCATCGAATAAAACATACAGCGAGCATCATTCTAAAGCAAAAGGTCCAATTGGTAATTCGATACATTCAATGAATGATTACGTCCTTGGAACACTGGCCCTCTATCGCACGAGCACCGCCCATGATAAGAGAAAAGTACTGTTTGGGGTGGCGGTGCACCTTCCTAGCTTGTGAGGGGCAAGTGGCCATATCCACTGGCCTGATCGTAGGGCAATGGACCATGATCTTTGCAAAAGCCAGCCTAGCTCCCTCGAGGCATGTAGAGAACTTCACCAAATCAATCCAGGATCGTGCGTCGCGCAGCCTCTGCACTAGGCTGAAGTAGCTGCTCGGAATGGGCTCTGTGGGCCACAGCTAGACACAAATGTCCTTCATGGCCGGCCCAACCTTCTGGTGCAGCTCCATTAGCTGCTTCATCTGGTTGCTAAGGAGGGGAGGATGTTCGGGAATGTAGAACTGCGCCTAGAAAAGTTGTTGTTTAGTATTCTCCTCCTGTGTGGTATATTGCTTCGTCACACTCTTAGCAAGCTCGGCAAATCACATGTGTAGCGCCAGACCCGCATCAGCAATGCAAACCTATTGTCGCCAAATAAACTCTGCATAAGTATTGCTTACCATCTACGATCTGCTTCACTTGGCGGTGCTCCTCTCGAGCACCCCACACTTCTATTCTGGTCTCTCGGAGCTCCTTTCCCACTTTGAAAAGCTCTAAGGACCACTTTTTCTATTTCTTCTGAAGTTCCTCACATTTCGTGACGGCATCCTTGAGCTCCTGTTGCACTTAGGCCACTCGAGCCTCGTGCTTCTTGTCGGCGGTCTTCACCATCTCGAGTTTGACCGGCACTTTTTGTTCGGCTCCCTCGACCTTGGCCTTCTTCAGTGCGACCTTGAGGCTTTCGACCTCCGTGGCGGCAGCTGTCATTGTTAAAACACCTTAGGTCCACCATATAGTCCCAAATCTAACTGTGCGGCAATATTTAATATAAATTGTAATTGGGGCTTACCTTGCGCCTCGTCAAATCTCTTATTGCCGAGGTCAAGCTCTGAATCGGAGCATTTGAGCTTCCGATCCATCTCCTCCAGCGCCGCGGCATTAGCAGCCGGTACCAAGGATAATGCCCGCAATATCAAATTAATCATGACACTTCAACTACTACCCTGTCGATATTTCATCCTCTATATGGTTTTTGCAATCCTCAAAGAGTCTCGGGGGCTGTTATATAGAAGGCTTGCTCAAACTTTGGCTAAAAAGCTAAATCCGCTCCACGGGTAATGATAATTACTTGACTCACCTCAAAGTCTATTAGAATGCATCATCATTCAGTCTGTTGTTGATGGTCTGAACACCTTGCAAAACCACACCAATAAGGGCAGTGTTCGGCAATGATCAGGGAGATGTTCACCAACTCCTCCATCGCGTACGGCCAACCTACCACCGACGATTGTTGGTGTTCGGCAGAAGAGACGAGGCCTTGGATCCCTCTTCGGCAGAAGGCGGGATCGGTACCTCCGAGGGCCTTGGGTGCTCTGGTACGGCTGGTTGGGAGGGCTAGGATGGTCCAAAATCTCCCCCGTTGTTCAATGGGAGGGACGCATCCTTATGTTCTACAATGACCGAGGCTTTGGCCTCGGCCATGGTCTCGTCATCACGCTCCCCCAGGCTCGGGCGGGGAGGGGTCCTTCGAGACAGAAACTCCCTGGGCTCTTTAAGGACTGTGGCAGTTGCGGAGCGCGTCGTTGATCCGATGTTCGCCAGTTCGTCGGGCGGAGGAGTCCCCTTCGAGGTCTGCTCGGTCGGGAGCTCACGCGGTGGGCTGTAATGCCACACGCTCAGCATTATTAAAGGATTGATAATGTAAAGCAAGTAACAAAAAATGTCAAGGTGCGTACCTTGCGACTGGGGGCTTGACCCCGGGGTCCTTCTTCTGGAGAACTTTGGATGCTACGGACTCCTCGTCGGAGTTTGAGCTGTCGAGTAAGACTAGTTTGGGTCTGCGTTACCTCTTCGGGCCCCGAGGAGGTTGTTCCTCCTCTACACCCTTGGACGCCGCCCTCTTCTAAGGGCGGGATGAGGTACTTTCATCCTCGTCCTATTCCTCCTCCCTATCTTGAATAGACGGGGTTGTGGTGTCTCCGACTTGGTGATCCAGATGACCTCTTGGCCGGAGATCTTACCTGGGCTCTGGTAGTTCTTTCTTCTTCTTTGCCTTCTTCTCTGGTGCCTTACAGGGCGCCACGGTCAGCAGCTCCTCCAACGGAGCCGTCTGAGAATCTTCGGGCATCGGGGCCGCGGGCTGCTGATCTTCTTGGCCTTCTCAAGCTAGCCCTATGGAGCCAACGAAAAGAAACTTATACTGAACCTCCCGCAGTATGTGCGCCCGAATATAAAGCAAACAAGAACTCAATTACCTTCTTCTAATGATTTGCGGCTTCAAGGCCGATGTCTTCTTCCTCCACCGGCCACTCCTGCTGGCGCTTGAATAGCAAATTTCACACTTTTTCGTGGGTGGTGCCAAAGAACTATTGCATGGTGGCCGGATTCTCGGGCTTGTGGGACCACATCAGAGCAGCCCTCTACTGACAGGGGAGTAGGTGATGACCGGGCATTATCTGGACCACGTTGGCCAATTTAGCATCGGTCTCCATCACGTTGGAGGAGCGCCTTTGCAGCATCTTCACCTCATCGGTGGATCCCCAGTCAAGACCTATTCTGGTTCATGAGGTCAATCTCGCTAGGGTCGAGATTTGAATTCGGGAGCTTCCGCCCAGGCTGCACGCCGTTGTTCTGTGATGTAGAACCACTCTTTCTACCAAACCTTGACGGTATCAATGAATGTGCCCTCTGGCCACTGGATGAAGGTGAGCCTGCAGATCATCGCTCCACAGCAGTCCACCTGGGCGGCGCCGACTATCTTCGTCTTGACGTTGAAGACCTTCAGCCACATGCCAAAGTATGGCCAGACTCGTAGAAGGGCCTCACAGACCATGATGAAGGCCGAAATGTGGAGGAAGGAGTTTGGGGATAGATCATGAAAATCCATCACACAGAAGAACATCAGTCCCTCAACAAAGGGGTGTAGAGGGAAGCCAAGCCCCAGATGAAGTGGGGAATGAACACCACCCTCTCGCCGAGCTTGGGTGTGCGGACGGCCTGGCCCTCCTCTGGGGCCCGGTGCACGACATCGATGGACAGGTAGCCGACGCGCTTCAGATCTTCAATGTTATTTTTGGTGACGACAGAAGCCTCCCACTTGCCGTTGGCCCCCGATCCGGCCATGGTTTGTGAAAGGGTCGGCTTGCATGGATTCTTTGTGTAAAAACTAGACTTGGCGCTAGAGATCCAGAGTTTGGAGAGTAGCGGCGAGAGGAAGAATAAGGTGTGGGACGATAGCGGCAGTCGGTCGCCGAATTAGAGGGCATTAAGACGCCAAGGGTCCCTTCTTCCGCGCCGTAGGCCTCTCCACTTCCCGATATACTTGCGACATTACGGGCGGGTTGGGGATTCGAAAACATTGATCATATCTCCTAAAAAGTGAGACACGGTCTCCACCTTCATGAGACATGCCAATGGAGGGGTGGCCTCGAACCACGAATCGAGAATTTCCATCCGTTTGTCGTTATGACCGGACATGACCCTTCGCCAAAAGTTGTCAGATGGGGGCACTGTTCACATTGGAGCATTTTGACCTTCAGGTCTAAGTAAATCCAATACTCCAGATTCCGGACACCACTTAATTACAAGCACAGACATGAAAGGATGAAGATCTTGCCTCGCAAGCCGAAGACTGCCGGATATACGGATGTCGATTATAAACCCTGGCATTGGAGGCTAGTTCGGGGGCTACTGAGGGAGTCCCGGACTAAGGGGTCCTTGGGCTGCCGGCTTATTACTTTTGGGTCGGACTGATGGGGTACTATGAAACCGAGATAGGGCATGGACCAGTGACCAGATAGAAGACCTTCGGAGCCTTGGTGTGTCCCCCAAGTCTGGATTTATTATGATCTTGCCTTTATTGTAACCGACCATGTGCAACCCTAGTCTTACCGGTGTCTATATAAACTAGAGGGTTTTAGTCTTTACGGGGAGGAGCAGCACCCATAAACCTATTAGCTTAGGGTTTAGCTCATCTGATATCATTGTAGATCGACTCTGTAACCATACCATACACATAAATACAATCAAGCTGGACATAGGGTTTTACCTCCTAGAGAGGACCTGAACCTAGGTAAACACCATGTCCTTCATCCTATGTTCCCCATCGCTCCTAGATCCACTGCTCGGGACCCGCCACCCTAGATCCAGTGCTATTTGTCATAATGACTGGAGAGCACCTCAAGTATGTGATTCAAATTCAGTTTCCCAGGGAAGAAGTGACCAACAACCGTGCAAAATATGAGGGGCTCCATGTCGGGCTCAAGATTGCAGTAGAGTTAGGCATAAGGGAATTGATCATTCATGGAGATTCACAACTTATTGTAAAACAAGTGAATAAGGATTACCAAAGCTCATTGATGGGAGTGTATGTCGAAGAAGTTTGGAAATTGAAAGAACACTTTGACGAGTTACAAATAGAGCATGTCCCTTGTGCGGAAAACAACATTGTTGATCATTTGTCAAAGTGTGTTGCAGAAAAGCTCCCTATGGAACCATGAACTTTTGTACTCCCTTCGAATCAAAAATCTATTATTCCTCAGTACGGGCCAGCAAGAGGAGAAAGTTAAGTACTCGCAAATATTGTCCGGCAGATTTTCCAAAGGCTGCCATCAAGAATGTTGGCGAGAACGACGACACGGCTGTTGGTGAGCAGCGGTCTCGCGCTAGGCCTCTGGTTCTTGCCACTTAGAGCAGTGCTCCCACGCCCGAGGAGGTGCCCTTGGTCCTGTTCGTCGAGCCACAAGCTCCGGTGTGAGCGCAACCCATAATCCATTTCCTCCAAATAGGAGAGCTTCCCGATGAGGAAGAAGAGGCTGAGAAAGTAGCCCGGCAATCGAGTATGTACTAGTTTGTGGACATCATTATGTACAGAAAGAGGCCAAACGGTGTGAAATTTAAATGTATTTACCGGGAAGATGGGCTAAGGTTGTTGGCAGAGATACCCAGGGGCATATTTCGCTCTCATATAGGATCAAGAGCCCTTGCTGGCAAAGCTTTCTAGCAAGTCTTGTATTTGCTCACTGCACTCCAGGATGCAACTGAGCTAGTAACTAAATCTAAAGCATGTTAGTTCCGTTCAATGAATATACATAAGCCAGCTCAAGATCTTCATATGATCCCTCTTACCTGGCCTTGTTTGGTCTGGGGGCTTATATTTTGGGACCCTTCCCCGTGCAAATGGGGCTTTGAGTTCTTGTATGTCGCCATCGACAAGGTCAGAAAGTGGCCTGAAGTAGAGCTAGTGAGAAAGGTGATAGCACAGTCCAGCGTCAAGTTCTTCAAAGGATTAGTTTTCCATTTCGGTGTCCCCAAAAGGATCATCACCGACAGTGGCACACAGTTCACGAGCCACACCTTCATGCAGTATGTCCAAGGCCATGGAACTAAAATATGTTTTACCTCTGTTTCTCACCCAAGAAGAAATGGGTAGGTAGAATGGATGAATACTGACATTCTGTGTGGGCTCAAGACAAGGACCTTTGGTAGCCTACACAGGTGTGGAAGATGCTAGATTGATAAGTTGCAAGTGGTTCTTTGGTCACTCAGAATGACACCAAATCAAGCTACCGGCCATACACCCTTCTCCCTAGTCTATGGTGCAGAAGCAGTGCTCCCGATGGAACTCATATATGGGTCACCTCGAGTGCCCGCCAACCATGTGGCAGATGAAGAGCAGTTGTGGTAAGATGACGCAACACTAATTGAGGAAGATCATCTTCGAGCTGCTGTGCGTGCTACATGCTACGAACAAGCTTTGTACCGCTATCTTAGTCACACGGTCCATTCCCGAAGTTTTGAGGAGGGCGACCTTGTTATTCAGTGTGTTGAGTCCGCAAATGGATCAGACATGTTGACGCCAAAGTGGGAAGGCCCTTATCGGGTGGTATGAGTCCCTAGACCCGGCGCAGTTCGTCTAGAGACTGAAGATGGCATTCAAGTGCAGAACTCATGGAACATTGAGCATCTTAACGATATCTAACCATGAGTCATAGTTGTCGGGCCCCATTCCAGACAACACCTTTTGTACAAGCTTTGTTGAAAAGACTTGTAACCCTTTGTACAGAGCTAGGCGCAGACCCTGTGCATATGTGAATAAAGCTAAGTTTTCCACTCCTCATGTGCGACTGGAGCGGTGCCAGGCGCTGCGTCAGGAACTCCTTCACCAACATTCCCCCAGTCAGCACCTTGGCCCCCATAAATGAAGATATCTTCTTCAAGACAGGCTCGACTAGGGGCTCACAAAGCTTAGCATGGCCCCACCCCTCGAGCCGCACGGCCAGGGCCGCCGGTAAACCCAGGCGTTGGTTGAGACCCTTGGTGTCCAGGAAGATGTAGCAATGCCAGAAGCCCTCCACTTTCTTCGCTACCTTCAAGAGGATGTTCCCCTTGTGGACTACGATGAAGGAGGCACAGGCGGAATAGAATTTGATAGTAGAGGTATGTAAGGGAAGGTTAAAGTGGAGAAAGTCTCACATCAAATCGGCGGATCAATAGGCAACGGAGAGGCTTATCAATTGATATCAATGCGTGGAGTAGGGATTGTGATGCAACGGATGCACTAGAGCTATAAGTGTATTGCTCATGAAGACCTCGGGCTTTTAGGAAGCCCATTGTCGAAATATACAAGCCAACTTCTATAATGAAACATTCCCATTAGTATATGAAAGTGATAACTCAGGAGATTCTCTATATGAAGAACATGGCGCTACTATGAAGCACAAGTGTGGTAAAAGGATAGTAGCATTGCCCCTTCTATCTTTTTTAGTCATTTTTTTGTTGGGCTCTTTTTGGCCTCTCTTTTTTCTTTTTTTAGGTCAGTCAAGAGCCTTATCTTGACTTGTGCGGAATCATTGTCTCAATCATCGTTTTCCTCAACGGGACAATACTGTAATAATGATGATCATCACACTTTTGTTTACTTACAACTTGATATATTGAAACAATATGAATATTTGAATGCCTGTTGCAGTGTACCAGGATGTGCAATGATCAAGGATAACATGTATAACAATAATGAATGGTGGTGTTAGCGTTAATAAAACCAGGGTACTGACAACCTCGCACATTAGGACTGAACAATTGGGTCGTACAGTTTTCTTGGATAGAAAGGAAGCATTTGAAGACTCCACAATATCTAATGGACTTTGGCCTATAGACATAGGAAGCGGCTCGAGACATGAGGTTGGACGAACTCTTGGATAAATTCACGGGATCCACCCGGGAGGACACATCAACTCCTTCGAGAAGAGAGTGCCTTGATTTCAGGGAAGGTGTGTAGCTACCCATCCCCAAAGGACGACTGCTAACACCAGTGGCAAGCTGTGGATGTACGGCCAATCGTCACCTGTGGGCTCTAGTACGATCCTTGTGGACGACATCATCAACAACGGCCACCGTAAGATTCACCTACTACTGACGCTGCTACATCAACGATACCCTGCTGCCTCCAGACAAATACCTAAGAAGGAAGCATGCAAGTATTCGGGGGGCTCGCTGCCCCGAGAAGTCATCATCACCACACATACAAGCGTGCCATGGGTGTCCATGCCACCATGGTACATGCTAGACCTACATATCCCGATGTATATTCGACCAATAGGAGCCTCTGACAGGCCTTTCCTCAACACTATATATAGGGGAGGGCGAAGCCTCATTGGAGGTCGATCTTTTGATCTTGTAACATACACATTGTAGCTCTCTACCATTGCAATACAAAAGAAGGCAGGAGTAGGGTATTACACCAAGAAGGTGGCCCAAACTTGGGTAGTTCTTTCTGTTCATCTGTAGTTCTTCCACCATCGTTCTTCATGACTTAGGATTGCTAGACGCGTTCTTGGATAGAGGGTGAACTCTCAAAGGGTTATAACACACAATTCATATGTCTATTCTTAGAAACCAACATTTGGCGTGCCAGGTAGGGGCCTGGAGCTTTCCTACTAATCCTAATTTGTGTCCCTTGGCTCTTTGAGTGCTCCCTCTGGCCGGCACTCCGATACGGTGTGAGATGGATGATCTCCACACTCAGCTACCCAAAACGAGAAGCACCTCTGCTTGTCGTGGGAAAACACAGACACCTATGCGGCCATCGGCCACTAGTGGTTCGACAAGGGCGAAGAGCACGTTGCACAAAGAGCGGAGGGCGCAGAGCAGCACGACAGCGATCACACGGGCAGTTTTACCCAGGTTCGGGCTGCCGCGAGGCGTAAAACCCTACTCTTGCTTTGGTGGATTGATGTTGGGAACTCTGAACGAACTTCGGTCACAAAAAACACATAACTCGTAATACAAATCATCATCGAATGTTAACCATGCGGACCCTATGGTTTCGAGAACTCTGTAGACATGACCGAGACACATCTCCGGTCAATAACCAATAGTGGAACCTGGATGTTCATATTGGCTCCTACATATTCTATGAAGATCTTTATCGGTCAAACCGCATAGCAACATACGTTGTTCCCTTTGTCATCGGTATGTTACTTGCCCGAGATTCGATCGTCGGTATCATCATACCTAGTTTAATCTCATTACTGGCAACTCTCTTTACTCGTTCCATAATGCATCATTCCATAACTAACACATTATTCACATTGCCTGCAAGGCTTATAGTGATGTGCATTACCGACAGGGCCTAGAGATACCTCTCCGACACTCGGAGTGACAAATCCTATGATCGATCTATGCCAACTCAACAAACACCTTTGGAGACACCTGTAGAGCATCTTTATAATCACCCAATTACACTGTGACGTTTGATAGCACACAAGGTGTTCCTCCAGTATTCAGGAGTTGCATAATCTCATAGTTAGAGGAACATGTATAAGTCATGATGAAAGCAACAGCAATAAAACTAAACGATCATTATTCTAAGCTAACGGATGGGTCTTGTCCATCACATCGTTAACCTAATGATGTGATCCTATTCATCAAATGATAACACATGTCCATGGCTAGGAAACTCAACCACCTTTGATTAACGAACTAGTCTAGTGGAGGCTTACTAGGGACACTGTGTTTTGTCTATGTATTCACACATGTATCAAGTATCTGGTTAATACAATTCTAGCATGAATAAAAGACATTTATCATGATATAAGGAAATATAAAATAACAACTTTATTATTACCTCTAGGGCATACTTCCTTCAGTCTCCCACTTGCACTAGAGTCAACAATCTATTTCACATCGCCATGTGATTTAACACCGATAGTTCACATCGTGATGTGATTAACACACATAGTTCTCATCACCATGTGACCAACACCCAAAGGGTTTACTAGAGTCAATAATCTAGTTCACATTGCCATGTGATTAACACCCTAAGACTACTAAGGCGTGATCATGTTTTGCTTTGTGAGAGAAGTTTAGTCAACGGGTCTATCACATTCACATCTGTATGTATTTCGCAAATTTCTATGTCTACAATGCTCTACATGGAGCTACTGCAGCTAGTTGCTCCCACTTTCAATATGAATCCAGATTGATACTTGGAGTCATCTTGATTAGTGTCAAAGCTTGCATCGGCCTAACCCTTTACGACGAACTCTTTATCACCTCCATAATCGAGAAACATTTCCTTAGTCCTCCAGTTACTAAGGATAATTTTGACCGTTGTCCAATGATATACTCCTGGATCACTATTTTACCTCCTTGCCAAACTCATGGCAAGGTACACAACAGGTTTGGTACACGGAATCGCATATTTTATAGAACCTATGGCTGAGGCATGGGGAATGACTTTCATTCTCTCTCTATTTTTCTGCTGTGGTCGGGCTTTGAGTCTTACTCAAGTTCATAACTTACAACTCAGGCAAGAAATCCTTCTTTGACTGATCCATTTTGGACTACCTCAAAATCTTATCAAGGTATGTACTCTTCGAAAGTCTTATCAAGCATCTTGATCTATCTATATAGATCTTGCTGCCCAATATGTAAGCAGCTTCACCGAGGTCTTTTATTGAAAAAAATCCCTTTAAACAATCCTTATTGCTTTCTAGAAAATTATACATCATTTCTGATCAACAATATGTCATTCACATATACTTATCAGAAATGTTGTAGTGCTCCCACTCACTTTCTTGTAAATACATGCTTCATCGTAAGTCTGCATAAAATCATATGCTTTGATCACCTTATCAAAGTGTATAATCCAACTCCGAGATGCTTGCACCAGTCCATACATGGATCACTAGAGCTTGCACACTTTGTTAGCACCTTTAGGATCGACAAAACCTTCTTATTGCATCATCTACATCTCTTCTTTCAGAAATTCATTAACGAATGTAGTTTTGACATCCATTTGCCAGATTTCATAAAATGCGACAATTGCTATCATGTTTCGAACAAAATTAAGTATCGCTACGGGTGAGAAAGTCTCATCGTAGTCAATTCCTTGAACTTGTCGAAAACCTTTTGTGACAAGACAATTTTTGTATACAATGACATTACCATCAGCGTCTGTCTTCCTCTTGAAGATCAATTTATTCTCTATGGCTTGCCGATCATCGGGCAAGTCAACCAAAGTCCACACTTTGTTCTCATACATGGATCCCATCTCAGTTTTCATGGCCTCAAGCCATTTCGTGGAATCTGGGCTCATCATCGGTTACTCATAGTTCGTGGTTCGTCATGGTCTAGTAACATGACTTCCAGAACAGGATTACCATACCACTCTGGTGTGGAACATACTCTGGTTGACCTACGAGGTTCGGTAGTAACTTGATATAAAGTTTCATGATCATCATCATTAGCTTCCTCACTAATTGGTGTAGGCATCAGGGGAACGATTTTCTATGATGAGCTACTTTCCAATTCGAGAGAAGGTACAATTACCTCATCAAATTCTACTTTCCCCCACTCATTTCTTTCGAGACAAACTCCTTCTCTAGAAAGGATCCATTCTTAGCAACAAAGATCTTGCCATTGGATCTGTGATAGAAGGTGTACCCAACTGTTTCTTTTGGGTATCCTATGAAGACTCATTTCTTCAATTTGGGTTCGAGCTTATCAGGATGAAGCTTTTTCACATAAGCATCACAACCACCAACTTTAAGAAACGCCAGCTTAGGTTTCTTGCAAAACTACAGTTCATACGATGTCGTCTCAACGCATTTAGATGGTGCCCTATTTAACGTGAAGGCAATTGTCTAATGCATAACCCCAAAATGATAGTGGTAAATCGGTAAGAGACAACATAGATCGCACCATCTAAATATAGACCGCTTCATCCAACAATACCGCCGAATCAAAGTAATATGTTGGTAGTAAGTAGTATGACTATTATCGCCAACAACTTTTGTGTTCTACTCATGCATATCATATACGCATAGACCTGGCTCATGATGCCACTGTTGGGGAACATAGCATGCAATTTAAAAAAACTACGCTCACATAAGATCTATCTAGGAGATGCATAGCAACGAGAAGGAGAGAGTGTGTCCACGTACCCTTCTAGACTGAAATGAGAAGGGTTAGATTAACTCGGTTGATGTAGTCGAACGTCTTCGTGATTCAACCGATCAAGCACCGACCGTACGGTACATTCGAATTCTGCACACGTTCAGCTCGATGACGTCCCTCGAACTCTTGATCCAGCACAGGGTCGAGGGAGAGTTTCGTCAGCACGACGGTGTGGTGACGGTGATGGTGAAGTGATCCGCACAGGGCTTCGCCTAAGCACTCCGACAATATGACCGGAGGAGCAAACTTTGGAAGGGGGTGCCGCACACGGCTAGGAACAATTGATGTGTGTTCTAGGGGTGCCCTCCCCACATATATAATGGATGGTGAGGGAGGGAGGCAGCCTAGGGTGCGCCCAAGTAGGAGGAATCCTACTTGGCCCCTAGTCCAATTCGCCCCCCCTACCATATTTGGACAAGGGGGAAAGGAAGGAGGGGGGGGGGGGGAGGAAGTAGGACTCCTACTTCATACCTTCCTTTTCCTCCTATCTTTTCCCTTCCTCCCCACATGGTTGTCCCTGTAGGAGGCGCACTAGCCCCATGTGGGCTGGTGTGTTCCCTTATTAGGCCCATTAAGCCCATATCTCTGTCGAGGGTTGCCCGGAACCCCTTCCGGTGACCCGGTATCACCCTAAAAACTTCCGGTGTCCAAATATAGTCGTCTTATATATCAATCTTTACCTCTCGACCATTTTGAGACTCCTCGCCATGTTCGTGATCTCAACCGGGACTCCAAACAAACTTGTCTCACCAAAAACACATAACTCATAATACAAATCATCATATAGACATGACCGAGACACATCTCTGGTCAATAACCAAAAGTGGAACCTGGATGCTCATATTGGCTCCTACATATTCTACGAATATCTTTATCGGTTAAACCACATAACAACATACGTTGTTTCCTTTGTCATCGGTATGTTACTTGCCCGAGATTCCATCATCGGTATCATCATACCTAGTTAAATCTCGTTACCGGCAAGTCTCTTTACTCGTTCCGTAATGCATCATTCTGTAACTAACTCATTAGTCACATTGCTTGCAAGGCTTATAGTGATGTGCATTACCGAGAGGGCCTCTCTGACACTCGGAGTGACAAATCCTATTTTCGATCTATGCCAACTCAACGAACACTTTCGGAGAAACCTGTAGAGCATCTTTATAATCTCCTAGTTCAGTTGTGATGTTTGATAGCACACAAGGTGTTCCTCCGGTATTCGGGAGTTGCACAGTCTCATACCTAGAGGAACATGTATAATTCATGAAAAAAGCAATGGCAATAAAACTAAATGATCATTATGCTAAGCTAACGTTTGAGTCTTGTCCATCACATCATTCTCCTAATGATGTGACCCCGTTCATCAAATGACAACACATGTCTATGGTTAGGAAACTCAACCATCTTTGATTAACGAGCTAGT
>LR738713.1:239162303-239195712 GCA_902687465.1 Secale cereale | reverse complement strand
CTTGCAAGGCTTATAGTGATGTGCATTACCGAGAGGGCCTCTCTGACACTCGGAGTGACAAATCCTATTTTCGATCTATGCCAACTCAACGAACACTTTCGGAGAAACCTGTAGAGCATCTTTATAATCTCCTAGTTCAGTTGTGATGTTTGATAGCACACAAGGTGTTCCTCCGGTATTCGGGAGTTGCATAGTCTCATACCTAGAGGAACATGTATAATTCATGAAAAAAGCAATGGCAATAAAACTAAATGATCATTATGCTAAGCTAACGTTTGAGTCTTGTCCATCACATCATTCTCCTAATGATGTGACCCCGTTCATCAAATGACAACACATGTCTATGGTTAGGAAACTCAACCATCTTTGATTAACGAGCTAGTCTAGTAGAGGCATACTAGGGACACTCTGTTTTGTCTATGTATTTACACATGTATCAAGTTTCCGGTTAATAAAATTCTAGCATGAATAAAAGACATTTATCATGATATAAGGAAATATAAAATAACAACTTTATTATTGCCTCTAGGGCATATTTCCTTCACAAATTTACCATGTTGTGCTAATTTTTTAGAATTTTAAGAGTCACGGAAGTATGACAAAAATGTGTGTCTTTATTAACTGTTATGTTTTTGATAGATTTTGTTTTCAATGTGTTGTTTGCTTATTTTTATCAATCTATACGAACTATAGGGGGTACATGCTACTTCTGGAGCTTGCGTTGATTTTCTCTGCAATGGGAAGGGGTGATGCAGCAAAGTACAAATAAGTATTCCCTCAGTTTGAGAACCAAGGTATCAATTTAGTAGGAGGCACAAGCAAGTCCCCAATATATCCACCTGCACAAACTAACAAACACTTGCACACAAGGCGAAAATGGGGTTGTCAATCCCTTCACGGTCACTAGCAAGAGTGGGATCTAATAGAGATAGATTTAAAATATAAGTAAAAGGAAAAATAAAATAAACACAAATAAATTGCAGCAAGGTATTTTTAGGTTTTTCATTTTATAGATCTGAAAATATATGATGGAAAATAGACCCGGGGGCCATAGGTTTCACTAGAGTTTTCTCTCTCTCGAAGAAAGCATACGGTGGGTAAACAAATTACTGTTGAGCAATTGATAGAAAAGCGCAAAGTTATGACGACATCTAAGGCAATAATAATGAATATAGGAATCACATATGTGACAAGTAGACTGACTCCCACCTGCATCTACTACTATTAGTCCACACATCGACCGACTCCTGGCTGCATATAGTGTATTAAGTTCATAAGAACAGAGCAATGTTTTAAGCAAGATGACACAATGTAGAGGGACAAACTCAAGCAATATGACATAAACCAAATCTTGTTATCCTTAATAGCAACAATACAATATATGCCTCGCTAACCCTTCTGTCACTGTGTGTGGACACCGCAAGATTGAACCCATCACAAAACACCTCTCCCATTGCAAGAAAAACAAATCTAGTTGGCCAAACCAAATCGATTGATTGGAGAGAAATACAAAGTTATCTTAATCATGCATAAAGGACTTCATAGAAGACTCAAATAATATTCATAGATAATATGATCATAATTCCACAATTCATCGGATCTCAACAAACACACCGCAAAATAAGATTACATCGAATAGATCTCCAAGAACATCGAGGAGAAAATTGTATTGAAGATCAAAGAGAGAGAATAATCCATCTAGCTACTAGCTATGGACCCGTATGTCTGTGTTAAACTACTCATGCATCATCGGAAGGGTGATAGGTTAATGTAAAAGCCATCCGTGATCGAATCCACCTCCGGGGGAGTACCGAAAAAGGCCCCAAGATGGTATCTCACTAGAACAGAAACTTGTGGCGATGGAAAAGTATTTTTGACGACTCTACTGGCGTGGGGGGAATATTCGGGTATTTATGAAAGAAATATTCGCTAGAGGCAATAATAAAGTTGTTATTTGTATTTCCTTATATCATGATAAATGTCTTTTATTCATGCTAGAATTGTATTAACCGGAAACTTAGTACATGTGTGAATACATAGACAAAACAGAGTGTCCCTGGTATGCCTCTACTAGACTAGCTCACTGACCAAAGATGGCTACGTTTCCTAGCCATAGACATGAGTTGTCATTTGATCAATGGGATCACGTCATTAGGAGAATGATGTGATGGACAAGACCCATCTGTTAGCTTATAATTATGATCGTCTAGGTTTGCTGCTATTGCTTTCTTCATGACTTATACATATTCCTCTGACTATGAGATTATGGAACTCCCAAATACCGGAGGAAGACCTTGTGTGCTATCAAACGTCACAACATAACTAGGTAATTATAAAGATGCTCTACAGGTGTCTCCAAAAGTATTCGTGGTGTTGGCATATATCAAGAATAGGATTCGTCACTCCGAGTGTCGGAGAGGAATCTCTGGGCCCTCTCGGTAATACACATCATAATAAGCCTTGAAAGCAAATGACTAGTGAGTTAGTCACGAGATGATGTATTATGGATCTAGGTATTGAGATACCGACAATCGAATCTCGGGTAAGTAACATACTAATGACAAAGGGAACAATGTATGTTGTTATGCGGTTTGACCGATAAAGATCTTCGTAGAATATGTAGGAGCAAATATGAGCATCCAGGTTCCTCTATTGGTTATTGACCAGAGATAAGTCTCGGTCATGTCTACATAGTTATCGAAACCGTAGGGTCCGCACGCTTAATGTTCGATGACGATCGGTATTATGAGTTTATGAGTTTTGATGTACCAAAGGTAGTTTGGAGTCCCGGATGAGACCACGGACATGACGAGGATTCTCGGATTGTCCGAGGCATAAAGATTGATATATTCGACGACTATATTCGGACACCGGAAGTGTTCCGGGTGTTATCGAGATAAACCGGAGTGCCGGAGGGGGTTACCGAAACCCCCCTGAGGGAGTATGGGCCATAGTGGGCCTATGAGGGAAAGAGAGAGGCAGCCCATAGGGCTGGACGCCCCCCCTAGGGTTCCTAGTTGGACTAGGAGAGGTGGGAGGCGCCCCTCTCCTTCCTTCTCCTCTTCCCCTTCGTTTCCTAATCCTAGTAGGAATAGGTAAGGGGATTCCTATTCCTACTAGGAGTAGGAATCCTACGCCTATGGCGCGCCCCTTAGGCCGGCCGCACCCCCCCCTTGATCCTTTATATACGGGGGCAGGGGGCACCCAAAGACATCGTTTTAGCCGTGTGCGGTGCCCCCATCCACAGAAACACACCTCCATCATACCGTTGCAGTGCTTAGGCGAAGCCCTGCACCGGTAGCTTCATCATCTCCGTCACCACACCGTTGTGCTGACGAAACTCTCCCGTGAAGCTCAACCGGATCAAGAACTCGTGGGGCGTCATCAAGCTGAACGTGTGCTGGACGCGAAGGTGCCGTACATTCGGTGCTTGGATTGGTTGAATCGCGAATACGTTCGACTACATCAACCGCGACACTAGACGCTTCCGCTTTCACTCTACGAGGGTACGTAGACACACTCTCCCCTCTGGTTGCTATGCATCTAGTAGATAGATTTTACGTGATCGTATGATTTTTCTTGAAATACTACGTCCCCAACAGTGGCATCATGAGCCAGGTCTATGTGTAGATGATATGCACGAGTAGAACACAATGAGTTGTGGGTGATAATAGGCATACCACTTACCAGCATGTCATACTTTGATTAGGCGGTATTGTGAGATGAAGTGTTCCGGGCTGACATTACTCGTACGCTTACGCGGGACTGGTTTCACCATTACGAGCACTCGTTGCTTAAAGGTGACCGGCGGGTGTCAGTCTCTCTCACTTTAGTTGAATCAAGTCTGGCTACGCTCGGTCCTTGTGAAGGTTAAAACATCACTTACTTGATGAAAAATCATTGTGGTTTTTGTATGCATAGGTAAGAACGGTTCTTGCTAAGCCCGCAGCAGCCACGTAAAACTTGCAACAACAAAGTAGAGGACGTCTAACTTGTTTTTGCAGGGCATGTTGTGATGTGATATGGTCAAGACGTGATGAGTTATACATTATTGTATGAGATGATCATATTTTGTAAAGTTATCGGCAACTGACAGGAGCCATATCGGCAACTGGCAAGAACCGTTTACCAGAAGAGCGGTATGAAATACAATCGCCTTATAATTGCTTTACTTTATCACTAAGCGGTAGCGATAGTCGTCGAAGCAATAGTTGGCGAGACGACAACGATACTACGATGGAGATCAAGGTGTCACTCCGGTGACGATGGTGTTCATGATGGTGCCTTGGAGATGGAGATCAAAAGCACAAGATGATGATGGCCATACCATGCCACATATTTTATTTGCATGTGATGTTTATCTTATTATGCTTCTTATTTTGCTTAGTACGGCGGTAGCATTATAAGATGATCCCTTACAAAATTTCAAGTAACAAGTGTTCTCCTTGAGTATGCACTGTTGTGAAAGTTTGTCGTGCCGAAACACCACGTGATGATCGGGTGTGATATGCTCTACGTTCACATACAACGGGTGCAAGCCAGTTTTGCACACGCGGAATACTCGGGCTAAACTTGACAAGCCTAGCATGTACAGACATGGCCTCGGAACACTGGATACCGAAAGGTCGAGCGTGAATCATATAGTAGATATGATCAACATAAGATGTTCACCATTTAAAACTACTCCATCTCACGTGATGATCGGACATGGTTTAGTTGATTTGGATCACGTGATCATTTAGATGACTAGAGGGACGTCTATCTAAGTGGAAGTTCTTTAGTAATATGATTAGTTGAACTTTAATTTATCATGAACTTTGTCCTGATTTTTTTTGCATATCTATGTTGTTGTAGACTAATGGCCCATGCTCCCGTTCCCTCGAATTTTAATGTGTTCCTAGAGAAAGCTAAGTTGAAAGATGATGGTAGCAATTACACAGACTGGGTCTGTAACTTGAGGATTATCCTCATTGCTGCACAGAAGAATTATGTCCTTGAAGCACCGCTAGGTGACAAGCCCCCTCCCGCTAATGTAGACGCTTTGAACGTCTGGTAGATGCGGTCTGATGACTACACGATAGTTCAGTGTGCCATGCTTTACGGCTTAGAACCGGGACTTCGACAACAATTTGAACATCATGGAGCATATGAGATGTTCCAGGAGTTGAAATTATTATTTCAAGAAAATGCCCGGATTGTGAAATATTAGATTTCCAATAAGCTCTACAACTGCAAGATGGAGGAGAATAGTTCTATCAGTGAACACTTGCTCAGAATGTCTTGGTACTACAATCATATGACTCAACTTGGATGCAAAGTTGACGAAGAGCGTCCGGCACCTAGTCTAGTCTTCTCACCAGCGCGGAGCTAAGTACTGCCACTGGGACGTGGGAGGGAGCCCTCTAGGCCCGAGGGTGGCACTCCGGAGACTCCGGGGCGTGTACAACCCCACTCATTATTACGTGAGAGTGTCACGGACGGAGACCATCACAGGCACTGGGTCTTGCTTCACAAGCACATGGCCTTGGCTTCACAGGCACTAGGCCATTCTTCATGGGTAGAACTTCCAGAGGTGCTGGATGTTCCAGTCATTCTGGTTGGGGACGTCGTCCCCCATCTCGAGGTGTACAGCGCTAGGCCTGGAGACTTGGGCAATCCTTAATGGGCCCTCCCATATGGATGAGAGCTTGTGTAGCCCTTCCCTGGAGAGCACCCGCCTCAGGACCAGATCGCCCACCTCGAGCGTCCTGGAGCGAATGCTGCGGCAGTGGTACCGCCGCAACGCATGTTGGTACCTTGCTGCTCGGAGCGAGGCTTGACGGTGGCGCTCCTCTCCCAGCACAAGAACCATCCCCCGAACGGCATCCTAGTGTGCCTCGTCAAACGCCAAGACCCGCACAGAGCGTGGTTTGACCTTGTGAGGGAGAACTGCTTCGGCTCCATAGACGACGAAGAACGGGGTCTCGCCTGTTGGATTGGTGGCGGTGGTGCAAATAGACCACAACACGGACTGGAGCTCATCGTGCCAGCCCCTGCCGCAGGCCTCGAGCTTCTTCTTGAATGTCATCGCCTTGAGGCCTCTCAAGACCTCCACGTTGGTGTGTTCAGCTTGCCCATTGCTCCTAGGATGTGCCACTAAGGTGTAGCACCTCTACGTTCCAAGGTTAGCACAATATGTTTTGAAGAGGTTGCTAGTGAACTGCGAGCCATTGTCGGTGATGATGCGATTAGGGACCCCGAACCGGCACACGAGGCCCCTGATGAACTTGACTACCGAGCCAGCAGGGATGGTGCACACCGGCTCCATCTCCGCACACTTGGTGAACTTGTCGATGGTGACGTAGAGGTAGCGGTAGCCCCCCGGCACTCGAGGGAAGGGCCCCAAGATGTCCAGCCCCCAGACCACGAACGACCATGAGAGTGGGATAGTCTGAAGGCCCTGAGCAGTCTGGTGGATTTTCTTTTTGTGGAACTAGTAAGCTTCACATGATTTCACCAGCTCGGTAGCGTCGCTGAGCACTGTTGGCCAATAGAATCCATTATGGAACGCCTTGCCCACCAGGGTACGCGAGGATGAGTGATGCCCGCAATCCCCGCTATGTATGTCAGTTACCAGCTCGCTCCCCTGCTCCCAGGAGATGCATCTCAAAGAAATGTAATTGGGTCATTTTCGGTACAACTCACCATCCTGGAGGCAGTAAGCCGTGGCCTGCCGGGCCACGCGCTCTGCGTCCTCCCCCTTCTCCGGCGTAGTTCCCTGCAGCATGTAGGCCTTGAACTCCTGAGTCCAGCAACCCTCCTGGGGCTTGAGTGCAAGAAGCAGGCGCGCTCCTGAGGTTGGGCCACAGGCCGGAGCTCCTGAGGTTGGCGGACGGGGAAGCTCCTCCTGAGGCAGTGTCGGCTCCGCAGCAGGAGGGGCTGCTAAGAGCTTGAAGAGCCACTCCTCGAAGACGTCGGGCTCCTGTGGCTGGTGCCTGGACGCCCTCTTGGCGATGTCGTCTGCCTCCTTGTTCGTACCGTGAGGTACGTGCCGCAGCTCGAGGCCCAAGAATCGCTTTTCCATTTGCGTACCTCCGCTAGGTACGCCTCCATGTGGTCATCCATTGGCTCGTAGACCTTATTAGAGGAGTTGACGAGGAGCTGAGAGTCGCCCTTGATGGTGAGACACCTCGCACCCAGGGCAGCCGCAGCCTTTAGGCCGACGATCAGGCCTTCATACTCTGCAATGTTGTTGGAAATCTTCTTGCCATGCTGGAAGCAGAGCTGCACGGCGTAGTAGAGCTTGTCCTTAGTGGGTGAGATGAGCACGACACCAGCCCTTGCCCTCTGGCGTGTGAAGGCGCCGTCAAATTACATGATCCAGCCGTTCAGTGCTTCACTCCCATGCGAGAGGGACCGATCCTCACCCACCTCGGGTTCTGGGGTGTCAGTCCATTCTGCCACGAAGTCAGCGAGCGCGGCACCCTTGACTACCCTGGTGGTGCTGAACTCCAGCTGGAATGCTTGTAGCTCGATGTTTCACTCGGCGACCCTTCCCGCAATAATGGGGATCCTCAACACCCTCTCCAATGGGTAAGCAGATACAACCTTGATCGGATGTCCTTGGAAGTAGTGGTGCAGCTTGCGCGAAGCGACGAGGAGAACGAGTAGAAGCTTCGGCGGCATGGGGTAGCGTGCCCGAGCGTCGCGAAGCACCATGACGAAGTACACTGGGTGCTCGGCAAGGGTGGGAAGTCAAGAGGGCCTCAGGAGCTTGGTCACCATACATGGTAGTTACAGCTTCAGGAACGTCATCTCTTGGAGCTTGGTCGTCGGCCGGCCCTGCCGGAGCCTTGGGAGTATCGCCTCGGGGCAGTGTGGTCTTTTCCTAGCGCCCCTCCCGGACTGCCACCAACGCTGCGCTGGCAAAGTGTGGTGTAGTGGCTAGGTAAAGCACCAAGGGCTCTTGAGGTTTTGGTGCCACCATTACCGTCGGGCTAGTGAGGTATTTCTTGAGGTCTTCGAATGCTGCATCGGCCTCACGCGTTCACTCAAATGGGCCTTTCCTTTTCATCAAATTAAAGAAGGGGAGGGCTCGCTCCACAACTTGGAGATAAAACGCTCGAGCAATGTCACGCAGCCGGCCAGCTTCTAGATCTCTTTGAGGGTCTTTGGTGGACACATCTTTTCTATGGCCTTGAACTTCTCGGGGTTAGCCTCGATTCCTCTGTGTGACACCAGGAAACCCAGCAGCTTGCTTGATGGGACGCCGAACACACACTTTTCCGGGTTGAGCCGCGGGTCTACCTTGCGCAGGCTGGCGAAGGTTTGTTCCAAATCTTCAATGAGGGTCTTGGCCTCCCAAGATTTTACCACGATGTCATCAATGTAGGCCTCAGCGTTCCTCCCGAGCTGCTATCCCAAGGCGATATGCATTAGCCACTGGAAAGTTTCTCCTGCATTCCGCAACCTAAATGACATACAAGTGTAGCAGTATACCCTACACGGGGTGAGGAATGTAGTCTTCTTGACATCTTGTACCGCCATCTTGATTTCATGAAATCCAGAAAAGGCATCCAGGAAACACAGCAGGTCGCACTCGGTGGTGGAGTCGACAATCTGGTCGATGCGCGGCAGTGGGAACGGGTCTTGTGGTCAAGCCTTGTTGAGGTTGGGGAAGTCGACGAACATGCGCTCTTTCCCACCTTTCTTGGGCACGACTACCGGATTCGCCAACCACTCTGGATATCGCACCTCATGGATCACACTAGCTTCTTGTAACTTGCGAGTCTCTTGTACGATAAAAGACTGCTTCAGTGGACTGGCACCGGGCCATCTGCTTTACTGGGCCACATTGGGGCATACGTTTAGGTGATGCTCAATCACCCCCCTTGGGACTCCCGCCAGGTCCTTGGGTTCCAATGCGAACACCTCCTTGTTGGCGCACAAGAAACCAACGAGCGCCCTCTCTTGAGCTGGGGGAAGGCTAGTGCCTATGGTGAAGGTGGCTCCCGATGCCCCATCTTCATCAACCAACACTTGCTTCGTATCGGCCCGGTCTTGAGAGAAAAGCTGCTTCTTTTTGGCTGGCGCAGCCCCCATGGCCTCCGGAGCTGCTTTGTTGGCCGAGCGTGCCGCCTCCACGGCCTTGAAGGCGAGCTTGAGGGCCTCCAGGGCCTCCTTGGTATCTCCGGCCACGGTGAGGACACCGTTGCTTCCCGGCATCTCCATGAGGATGTAGGCTGGGTGAGTTGCCCCCATGAACTTGGATAGGGCTGGGTACATGAGAATGGCATTGTACAGGAGGCCGATGCGGGCGATGTCAAAGTCGATAAGCTCGGTGCGGTAGTTTTTACGGGTGCCGAAGGTGACGGGGAGTCGGATATGCCCCATGGGGCTGGTGGAGCCATCGACGACCCCGGAGAACGGCCTGGTGGGGCGGAGCTATTCGGGCGACACATGGAGCATGTCGAATATTTCTGGGGAGAGCACGTTGAGTCCGGCCCCACCGTCGATGAGGGTCTTGGATAACGCCACATGGCAGATGGTGGGGGTGCATAGCATCAGGAGGGCTCCTGCACCTACAGTGATAACCGGGTGGTCTCTGGTGTCGAAGGTGAGGTTGGCCTCAGGCGCAGCCCATCCTCGGAGGACTCCCCACGAGGCTCAGATGGAGCCCACTTGACGAAAGAACTGCTTGATGTGGCGATCTGAGGGCAGCGCCTGAGTGCCGTCGAGAAGGGTCACGATGTTGTGAGGCGCCTGCGCCGCGAAGCGTGCGGTGAAGAGACCGCGCAGCTCCTCCCAGGATGCCACAGAAGACTCTGGCAAGCTGAAGAACCAGGCGCGCGACACGCTGGTGAGTGCCATGGGGAGCTAGCTGGCCATGACCTTGCTGTCGCCGCCGGCCGCCGAAACGGCCTCGTGGGCCTGGAGGAAAACAGCCAGATTTGCCGCTCTGTCGTAATGGGGTGGCATTTACGGCCTATACCTCAGTGGCCACTTCATCTGTTGCAAGGCGGGGGTGAAGGCTCGGTGGTTTGCAACGGGGCCGCGCGCCCACCGAGTGGGTCGGAGAAGAGGCGCCCACCATGGGAGCCTGGAGGATGGAGAGCGATGTGGACGGGGAGGCGGAACTTTGGCGCACCCCTACCTGGCACGACAAATGTCAGATTTCGGGTTCCGCAAACCCTTGAGAGGTTCAAACTCTGGTGTGCACACGAAAAACACTCTCTCCCCAGCGCGCTCGCCCTATGATTCCACAGCCTAGCTCAACGAACACAAAGAACAAGGGACACAGATGATTATACTGGTTCGGGGCGCCTTGTGGTGTAATACCCTACTCCAGTGTGTGTGGTGATTTGCCTTGTATGGCTGAGGATGATCTAGTACAAGGGATGAATAGCCTCCGAAGGAGAGGTATTCTTGGGCTCGGGTGAGCTTGTGGTATGGTCAGGGTGGAGTGGATCAGATCAGATGTCTCCTCCCCCTCTATGGCGGTGGCTAGGTCCTATTTATAGTGGCTTTGGTCCTCTTCCCAAATATCGGCGGGAAGGGACCCCATAATGGCCAAATATGAAGGGGAACAGCCAGTACATGTTATCCTCACAAAAGTGGTCTTTGCCTGCCAAAGGCTCTGGTGGTGACACCGCGCCTGTCGGATCTTGGGCTTCGGCAAACCCTTGAGGTTCGAACACTTGGGTGTGCACGAAGATCTCTCCTTTCCGCTCTAGTTCGCTCTCGCACCGATTCCTATGCCTAGCTCGTCAAACCCAAAGAACAAGAGACACAAAGATTTATACCTGGTTCAGGACACCGTTGTGATGCAATAGCCTACTCCAATGTGGTGTGGTGGATTGCCTTGTAGGCTGAGGATGATGTCACACCCTGATTTTCATGCCACTTTGCTTGAGCTAGTTATCATGTTAAAAATGTGGATTTGCAAAGACTTTTGAGTGTTTTTGACTTTGCTTGATTTGACCTTTGTCTGCTGTTTGCTAGTGCTCTAAAAATCAAATAAATCCTCCAACTCTTATACTTCATCTCCTTGATCCAAAACCTTTTCCCCATGATCATGCCATGTGTATAGACCAGTATAGAATTTTCTTATAAAAATATTTTGGCCAAATAGTATTTTCTAAAATTAGTTTTTCAAAACCCCCTGAATTGAGGTTTGCACTGCAAGTACCTTATTTAGGGTGTGGAAAATCTTTCAAAAAGTATATTTGAATCCTATTAGGTATAGGACTCCCAGAAACCACAAAAGTATAATTTTAAAAGTTATTTTTATATTTTATTTAAAAGCTTTTTCTTTAGGACAGAAATGGTCTTTAATAGGGAAAACTTATTTAATCATTTCAAAAATATTTGCCAAAATTCAGGGAAACTCCTAGGACATATGTTGTCCATATATAAGAGTTTCAACACATGGTCATGTTCAAAATATTGGACTAATCCTTCCAAAACCCTTTTTGGATATTTCAAGCTTTTGAAATATTTACAAAGGAAATATTCTCCAAAAATTCCAGGGAAATTCTATCATGTCAAATATGACATACTTGATGATCTTGCAAAGCCTCATGCCTTGAAGATCAAGGAAACATCATCTAATCCCCTCAAAACCATTTCTGTCCATTTTAAAGTTTGAGCAACTTTACATTGCCAAACTTGTCCAAATGCTCTCAAACTTGGTGCACATGCTAAAATGATGTAATTATGCATCTATGCCAAATGGCACAAGTTTTGGAGAAGCATAACTTGGTCTAAGTGCCCCAAAACCACTTCTTTTCAAATTCAAATTTGAACAACTTTACATTGTCAACTTTTTACCTGGGGCATCAAACTTTGTGGGCATGATCATAACCCCAAATGATGATACTACACCAAGTGGTGCATCAAGGGGAGATGATTAGCTTGACTCAAACAAGGTGAAACCATTTCTGTTGATTTCTAGGGTTCACCAAAGTTACATTGGCAACTTTGCCCAGATGAGCTCAATTTTGGTGGAGGAGCCTAATTATATGTGATATTTGATCTTGTAAATTCCCATGTCTAGTGGAGGTCATTTACCTCCCCAAAACCTGATCAAACACCTTCTGCAAGTTTGCCAAAACCAGTGTTTGGACCCCTTTTACTATTTCCCTTTTCCCCAAATTCTTACCACAGCTTCCCCTGATCATCTCCTACCCCCAGTAAATTCCCCATGTCCTCAGCTCAATGATTGGGGGGTAAAAACCCCATTTTTACTCCTGTGGACAGCAACACTCTTCTCCTCTTTCACCTCTCTCCTCACTCCAGTGACTCCCAGAGCATCCAAGACCACCCCTCTATAGTTTACTATTCCCTCTACCCTCTGGACACCATTGGACACGCCCTGGACGTTACGCAATGCCAATGGCAGCCAAAAGCACGCTCTGGAGCGCGCTACAGTGCTCTGGAGCACTGTAGCCGCACCCCATCCCAATGCCCCGACAGCCTCGGGCCTCTCCAGCTTGTCCCAGAGGTTGCCTCGACGTCTGGGACACGGCACGTCGCCGGTCCCCGCCTGGCTCTCTCTCCTCTCCCCTCTGTGAAGCTTGCCCGTGCGCGCCCTGGACCGCGCCCACGGTGCACCGAATGTGCGCACTATATATAGCCCCATTGGGCTCTCTCTCGACTCCTTTCGCTCTCTCACTTCTCCAGCAACCTCCCAGACACCCTCGAGATCTTCCCCGTGGCCTCCTACCCCCCTCCAAGGCCGGAGTGCCACCGCCGTCCGCCGCTCGGATTCGGGCGCCTCGGCCGCTCTCTCCTCCCCCTCCTCTGTTGGCCGCCAGGAGGAGGACGCGAGGACCTCCACCAACACTCCCCGCACGTCCTTCTCTCCTCCCCCGTGCCTGTCTTGCCGTACCCAATCGTCGCCCGAAGCTCCGTCCGCCGGCGTCAAAGCCACTAACGGCTCGGCCCTCCCCAGCCAGCGTGAGACCCCTGGTTGGGCTCGGCTCGATTCCCCGGAGCCGATGGTGTGCTGGACGCCGCCGGGGACGAACGGGGTCGCCGGGAAGGGCACCGGCACCCTGCTCGTCCGGCCTCCCCTGCCCCTCCTCTGTTTTGAGCGGGAGGTAGGAGGAGGGCCTGCCAGTGGGACCCGCCTGTAAGAGGCTAAGGCCCCGGGCCCGACGTTTTAAGTGGAGACGGATCCGACACTTCCCGTGTCCGCGCGGCGAAAACAGATCACCGAAGTACGTCTTCGGCGTCACCGCATCTCCCCGCTCAGCCGAGCCGCTGGGCCGGCCCACCGTCTATCCCTCGCCCTGCGCACAGTAAAGGGGTATAAGCCCTTCCTCCTCCCCTTTTCTTTTTTTGTATACTTCAAAAATCTCCCAAATATTCATTTGAACTCCAAATTGCTTGATTCAATTTTCCTTTGGCTCCAGAAATCATGCTCTATCACATGTTGCAACATGCACATTATTCCAGAAACATTTCCTTCACACATATTTATCAAATGCCAATATTTCATTTCTGTGATGAACTTTAGAAATTCACAGAGAGCTCAAATTTGATCCAAATGCAGTGATTCAAATTCCTAAATGCTTGTCATATCCAAACTTAGTTTTGGAACATTTTTATTAATACTTTCTGTACCCCACCAAATATTCAGCCATTTCTTCATATTTATCAGCTTTGCAAAATCCTAGGAAATTCATTTGAATTCCAAATCCAGTGAAACCAACTCCTAGATGCTTCTAAAATCATGACTTGTTGATGGGTGCCTTGGCTCATCATTCAAGAAAATATTTCTGTATACTTCTTCCAAATCCATAAACCCCTTGGTTCCAGCACATTGAAATGATCCAAGCTATTCATTGATCCAATACCTATGAAACCACCTTGGTTATTTTTCATATGACCAGAGGTATCCTAGAAAAGTCCAACTCCTATTTTTAGAGCACTTTTATTTTTGCTTTGATTGTGTTGCTTATTATGATTGTTTCCGTCGTTAGTTGACGAAATAAACGGAATACTCGGAGATAGACCAGAAGGTTTGAAGACTCGGAAGAATAAGGCAAGCAGTCCTTTGACCATGTTCGAGAAACTTTTTATGCATGTCTCATAGCACCTTATTATCGATGCATCGGAATCATGTTGAGGTGGAGACCACTTTGGTTGCTACCTTTGTTACTTACTGTTGAAACTTGCATCAAACATGACCCTACCTTCCTATGAGGGTTATGTGGGTGGGAGTAGTTAGGTTGCTATAGTAGTGGCTATGCAAATGGGACGGGTATATGCATGGTGAAGGAGGCAGGATACTTTTAAAAGACTTTTTGAAAACCCCGTCGGGTGCCATTTATGCCCGAGGGAGATGGTGAGATGGGTAACCACTTGATGACGAAGTGGTGTACCGAGGCAAGTGTGTGTGTTGTTTTGAAAACGGATTGGTTTAAGTTGCGACCGTTATTCCAACCTTACATGCGCAACCACTCTACCCTTATATGGGAAAGGGCATTATGGATTACCTAGGTCGATACTAGCATGGTGCCCGCATTACTAGTGATGGGGGTGACACGAGGTCACTCTCGGGACGGGGTCGTGCTTAGATAGGCGGCCATGACTGTTTTCACAGGGCACCGGACACACCGTTGGTACCCCGTGCTTGTGGTACATGATGAATATGGGAGCGAGTCTCCACAATTATTAAGATGTGAAATGTGGGGCACATGGCTGTTACCAATCGAGTGGACTCTATGTTAGTGTCGTCTAGGGAAAGATAGTGATCGGGTGCTTACCCCGGGTACTTGAGGTACCGCGGGTCGTGGATGTCATGGAAGTTCCCCGGATCTAGTGGGTAAAGTGTGCAACCTCTGCAGAGTGTAAAACTATTCGAATAGCCGTGTCCGCGGTCAAGGACAGTTGGGTAACCGCTCTTGGGCTACGTCCAATGTTTGCGAAACCTGGTGTGTGTGTGTGTGTGAGAAAACAACATGGTTCTGTGATGTTGATGATGTGATTCTTGAGGAAGTCACAATGAGCTTGAACATGAGTTGATTACAACTCTTTCTCGATATTGATGTCTGTGACCTCCTGATACTTGTTACAGACACATGCATATCCATGTTATATGTTGATCATAATTGCATGTGAAAAATCTAGCTTTCCGCAAAACTGCCAACTTAGCAGTAGAGCCTTGCATAATTATTCTGTCATCACACTTGGGTTGCTTGCGAGTACATTCAAAGTACTCATTGGCTTGCCACTGGTTATTTTATTGGCCAGGCATGAGAGAACAGGTTATGATGAAGATTTCTTGGTGACGAGCATGCGAGCTAGGACGCTTCCCAGTCAGAATGCCTGTAGGGTTAAGGCAGATGGCATGGGTCCAAGTTGTTATTGAAGATTTCCGCTGTGATGGCATACTCAAGACTTGACCTTAATGGTCCTAATTGTGTAATACGGTATGTGTGGATGTAAGACTCTTGTTATTCAGCTTCTGTGTGTTCAGTGAGCATTGATTTCTGGGATCACTGTACACGTGCATTCGGTGATCTCCACTTATGAGTCGGGGTCCCCACAGAGCTGGTATCAGAGCCATCCTGACTGTAGGAAGCCTTAGTTAGCATGGTCGTTAGTTAGGGTAAAGCTATTTTCAAAACTATTACTAGATTTCAAAACTATCTATACTTCTCTTCCCTTCTCAGTTTTTTTGTCGAAAACTAGGCTATACCTAATCTCTTCCCCCTTCAAAACTGTTGGTCGCTAGAACCCTTATGCCCCTGACCACTGGATTTTCTGTAATCCTTGTGGAGTGCACCTTGCCAAACACTCACCCGCCACTTCAGCACACAAGCTTGACGACACCACGACAAGATGATATCAACAGGAAATCCATCCTCGAGGAATGAGGACATGAAGACCAGAAGATGGTGCAACCCTAGCCTACGATGACCATGGCATGGGTTGTGCAAAATCATGATATACATCGCTAATAGAGTAATCATGTCACTACTATTGTTGTATCGGCAACCACGGGTGGATGAGAACCTCGCCATTTGGTCCGCCTCACCATAGTGAGCAGGAAAACAGTTCTCTTCGTCCCCCGCTCTTGGTGTTGATGTTTTCAACAACGAAACCGACATGTTGGACCTCTATTATGCCTTGTTATTGTCATTGCATAAGGATCGCCTACCTGGTACCCTCGACGTCCCAGAAGGCACAAGGGATCGTCATGACTAAAGAGACAAGAGAAGACCAAGTTAACACCAGCTACAAGGAGGCACCTTCACCACCTCACCTCATCAGGCGAGAAGTTGTTGAATATTCTTCACGCTCAACCTGGATCGTTCATCAAGCAACTACAAGGGGCATAGCAACACCTGAGGAAGCTCAGAAGACTGCACGAGGCACAAGTCACTACACTGAGTCCGAGAACCCCTAGGGTAGGATGAGTCGTGTACCCCCTATGCGCAGTCGAGTCCGTATGATGGTTCAAATAGAACCATTATTGTGAGTTGCTTGCTTTTATTTGCCTGTGTTTTGATATAAGTCGCACTTTTGCCCCAGGCAACAAGTGCATGGCTGTATCACCTTCCTTGCCTTGTTTCTTTTGTTTCGGCCTTTTTGCACCTTTTTGTTGCACCTGCACTATAGAACCCCCTTTAGGCGTTTCCCTCCTCTATGCTGCTTCTTCCCTCTATTCTCTCTCTCCCCAACTGAAGACCCGCAAGACAAGATGCACCAAGGATTCTACCTCGGCAACCAACCAGCACTGAAGACTTCTACTACAACCTCCGTGGCCAAGTGCAATCCCGTAGAGTTATGTTTAACCCTCCAGACCGGTAACCCTCTCCCTAGACCCTTTGAGACTTCACGAGACACTCCTGCACGAATCCTTAACCAAGTGCTTGACCCATAGAATTGCGAGAGAACCTGTTAAGCCTATATAACCTTGCACAACACTGGGTTCGTAAAGGAGCTAGTGGGCACAGTGAGTGAGCACATTTTCATCCTAATATAGCACAAGAACTGACGATGCCATAGATAGACCAGTTCGAGGATATTGGACAGATGACGTGGTGGCTTTATGTCAGTGACTTCGAGGGATTATCAGAGACCTTGGTGGATTGTGAGGTTTTTATATTGGTAGGATCATGACTTTGGGGAAGCATGTAGGAATGCCCGATGGACATGAGATTTCAATTTATTCTGGTTGGTATAAATGCTGGATATGTCTGCATGGTTCGGAGTAAATCGGATTTAGGACTATGATCCTGATTATGATATCATGCTTCTCGGAGGACAATAACCTAGGAGATTGGATTATTTGTCGGAGTTGATCTAGGGATCTATATAATCATGATCTTGGAGTTTACTTGAACCGGATGATGAGAATTTGGTGGACTTACTATCGTAATGCATAGTCCTTCCAAGTATTTGGGTATTATAGGGACTTGAGATCTTGTGGAACACCGTAGACATCGGATTTGTAGAATTATTGGATTATGTGGTGATTGATAGAAATTACCGGGCTATTGGAGTTGATCTATAGGAAGGAAACAAAATCTTGGAGTGGCATATGACGTGTTTCCTTAGAATAGAGGAGCATTGTTGTGAGCCTTGCAAGAATAGGTTGAGTGCTTGGATTATGGAGTTTAATTCAAGCTTAGCTGCATGTGTGACCTACCCATGGATTTTAGGGGTAGACATACATATGGATTTGTGGATCGTAGACAAGAATAATTTTGTTAGACCGTCTCTTGAGAATCATTAGGATATGTATGGCATGAGTGGTGATTGAAGTTGGTCTATGCGAGAGGCTGCTTTTTCGTTCGGAGTACTAAATAGAGCTATTGGCATCTCAGAAACCATGCTTAAGGATAAGATGATATAAGTTCACTCACTCACTAGGATCCTTGAAACCCTTAAGCCCCACCGAGCCACAACCTGGTCAGATTCAGACCACGGGCCTTCACTCTAAGTTAGGAAGGCCTCTGCAAATACTCAGCGGAGACCACCACCAATACCCCAGCTTACCTTGCGTACCCCCCATAGACCTCATGGAGTAATTGGACAAGTTGGGTAACGTCATTACTTGATGGCCTACTTGTCTACCCGAAGACAAAGAAGAGACGGACAACTGGATGGAAGACATTTGAAGACCACCCTGTCAAGAAGGAAGATCTACACCGACCACCGTCATCAAGAAGTAAACTTCCGCGTCGAAGACCGGGCGTATCTGCAAACCACTCCTCTCAAAGGAACGCTCACACCAAGATGTATCAAGACTTGAAGGCACGATTCTGGTGGCACGAGATGAAAAGAGAGATTGCAACCTATGTTGCAAAGTGTGATGCGTGCCAAAGGGTCAGGGCTGAATATCAGCGACCCGCTGGATTGCTTCAACCACTCAAGGTTCCTGAGTGGAAGTGGCATAAAGTCGGAATGGACTTCATCACTGGATTACCAAGGTCGAATAGAGGACATGACTCTATTTGGGTCATAGTCGATCATTTGACCAAGGTGGCCCATTTCATTCCTGTCAAGACCACTTATGATGGCAACCGGCTGGCAGCTCTCTACATCGACCGAATCGTAAGTCTTCACGGCGTTCCCAAGGAGATTGTGTCAGATCGAGGAACCCAGTTCACCTCAAGGTTCTGGAAGAAGTTCCAAGAAGCCTTGGGAACCAAGTTGTCTTTCAGCACGGCTTTCCACCCACAGACCGGAGGTCAGACAGAACGAGTCAATCAGATTCTCGAAGACTTGCTCCGAGCCTGTGTCTTGGCATATGGAGCCAAGTGGGAGGATTGTCTCCCTTTTGCCGAGTTCTCCTATAACAACAATTACCAGTCGAGCCTTCAGATAGCACCATTTGAGGTGTTGTACGGACGCAGATGTCACACACCCCTCAACTGGTCAGAGACTGGAGAAGGGCTAGTCTTTGGACCGGATATTATCCGCGCAGCAGTAGAGCAAGTCCAACTAGTTAGAGAGCGTTTGTAGGCAGCCAAATCAAGGCAAAAGGGCTATGCTGACACTCACCGTCGGGACATGAGTTTCCATGTCGGGGACCTTGTGTACCTGCGGGTAACTCCTCTGAAGGGAACCAAGCGTTTCCACGTCAAGGGGAAGCTCGCACCAAGGATCATTGGACCATTTGAGATCACTGCATGACGAGGTGAAGTGGCTTACCAGTTGGAACTACCACCCGAGCTATCCGGTGTGCACAATGTATTTCATGTGTCACAACTCTGGAAATGTCTCCAAGTTCCGAACAAGCCTAATCTCTACAAGGATGTTGATCACCAAGCCATTGATCTGCAGCCTGATTTGACCTACCGCGAGAAGCCATCCGCATTCTGGACGAAGCAGAACGACGGACACGAAGCCGTACCATCAAGTACTTCAAGGTCCAGTGGAGCACCACCCGTAGGAAGAACCAACAAGAAGAAGTGAAGACTACCCCGTATCCAAGACTCCGCCTTTCTTTCCACGCCTAGTCTGGGAATCTCGGGGACGAGATTCTTGTAAGGGGGGTAGGTCTGTCACACCCTGATTTTCATGCCGCTTTGCTTGAGCTAGTTATCATGTTAAAAATGTGGATTTGCAAAAACTTTTGAGTGTTTTTGACTTTGCTTGATTTGACCTTTGTCTGCTGTTTGCTAGTGCTCTAAAAATCAAATAAATCCTCCAACTCTTATACTTCATCTCCTTGATCCAAAACCTTTTCCCAATGATCATGCCATGTGTATAGACCAGTATAGAATTTTCTTATAGAAATATTTTGGCCAAATAGTATTTTCTAAAATTAGTTTTTCAAAAACCCCTCAATTGAGGTTTGCACTGCAAGTACCTTGTTTAGGGTGTGGAAAATCTTTCAAAAAGTATATTTGAATCTTATTAGGTATAGGACTCCCAGAAACCACAAAAGTATAATTTTAAAAGTTATTTTTATATTTTATTTAAAAGCTTTTTCTTAAGGCCAGAAATGGTCTTTAATAGGGAAAAATTATTTAATCATTTCAAAAATATTTGCCAAAATTCAGGGAAACTCCTAGGACATATGTTGTCCATATATAAAAGTTTCAACACATGGTCATGTTCAAAATATTGGACTAATCCTTCCAAAACCCTTTCTGGATATTTCAAGCTTTTGAAAGATTTACAAAGGAAATATTCTCCAAAAATTCCAGGGAAATTCTATCATGTCAAATATGACATATTTGATGATCTTGCAAAGCCTCATGCCTTGAAGATCAAGGAAACAACATCTAATCCCCTCAAAACCATTTCTGTCCATTTTAAAGTTTGAGCAACTTTACATTGCCTAACTTGTCCAAATGCTCTCAAACTTGGTGCACATGCTAAAATGATGTAATTATGCATCTATGCCAAATGGCACAAGTTTTGGAGAAGCATAACTTGGTCTAAGTGCCCCAAAACCACTTCTGTTCAAATTCAAATTTGAACAACTTTACATTGTCAACTTTTTACCTAGGGCCTCAAACTTTGTGGGCATGATCATAACCCCAAATGATGATACTACACCAAGTGGTGCATCAAGGGGAGATGATTAGCTTGACTCAAACAAGGTGAAACCATTTTTGTTGATTTCTAGGGTTCACCAAAGTTACATTGGCAACTTTGCCCAGATGAGCTCTATTTTGGTGGAGGAGCCTAATTATATGTGATATTTGATCCTGTTAAGTCCCATGTCTAGTGGAGGTCATTTGCCTCCCCAAAACCTGATCAAACACCTTCTGCAAGTTTGCCAAAACCAGTGTTTGGACCCCTTTTACTATTTCCCTTTACCCCAAATTCTTACAACAGCTTCCCCTGATCATCTCCTACCCCCAGTAAATTCCCCATGTCCTCAGCTCAATGATTGGGTGGTAAAAAAACCATTTTTACTCCTGTGGACAGCAACACTCTTCTCCTCTTTCACCTCTCTCCTCACTCCAGTGGCTCCCAGAGCATCCAAGACCACCCCTCTATAGTTTACTACTCCCTCTACCCTCTGGACACCATTGGACACGCCCTGGACGTCAGGCAATGCCAATGGCAGCCAAAAGCACGCTCTGGAGCGCGCTACAGTGCTCTGGAGCACTGTAGCCGCCCCCATCCCAATGCCCCGACAGCCTCGGGCCTCTCCAGCTTCTCCCAGAGGTTGCCTCGACGTCTGGGACACGGCACGTCGCCAGTCCCCGCCTAGCCCTCTCTCCTCTCCCCTCTGTGAAGCTTGCCCGTGCGCGCCCTGGACCGCGCCCACGGTGCACCGAATGTGCGCACTATATATAGCCCCATTGGGCTCTCTCTCGACTCCTTTCGCTCTCTCACTTCTCCAGCAACCTCCCAGACACCCTTGAGGTCTTCCCCGTGGCCTCCTACCCCCCTCCAAAGCCGGAGCGCCGCCGCCGTCCGCCGCTCAGATTCGGGTGCCTCGGCCGCTCTCTCCTCCCCCTCCTCTGTTGGCCGCCAGGAGGAGGACGCCAGGACCTCCGCCAACACTCCCCGCACGTCCTTCTCTCCTCCTCCGTGCCTGTCTTGCCGTACCCAATCGTCGCCCGAAGCTCCATCCGCCGGCGTCAAAGCCACTAACGGCTCGGCCCTCCCCAGCCAGCGTGAGACCCCTGGTTGGGCTCGGCTCGATTCCCCGGAGCCGATGGTGTGCTGGACGCCGCCGGGGACGAACGGGGTCGCCGGGAAGGGCGCTGGCACCCTGCTCGGCCGGCCTCCCCTGCCCCTCCTCTGTTTTGAGTGGGAGGTAGGAGGAGGGCCTGCCAGTGGGACCCGCCTGTTAGAGGCTAAGGCCCCGGGCCCGACGTTTTAAGTGGAGACGGATCCGACACTTCCCGTGTCCGCGCGGCGAAAACAGATCACCGAAGTACGTCTTCGGCGTCACCGCATCTCCCCGCTCAGCCGAGCCGCTGGGCCGGCCCACCGTCTATCCCTCGCCCTGCGCACAGTAAATGGGTATAAGCCCTTCCTCCTCCCCTTTTCTTTTTCTGTATACTTCAAAAATCTCCCAAATATTCATTTGAACTCCAAATTGCTTGATTCAAATTTCCTATGGCTCCATAAATCATGCTCTATCACATGGTGCAACATGCACATTATTCCAGAGACATTTCCTTCACACATATTTATCAAATGCCAATATTTCATTTCTGTGATGAACTTTAGAAATTCACAGAGAGCTCAAATTTGATCCAAATGCAGTGATTCAAATTCCTAAATGCTTGTCATATCCAAACTTAGTTTTGGAACATTTTTATTAATACTTTCTGTACCCCACCAAATATTGAGACATTTCTTCATATTTATCAGCTTTGCAAAATCCTAGGAAATTCATTTGAATTCCAAATACAGTGAAACCAACTCCTAGATGCTTCTAAAATCATGACATGTTGATGGGTGCCTTGGCTCATCATTCAAGAAAATATTTCTGTATACTTCTTCCAAATCCATAAACCCCTTGGTTCCAGCACATTGAAATGATCCAAGCTATTCATTGATCCAATACCTATGAAACCACCTTGGTTATTTTTCATATGACCAGAGGTATCCTAGAAAAGTCCAACTCCTATTTTTAGAGCACTTTTATTTTTGCTTTGATTGTGTTGCTTATTATGATAGTTTCCATCGTTAGATGACGAAATAAACAAAATACTCGGAGATGGACCAGAAGGCTTGAAGACTCGGAAGAATAAGGCAAGCAGTCCTTTGACCATGTTCGGGAAACTTTTTATGCATGTCTCATAGCACCTTATTATCGATGCATCGGAATCATGTTGAGCTGGAGACCACTTTGGGTGCTACCTTTGTTACTTACTGTTGAAACTTGCATCAAACATGACCCTACCTTCCTATGAGGGTTATGTGGGTGGGAGTAGTTAGGTTGCTATAGTAGTGGCTACGCAAATGGGACGGGTATATGCATGGTGACGGAGGCAGGATACTTTCAAAAGACTTTTCGAAAACCCCGTCGGGTGCCATTTATGCCCGAGGGAGATGGTGAAATGGGTAACCACTTGATGACGAAGTGGTGTACCGAGGCAAGTGTGTGTGTTGTTTTGAAAACGGATTGGTTTAAGTTGTGACCGTTATTCCAACCTTACATGCGCAACCACTCTACCCTTATATGGGAAAGGGCATTATTGATTACCTAGGTCGATACTAGCATGGTGCCCGCATTACTAGTGACAGGGGTGACACGAGGTCACTCTCGGGACGGGGTCGTGCTTGGATAGGCGGCCATGACTGTTTTCACAGGGCACCGGACACACCGTTGGTACCCCGTGCTTGTGGTACGTGATGAATATGGGAGCGAGTCTCCACAATTATTAATATGTGAAGTGTGGGGCACGGGGCTGTTACCAATCGAGTGGACTCTATGTTAGTGTCGTCTAGGGAAAGATAGTGATCGGGTGCTTACCCCTGGTACTTGAGGTACCGCGGGTCGTGGATGTCACGGAAGTTCCTCGGATCTAGTGGGTAAAGTGTGCAACCTCTGCAGAGTGTAAAACTATTCGAATAGCCGTGTCCGCGGTCAAGGACAGTTGGGTAACCGCTCTTGGGCTACGTCCAATGTTTGCGAAACCTGGTGTGTGTGTGTGAGAAAACAACATGGTTCTGTGATGTTGATGATGTGATTCTTGAGGAAGTCACAATGAGCTTGAACATGAGTTGATTACAACTCTTTCTCGATATTGATGTCTATGACCTCCTGATACTTGTTACAGACACATGCATATCCATGTTATATGTTGATCATACTTGCATGTGAAAAATCTAGCTTTCTGCAAAACTGCCAACTTAGCAGTAGAGCATTGCATAATTATTCTGTCATCACACTTGGGTTGCTTGCGAGTACATTCAAAGTACTCATTGGCTTGCCACTGGTTATTTTATTGGCAAGGCATGAGAGAACAGGTTATGATGAAGATTTCTTGGTGGCGAGCATGTGAGCTAGGACGCTTCCCAGTCAGAATGCCTGTAGGGTTAGGCCAGATGGCATGGGTCCAAGTTGTTATTGAAGATTTCCGCTGCGATGGCATACTCAAGACTTGACCTTAATGGTCCTAATTGTGTAATACGGTATGTGTGGATGTAAGACTCTTGTTATTCAGCTTCTGTGTGTTCAGTGAGCATTGATCTCTGGGATCACTGTACACGTGCATTCGGTGATCTCGACTTATGAGTCGGGGTCCCCACAGATGAACAAGTGCACGGGAAGAACAGTCACCTGAGGAGAGGTGTTCTTGTGCTCGGCGAGCTAGTGGGTGTAATGGTGGTCTCAATGATCCTCGGTCTAAAGTTGGGTTAGCTCCAGATGAGATACCCCATATGGTGGTGGTTAGGTCCTATTTATAGAGTTCCGGGTCCTCTTCCCAAATATTGAGCGAGGAGGGATCCCACAATGGTCAAGTTTGAAGGCGGACAACTAGTACAAGCTATCCTGACTAAAGGTGGTCTTCACCTGCCATAGGCTCTGGTGGTGACGTCGTCGTGGGCTCCGTGGTGCCCTTGGCCTACCGTCCTGCTGGTCTTGGTCTCATTGCACCGATATGGAAACCTTTGCCTAATGCCTCGGGACTCATCGCCTGCGCTTGCCCCTTTAGCGCCAAAGAGGAAACTGCCTTCCCGCGCCCACTGGCGCACGCCTGGCCTTGGTCGTCATGGCTCACGTCACGTGAACCTCGCGAGGTGTCCCTTGCCTAGATATCTCCGCTCCTTGGGAGCCAGCCTAGTGAGGCCGCCCCATGGGAGGTCTTGCGTCGTCCGCCTCACGAGGCATGGCTCCTTGTGAGGGTCTTGAGTGGTCTGCTGATGAAGATGGTTTGTACCAGGCCACTGGATGAGACATGCTCTGGGCCGCAGGCAGGCAAGTCTGGGTACCCCCGTTCCCACAATGCCGTATCCCCTGGGCCGAAGGCGCGCTCGGACTTGGCTTCCCGGTGAAGCCAAGGGTCAAGTGCGGAGCGCCGCGGACCCCAAAAGCTTGCGGCCTTGATTGATGCGTGGCGATTGGCAGGACGTGGGTGTCTTCGCTTCAGTGCGCACTGCAGTGACTTCATTGCTCGCATTCGCCTTGCTCCAGATCCCCTTTCATGTTCCTCTCCTCCAAAGACTCTAGATCTGCGTCGTCTCCCCTCCGAGTTCACTACCGATGGCGTCTGGTATGGCAAAGGATGCCGCTCTGCCCACCTGGTATGAGTCGGCCCTGTGCGCGCCCAGCGTCTCGGAGAAGAACCTTGCCGTCGTGCTCCTGATGACGGCGCAGGACACTAATGAGAAGGGGAAGACCGCACTCCGGGCCGCCTCCGCTAAGCAGAGGACTAAAAGATCACTTTCTAGCCCCTCTTCATGAGTAGTGTTGCCGCGGGGCTAGTTCCCCCTTTCTCCGATTTCTTCTACGCCGTTCTTAGCCACTACAAGCTGCATGCCCTTCATCTTCATCCCAATTCCATCCTCCTCCTGTCGATCTTCGCCTTCTATTGTGAGGCATTTATTGGGGTGATGCCTTCTGTGGCACTGCTTCTCCACTTATTCTACCTCCGGAATAAGGGCAAGCTTTGTTCAGGGTGTGCCATCTTCGTCGCGGCCCATGGCACCAACGCGATCTCAAAAGCCGGGAAGAAGGACGACAATTTCAGGAGCAAGTGGGTCCTTGTAGACGCCAAGTGCTCTCATCCTCGGTTGGGCTACCGACGGAGATGCCCGCGTTTGACGATAGGTTGCTCCGCACAATGCTCACCTACCCTCGGGCGGAGCAGGTGCTGGAGAAGATGACCGCCGACTTGAAGCCCGACGACCCAAAAGCAATGAAGTTGATGGGGGCCATGATCGTCAAGGAATTCCTAGCATGCCTTGTAGCTCTACTTCAGGTGCACTCGCGCCCCTTGTGGATGATCGGGGACGAGGGGGACGACCTCCGTCTGCGCTCCGACGCCCTGTCCGACGAGGAGCTGTGAGCAGCTGATGGCTTCTCGCCCCTCGTTGGTTACCCCAAGTGGAAGGTTTGAGATGTAGCGTAACGGCAAGTTTCCCTTGGCAAAGGTACCAAGGATCGAATCCCGTGAGACTCCGAGGGTCGACAAGAAGGTGTCAACGGCTACGGCGCCAACTTAGCGGTTGACAGGACCTGCACACAGATACAAATAACTTTGCTCCCAACGAGTACAGAGAGGTTGTCAATCCCTCCGGCCTTGCTGTTTACAAAGGATCAAACGCAAGAGGTAATAGTGATAGGTATGACTCCAACTAGGAAATAAGAACAAGAAGTAAATAGCGGGTGTGATCAGTGATGGTAATATGGACCGGGGTCCCATGATGTTCACTAGTGATGTCTCTCTCCCAAAAGACGATAAAACAGCTAAGCGAGGTAAACAAATTACAGCTTGGCAATTGACAGGATTATGTGCGCAAACCAATGCTAACTGTGCTGTAAATAAAGGTAGAGGCTCAAAAGCATGGGCGGTACGCCAAGGCAAGTAGACCGAAATCCATCTGCATCTACTACTAATCATCCACCTTGAGATATCTATCCAGAACATCTCCCTGGTATTAAGTTGCGAGTCCCACCCAAAGTGTAAACTCAAAGCAACAGACAACTGCATTAAAAGAACTTTCCGTAAAGTAAACAATCCTTGCGCCCGCAAGTACAAGCACCGTTGTTTTCCCCCTTGTGGCAACAGCACATCCCCTAGACTCATGTTTCTGTCACTCAAACTAGTCATCGAGGGGCATGAACCCACAATCAAGCATAAAGTTCCCTCTTGGAGTTACTACCTACTACTCGGCCAAAGCAATAAATAGCAACGGAGAACATGCAAGAATTATTCAAGAACATAAATATAAAAGAGGTGAATCGAATATTGCTCACACACAATCTGAACATAATCTCATAATCCATCGGATCCCAGCAAACTCAGCAGAGCAACAGCATAAAGATTACATATGTGCCTCGATCATGTAGGGCAGCTCACGAGGTCTAATCCATGAAGAACAAAGAGGGGAGGAGAACATCACATAGCTACTGGTCATGGACCCATGGTCCAAGGGGGACTACTCACAACTCATCCGGTAAGCGTCCATGGTGGTGGAGAAGCTCCCGGTGGTGGTTCTCCCCTCCGGCAGGGTGCCGGGAAGAGTTCTCCTGGTGCTCCCGATCTTGGAAGCGCGGCGGCGGCGGAACAGAGGCGAGATCGTGAAAAAGGGTTCCGTCCTCGAGGGTTTCGGGACGCGAGCAATATATATGCAAAAGGGGGTCACCAGAGGCGGAGGTGGGGCCCCAGGCGCCCCCCTGGCGCGGCCAGGGGTGGGGCCGCGCCGGGTGGCTGCCTGGGCCACCCTAGGCTCCCCTCTGGCCCTGCTTTGGTTTTTCTTGAAGCTCCCGATACGCTGATTTTTCCTGTATTTTTCCCGGAATTTTTAGTGCACTTTTAATATGGGAGAAACCTGAAATAGAAAAACAGCAGAAAACAGGAACTGGCACTGTGGTGCACTGGGTTAATAGGTTAGTCCAAATATGATCAAAAGTGTATGGAAGTGCATAAATATCATAGCAATATCACACAAAAGAGGCATGGAGCAAGCAGAAATTATAGATACGTTTTGGACGTATCAACACCCCCAAGCTTAATTCCTGCTCGTCCTCAAGTAGGTAAATGATAACAAGCATAATTTCTGTGGTGACATGCTATCAACCATATAAGAACTTTTAAGTAAAGCAATCAAGGCATGTAATTCAATTCAAGTCATAACAAGCAAGAGTCTATATTAGCATTGTAACAAGTAACATAAGAACATAAAGGTGCAAGAGCTCTAGCTGTCCGTGACTCGAATGTCTCCAAACGGTGTTTGCGTGCAAGAAAGGGGATAGGGATATATGAGAGAGTAAAACATAGTTTTTGTATTGTTGAGAACTTAATCTACTAAAGTTTCACACTTGGTCTTCTTTGGAATCTTATCTGGACTCATCCCCAGACCGTCAGCCAGGTACAAGTCAAAATGATCCACTCCCTTTCGATATTTTGAGCACTCATGCAATAGATGAGCGTAAGCAAGAAAGTCGACACTTAGGATGGCAAAGAGAGAAAAATGATAGAGGGGGAAGACAAAAAAGGTGTGAAAGGCTCACATCAATGAGGACAATCATCGGCGAGAGAAAGCCAAATGATAGATATGATGTGAGGAGTAGGGATTGCCATGCAACGGATGCACATATGAGCTAAGGTAAGCTCTCCAATGGAACTAGTGTGGGTGCATCCAACTTGCTTCCTCAAGAAGACCTAGAGCTCTTTTGAGGAGGCTCATCATTGGAATATACAAGCCAAGTTCTATAGTGTGAAGGTCCCCACATAGCTATATGCATGAATGATAATCTCTATATAGTACAAGGTATAAGATGGAGTACGAGTGTGGATCTCTCAAAAGAAATAGTAGTGTGCCCCCTTCTCTCTTTTTATTTCTTTTTCTCTTTTTTTTTATTTTTTTTTGTGTGGCCTCAATGGCTCTTTCTATTTATCTCTCATTTGTCCTCTTTGGGATCTTTTGATTTTGTCCTCTTTGGGATCTTTTGATTTGTCCTCTTTGGGATCTTTTCCTCACTTTAGGGGCAACACTCTATGTATTACAAGAAGTATAGAAGATCTTTCACACTTTACAAAAGTACTCAACATAAAGAAAATGAAACTATCATGATGTATGCAAATGTATGCCTCTGCCGGTGTAGCAGGAAATGCAATGATACTAGCGCGCCATGTAGCAATGATTAGAGCAAGGCCCAACTAGCATGCGGCTCATCGATCAAGCAAAAAGCATGTACGACATGAAGATCAAGTCATGAGAAGATGGATGTTGCATGGCAATGTATCTCGGAAAGGCTATGGAAATGCCTTAATAGGTAGGTATGGTGGCTGTTTTGAGGAAGGATATAATGAGGCTTATGATGACGAAGCGTATCGTGCCAAGGATTTGGATGCACCGGCGAAGTATGCACCAACTCTCGAGGTGAGAAAGGGCAATGCACGGTACCGAAGAGGCTAGAAAAATATGGTTAGGTGGAAGTGTCAACTTTCGAATACGCACATTAGTCTGAAGAACTCATGCACTTATTATCGGTAACTCTCAATCTAATTAGGAGGTTCTCAAAGAGACAAGTACCCCGAGGAGGTGTGTATGGGGGTTTGGTTACCCTTGCGCATCCTCGACTCATGGTACGTGAGTGTACTCTAATATTCGATCCCTCCAAAGATTAGTGATCCATTTAGCAGCTAAAGTTCTCAACTATTTTGTAGGTTTTCGAAAATAAACACGGATGGCCCAAAATACGACATCTAGCACTAATATGCTAAAGCTCTTGACACCAAAAGTTCAGACATTACTCATGGCAATACCTCAAAACTATTGCAAGTTACTACTAAAATTAAATAGCAACCTCAATTACCTACTTTAAGTTAAGACACACAACTCAGTGCAACAGACAAACTCTCTTAACAAGATAAACATAAAAACTCAAGAGAGTTCAGCAACCAACTAAACAAAAGCTCTTTAAAAAGAAAAGCATGAAAACTAAGAGCTAATCATGACAGCAGCTATGGAAAGACAAAGAGCACACACAGCAAAGATAAGCATGAAAATCCTATGTTGTGTTCTAGGTTGAAGTGGAGTGTGTTTCTCTCCCACACAAACGAAGTTGGGTTCTAACTCGTTATGAACAGCAAGCAAAGTTAAAGAAAACTAAAAAAGAAACTAAGAGCGAGACGCTCCAAGCATAGCACATAACGCATGAAGTGATTAAAATATAGTGGAACGAAAGACAAACTGATAATTGTTGATGGAGAAGGGGATGCACGGGGGCATCCCCAAGCTTAGACGCTTGAGTCTTCTTGAATATTTCTTGGGGGCGCACGGGGGCATCCCCAAGCTTGAGCGTTTGACCCTCCTGAATCTTTTTATCATCTTCCCTCGCACACTTGAAAACTCCCTTCATACATAACTCATCATAATCTGATTAGCGAGCTTAGTACCCACAATAAAATAATTTTTCCTTGCTGGAAATAAAGATAATCTTGAAGAACTACTATTTCTCAAGATTGCCAAAAGGTTTTTGCAAAGAAAAAGCAAGCTTAAGGTTTGCAAAACGAAGAAAAGGCAAAACAGGACATAATCTGTGAAAAACAGACCAGCAGGTAGTAAATAATTTTTTCAGGGCAGTTCTGCAACTCAAATCAAAAAACTCGGAAAAGACGGCCGAAAGCCAATTGTATAGGGCACGCTGTCAAAAAAATTCAGATAAAAAAGATGATCTGGTGATTTTATACGAATTTTTCTGTCCAAGGACAGAATCTGTTTTCTAGACTGCACGTCACAACTTTTGAACTTTCTTGCAATCGGAGGCTAAACTTGGCACAAAGCTGAAAAGAAAAGATACAATGATGATGCTACTGTAGTAACAAACATCAAGACACAACAAAAGAAAAATAAAACCTAATTCGTTGTGGGCTGCCTCCCAAAAGCGCTTTCTTTTATGCCTTTAAGCTAGGCATGATGCAATAAGATCAAGTTGTATCAATTGAACCATCATCAAGATTATCAAAAAGCTCTTCAATAGTACAACTAGTCTTAAGAGGACTTTCAAATAAAGGCCTAATAAAGATACTTCTAGGGAGAAAACCAAAAGGTGGAAAGTCAATGAAAGATTCATTTATAACTTTATCAAAGAGAGGTATTTCTTCCAAAGTCATCACAGTTTCAACCCCTTTGGCAATAGATGGATTACTTTTGGAATGAGGAGCCTTTGGAAGGTAAACGAACTTAGGTTCCTTCTTTGCCGGAGTTTCTACCTTTTTGGTTTTGATTGAGGAGAAAGTAGTTCCTAAAGTGTCAAAGATTTCCTCAATCTTGTCTATCCTATAAGAATCCAAGTCATGGGATTTGATGGTCTCCAAAGTTTTGAGAATTTTATGCATGGAGCTATCAAGCCTATTCAAATTCCCTTGGATCTTACGGTCCAACTCATTTATCTTATTAATGCTTGGCATCTCTAGCTCTATCTTTTCAAGCTTTTTCATAATGTGAGCTAGGGTAATGTCCTCTTGAATGCTAACAACAGGGGGATTTCCAACAAGATTTTCCATAATACTAAGAGATTCCCAAAATGGGGCTTCTAGGAAATTTCCATTGATAGCAGAATCTAGAATAAATCTATTCCAAGAAGTAATTCCAACATAAAAATTTCTAAGAAGGACAGTAGTAGATTGCTTCTTGGTGGCTCTTTTATGAGAATCATTAATTCTATACCAAGCATCTTTTAGACTTTCACCACCTCTTTGTTTAAAGTTGAGCACTTCTGCCTCGCCAAAGGCAAAAGGACCAGACATAATGCCAACTAAAAGCAAGATAACTATTTTTGTGATTTTTCGTAAGGGACACTAAAGCAAAAACTGAAAGGTAAACTAACAAGACTAAAAAGCAAAGATAAAAGATAGCGTGCAACTCCCCTATCTTGAAGAGTGGAGTCCCCGGCAACGGCGCCAGAAACTTTTGCTTGATGGCTTCTCGCCCCTCGTTGGTTACCCCAAGTGGAAGGTTTGAGATGTAGCGTAACGGCAAGTTTCCCTTGGCAAAGGTACCAAGGATTGAATCCCGTGAGACTCCGAGGGTCGACAAGAAGGTGCCAACGGCTACGGCGCCTACTTAGCGGTTGACAGGACCTGCACACAGATACAAATAACTTTGCTCCCAATGAGTACAGAGAGGTTGTCAATCCCTCCGGCCTTGCTGTTTACAAAGGATCAAACGCAAGAGGTAATAGTGATAGGTATGACTCCAACTAGGAAATAAGAACAGGAAGTAAATAGCGGGTGTGATCAGTGATGGTAATATGGACCGGGGTCCCATGATGTTCACTAGTGATGTCTCTCTCCCAAAAGACGATAAAACAGCTAAGCGAGGTAAACAAATTACAGCTTGGCAATTGAGAGGATTATGTGCGCAAACCAATGCTAACTGTGCTGTAAATAAAGGTAGAGGCTCAAAAGCAAGGGCGGTACGCCAAGGCAAGTAGACCGAAATCCATCTGCATCTACTACTAATCATCCACCTTGAGATATCTATCCAGAACATCTCCCTGGTATTAAGTTGCGAGTCCCACCCAAAGTGTAAACTCAAAGCAACAGACAACTGCATTAAAAGAACTTTCCGTAAAGTAAACAATCCTTCCGCCCGCAAGTACAAGCACCGTTGTTTTCCCCCTTGTGGCAACAGCACATCGCCTAGACTCATGTTTCTGTCACTCAAACTAGTCATCGAGGGGCATGCACCCACAATCAAGCATAACGTTCCCTCTTGGAGTTACTACCTACTACTCGGCCAAAGCAATAAACAGTAACGGAGAACATGCAAGAATTACTCAAGAATATAAATATAAAAGAGGTGAATCAATTATATTACTCACACACAATCTGAACATAATCTCATAATCCATCGGATCCCAGCAAACTCAGCAGAGCAACAGCATAAAGATTACATATGTGCCTCGATCACGTAGGGCAGCTCACGAGTTCTAATCCATGAACAACAAAGAGGGGAGGAGAACATCACATAGCTACTAGTCATGAACCCCTGGTCCAAGGGGGACTAATCACAACTCATCCGGGAAGCGTCCATGGTGCTGGAGAAGCTCCCAGTGGTGGTTCTCCCCTCCGGTAGGGTGCCGGGAAGAGTTCTCCTGGTGCTCCCGATCTTGGAAGCGCGGCGGCGGCGGAACAGAGGTGAGATCGCGAAAAAGGGTTCCGTCCTCGAGGGTTTCGGGACGCGAGCAATATATATGCAAAAGGGGGTCACCAGAGGTGGAGGTGGGGCCCCAGGCGCCCCCCTGGCGCGGCCAGGGGTGGGGCCGCGCCGGGTGGCCGCCTGGGCCATCCCAGGCTCCCCTCTGGCCCTGCTTTGGTTTTTCTTGAAGCTCCCGATACGCTGATTTTTCCTGTATTTTTCCCGGAATTTTTAGGGCACTTTTAATATGGGGGAAACCTGAAATAGAAAAACAGCAGAAAACAGGAACTGGCACTGTGGTGCACTGGGTTAATAGGTTAGTCCAAATATGATCAAAAGTGTATGGAAGTGCATAAATATCATAGCAATATCACACAAAAGAGGCATGGAGCAAGCAGAAATTATAGATACATTTTGGACGTATCAGGAGCTCTCCTCCTCCTGGTTGGGGATAACGAGAGGTATCCGGCCGATACCCACGTCACCCTGGACCACTACCCGGATGGGGCGAAGGTGGCGGCCTCCATGCCCACCTTCGACGGAAACGGGCTTGTGCCGTCGGCGCCCTCCGAGGCCCCGCCGGCGACGGTTCTGTTGGAGCTGTCTTCAAGTGACTCTGGTGGGGATGAGGACTCAGAGGTGACCGTGGAGGAGGCCGGGCAGACCTCCCCCC